>OY829330.1:8027814-8627814 GCA_963691655.1 Toxonevra muliebris
TTATTTATTTATTTATTTATTTATTTATTTATTTATTTATTTATTTATTTATTTATTTATTTATTTATTTATTTATTTATTTATTTATTTATTTATTTATTTATTTATTTATTTATTTATTTATTTATTTATTTATTTATTTATTTATTTATTTATTTATTTATTTATTTATTTATTTATTTATTTATTTATTTATTTATTTATTTATTTATTTATTTATTTATTTATTTATTTATTTATTTATTTATTTATTTATTTATTTATTTATTTATTTATTTATTTATTTATTTATTTATTTATTTATTTATTTATTTATTTATTTATTTATTTATTTATTTATTTATTTATTTATTTATTTATTTATTTATTTATTTATTTATTTATTTATTTATTTATTTATTTATTTATTTATTTATTTATTTATTTATTTATTTATTTATTTATTTATTTATTTATTTATTTATTTATTTATTTATTTATTTATTTATTTATTTATTTATTTATTTATTTATTTATTTATTTATTTATTTATTTATTTATTTATTTATTTATTTATTTATTTATTTATTTATTTATTTATTTATTTATTTATTTATTTATTTATTTATTTATTTATTTATTTATTTATTTATTTATTTATTTATTTATTTATTTATTTATTTATTTATTTATTTATTTATTTATTTATTTATTTATTTATTTATTTATTTATTTATTTATTTATTTATTTATTTATTTATTTATTTATTTATTTATTTATTTATTTATTTATTTATTTATTTATTTATTTATTTATTTATTTATTTATTTATTTATTTATTTATTTATTTATTTATTTATTTATTTATTTATTTATTTATTTATTTATTTATTTATTTATTTATTTATTTATTTATTTATTTATTTATTTATTTATTTATTTATTTATTTATTTATTTATTTATTTATTTATTTATTTATTTATTTATTTATTTATTTATTTATTTATTTATTTATTTATTTATTTATTTATTTATTTATTTATTTATTTATTTATTTATTTATTTATTTATTTATTTATTTATTTATTTATTTATTTATTTATTTATTTATTTATTTATTTATTTATTTATTTATTTATTTATTTATTTATTTATTTATTTATTTATTTATTTATTTATTTATTTATTTATTTATTTATTTATTTATTTATTTATTTATTTATTTATTTATTTATTTATTTATTTATTTATTTATTTATTTATTTATTTATTTATTTATTTATTTATTTATTTATTTATTTATTTATTTATTTATTTATTTATTTATTTATTTATTTATTTATTTATTTATTTATTTATTTATTTATTTATTTATTTATTTATTTATTTATTTATTTATTTATTTATTTATTTATTTATTTATTTATTTATTTATTTATTTATTTATTTATTTATTTATTTATTTATTTATTTATTTATTTATTTATTTATTTATTTATTTATTTATTTATTTATTTATTTATTTATTTATTTATTTATTTATTTATTTATTTATTTATTTATTTATTTATTTATTTATTTATTTATTTATTTATTTATTTATTTATTTATTTATTTATTTATTTATTTATTTATTTATTTATTTATTTATTTATTTATTTATTTATTTATTTATTTATTTATTTATTTATTTATTTATTTATTTATTTATTTATTTATTTATTTATTTATTTATTTATTTATTTATTTATTTATTTATTTATTTATTTATTTATTTATTTATTTATTTATTTATTTATTTATTTATTTATTTATTTATTTATTTATTTATTTATTTATTTATTTATTTATTTATTTATTTATTTATTTATTTATTTATTTATTTATTTATTTATTTATTTATTTATTTATTTATTTATTTATTTATTTATTTATTTATTTATTTATTTATTTATTTATTTATTTATTTATTTATTTATTTATTTATTTATTTATTTATTTATTTATTTATTTATTTATTTATTTATTTATTTATTTATTTATTTATTTATTTATTTATTTATTTATTTATTTATTTATTTATTTATTTATTTATTTATTTATTTATTTATTTATTTATTTATTTATTTATTTATTTATTTATTTATTTATTTATTTATTTATTTATTTATTTATTTATTTATTTATTTATTTATTTATTTATTTATTTATTTATTTATTTATTTATTTATTTATTTATTTATTTATTTATTTATTTATTTATTTATTTATTTATTTATTTATTTATTTATTTATTTATTTATTTATTTATTTATTTATTTATTTATTTATTTATTTATTTATTTATTTATTTATTTATTTATTTATTTATTTATTTATTTATTTATTTATTTATTTATTTATTTATTTATTTATTTATTTATTTATTTATTTATTTATTTATTTATTTATTTATTTATTTATTTATTTATTTATTTATTTATTTATTTATTTATCCATGTGCCCGTAACTTAGCTTTTCGAAATTAAATTTTTTTAAATTAGAATCGAGTCACTAAAAAAAAATGTAATTGATTTTAAAAAAGGAAATTTTGTGGGCTCCACATGGGATTGAACCAAGTAAAAAAAATTTTTTTTTTTCAATCAATCAAATAATTTTTTTTTTTAATTTTGTTGGCTCCTCATGGAAACCTAATGCAATTACAACAACAAACAATTCCTTTATTTATTTACGTAGTGTGAGTGGCTTGGATCTAATGTAAAAAATTCGGTGTTGTGAGACCACCAATAATTTTTAACAAGAAACATTTTCTCCAAAGACAATATAATAGTTTTCTCAACGGTTTTTGTTTTATCGGCAATTTATCGAAAAAGGGGGTGTAATACCCCATTTTCAAGAGGAAGGGTAGAAGATGGAGGAAAAATGTGTAAACAAAAATTGTTTATCTCTTTATGCTTAGCAACTTTACTTCAGACTTCAAATTCATATCTGTTGAAATAAAGGAATTTCTTAATGGCCCCTGAAGACCCCATTTTTCCGATTTCAGGTCCATATTGTGCGTGAACTAGAGGGAAAAACTGAGTCGTGATGAGCATCCCTAAATTACTATAAAACCGTTCTAAAATCTTGCGCATAAAATTTTTGTTGCACTGTGTAATCAATTGCGACAGACCTTGTACTGAAAAAAAATACGATATAGGGGCCAAAATGTATGGAATTTTTGCGAACTAAAGCAAATTTTCTAAACAGTTTGTTGCAAATTATTGAGATTTTCGAATTAACGGGGTAAAAGTTATTGCGATTCTACTGTATAAAGATTCGTCTACCTATAAATAAAATCAAAATTCAAAAATCGTTTTTTTAAACTTTTAAACGGCATATTTTTCTTAAAAAACTTCTTTTTTTTAAATCCATTCACATTTAATCCTCTATAATATAAAAGTTTTCAACAGTATTTACCTTTTCAAAGCCTATTTTTAAGCCTTTGGTTCAAAACCGACTGGCTATTTTCCACTAGAGACCTCTATATTTTTTTCAAAATCTTATTTTTCTCATATAATCTTTCAGAAAATCCACTAGGAGCAGGAAAAAATCGAACATTGCACATTTCATATATCTCGTAGGCAAGCTAGTGTACATGTACATGTTTTTTGAGTGAAACTAAATTTACATATTTTGTACCTATAAAGAAAAATTTTAAAAACATTAATATTTTGCTTGGCCACCAATTTAGCACTCTTAGCATACGCTGTAATAACACGCTGATTAAGCAATTTACACTAAGTGATATCAACTTTTTTTTTAGTATTTGGTAGGAAATCCTTTGTTTTTTATGACTGCTGCATATCTTTTGTTTAAGCTCTCCACCAGCCCCTCACACCGTCTCTTTGGTATAGCGCTCCATGCGTATTGGATTTCCTGCCATAATTCCGTTAAATTCTTGAGTTTCGTTCTTCCACGTGGTGTTCAACATCATGCCATAGATTCTTAATCGGGCAGAGATCGGGTGATTGCGGAGGCCACTTTAAAACATTGATATTATTGATCTCTAAGCTACTATTCACCAGCCGAGAAGTGTGCTTGGGATCATTGTCGTGCATAAAAATCCAGCCAGTTGGTAAATTTTGTTCAGCAAATGGTATCATATGACTCTCCATTATATTTTTGTAAATATTTTCATCCATTCTGGTATCAATTTTTACTATGGGGCCAACACCGTGCCAGGAAAAGGCTGCCCAGACCATCACATTTCCACCACCATTTCAAATTTTTTAGACACCATTGGTTTGCGTTGTGCAATGCACCCACGTAAATTTTTTGAGTTTAATCGGCGCCTAACGGTTCTGGAAGAGACATTAATACCATATTCGGATTCTAATTCCTTTTTTATAGTGTTGGAGCTCTTAAATGGGTCTCTCTTCGAGATACCTGTCTTACATTTTTAGTAACCCCAAAAGTATCAACATGTCGCATCGCATTGTAAATCATCTTTCGTGAACATTTTAATGCCAGAGAAATTTCTGAAACAGTCCGACCCTGCGCTTTCATTTTAATAATGACGGCCCTTTTTGCCTCTGAGCACCACTGACCTTTCGCCATACCTATTTTCACTTTTTTTAATTAAATGTATTACTTAAAATTATAAATTTTATAAATACCTCGTAACTTATTGTTGAGACTTACAAAAAAATACATGAAATCCAAAATGTGCTAAACAACTGTCCAACTCGAAACGTACTACAAAGACACAACTTACAATTTTTCTTAAATGAATGAAAAATATTGTAAATAAAGTAGCGGAATTTATTTATTATTATTGTTTTAATGAACTCGTAAAATTTCACCGCAATATCTGAAAGCAGTGGTGAAAAAAAGGAGCTTAGTGCAACGATTGCGATATGTGATAAACTCGTGGCCACCCTGTATTAATGACCTTCAACTTCTTAAGGTATTTGCAGCACCTCCCTAGGACATTTTAAATTTAAAAAATTGCTTATACAACGAAATTGTCATTGCGATTGTTTAGAAGGTTATACAGCGCAACTGGCAATGAAATGTTGAATGTTGAAAATAAAGTCCAACTTGATACTAAAACTTGTTCACACAATTAAGCCGTACACGCTCTTGTTAAAAAGACTGTATATATTTTTTTGGAGTTACTTCATTATTATAGTGAAACATTGTTTTTTACGAATCTCGTAGGGATTGGAAAAGGAAATTTAGCTGTAAGGGCATAGCCGGGTTTCCATGTCAGAAAAGCCCCCAAACCGAATCGAGTTTCTCAAAAACCCTTTTGAAGCACTTGATTTAAGAATGATTTGGCTAAATTTTCAGACCATTATCTGCAATTTTTAATGAGTAATGGCGGATTTTGTAAATTTCTTTTTTCGCGTTTTTCAGCTTAACTAATCATAGGAAAAATCTGAAAAAATTCACAATGATTTTTCGGTTTTGGAGACACATTCTGAATTTGTTCGCGAGTTTTCTAACGCAAAATTCGTGAAGAAAAAAATCGCAAAACTTTTTACATGCAATTTTTTCAAACTAAAAATAGGTTTACTACTGTGATTTTTCTTATGTAAATAAGTCTCTTGAGCTATGGTATATCACATTCATTACGCAGTGGAACAAATTTTCAACTTTTGCCTTATGTGCGAGATTTTCCAACGGTTTTATAGTAACTTAGGGTCGTTTATCACCACTGCGTACTCAGTTTTTCTCCATCACCTCTAGTTCACGCATAATATGGACTTAAAGTCGGAAAAATGGGGTCTTTAGGGCCTATTAAGAAATTTCTTTATTTCAAAAAGATACGAATTTGATGTCTGAATCAAAGTTGTTAAGCATTAAGAGATAACTTTTCCTCCATCTCTTACCTGTTCTCTTGAAAATGAGGTTTTAAGCCCCCTTTTTCAATAAATAAACAATAAAATAAAAGCCGTCGGGAAAACTATTATACTATCTTTGCAGAAAAAGTTTCCTGTTAAAAATTATAGGGGGTCCTAAAACATCGGAATAACCTACGAGGTGCACTTTTTCCAGAATAATGCAAAAACCGCATTTTTACATTAGAACTAAGCCACTCACACTACGTAAATAAGTAGTGGAATTGTTTGTTGTTGTAATTGCATTAGGCTTCCATGTGGAGCCAACAAAATTTAAAAAAAAAATTATTTAATTAATTGAAAAAAAAATTTTTTTTGACCCTTGGTTCAATCCCATGTGGAGCCCACAAAAATTTTTTGTTTAAATCAATTACATTTTTTTATAATTTATTGGCTCCACTTGCCTACACCCAGAACAATACCTATCTCTAGAACAAAGAAAAAGTTTTCTCAATTTGAATCCACGAAAATTTTTCTCGTTTATGTAAATTTTCCTCAAAATGAAGGAAAATGTGTTCCTTTCATGCAACCATGGTGTTCAATTTGAAGTAAGTTATTTCTTTATTTTTAGAAATTTAGTTGCGGTGCTGCCTACCAATTGCAATAAAATCCCAAATTTTAATGAAATTGTTAAAACTAAAATTAAAGCAAAGTAAGATAAAAAAAGTAAGTAAAATACAAGAAAATATGGGTGTGGTAAATGGGCATCTACATATATCATTTTTTTCTAAAACTTAGTCCCGACAACGCGTCGCTGCATTAAATTTTAACTCAATAGGTTTTGCGAATTACATTTGTCTATTGTTAACACAAATGGACGTTTCCATAAACCTGTTTATTCCAAAATTTAGTCGCATCAGCATATAAAAATTGAAGCACCATTTGGCTACGAAACAAAAGTATCAAAATACCATAAATCAAGCGAAGCGGTTGTGTTTGTGGATGTTAATATAATTTGTGAAAAAAATGTATATATATTGTGAAAAAAAAAACAAAATATATTCGAAAGAAATAAATTTCAATAAACTTCAATTTATAATTTTTTATGGCCATCAGGATCTTTTGATCATTTCAAGGCGACGACGCCTGTAGTGTATGTAAAAATACGTATGAATGTAAACCTTAATACTTATTAAAAATAAAATAATAAATAAATACAAGTAAAAAAACATAATTTCTATGCCTTTTAATTAAAACAACATTGTAGAAAATATTCCATAAATTGAGGTTTTTTTTCTAAAAGGTAGTAAATTTACTTCAATTTATGGAAAATTATTCCTCAAACTGAGGAAAATTTTACCTAAATTATATACAATTTCTCATACTGAAATAAAATATTATTTATTTGTGAAAACGCAATTTCTACAAATTGAAGACATATTTCTTTAATTTATGGAAAACTTCCTTCTTTCAAAGAAATTTTTCTCTAAAATAAAGAAAAAATATTTCCTCAATTCAAAGAAATTCTGTATATCTAAATGAGGAAACCGTTTGTATGGCGCCAAATCATTCCCGTTTTTCCTCAATTCGATAGCCGTTTTTCTTCAAACGAGGGTGTAATATAATTACAACAACAAGCGATTCCATTTTTTTATTTACATAGTGTGAGTGGCTCGATTCTAATTATTTTTTTTAAGTATTTTTATTGTTCACCAACACAATCACATTCTTATATTCAATTAACGTTATATTAATTTAATATTTAACACTATAAATTTATATCGAAGTTTAATTTAAGGATTCAAGATTACTTCTTAGGAGTTCGCGGTTCGTACTAGTTTAAGCCCGACTTAAGACTTACTTACTCGCTACCCTTAACTTAGTTCCAAGACTCAGCATTAGTGGTCAATATGCTGAGTCGGCGGTTCCTATGCTTGGCAGACAGAATGCTGATGAGGCGAATCCTACGATTCGCATAGGTGCAAGCTGATACGCTGCATTTGGTTATTGTTATGATACCCACAGGTAGAAGTGGATATGCAGCGTCAGCGTGTGGCTTCACTTGTTGTTGCTGTCGTAGTTATGCAGAGAGATACGTGTATGTGCATGTTGTTGTTGTAGTTGCCGATTTTGGCCCTGGTTGGAAGCACTTGCTAACACCACCAGCCTCCAAGATGGATTTTAAGCTGGAATACTTTTTACCTTTAATCTCGATAGTTTCATTGTTAATTTGTATTACCGAAACAATAATTGATGAAATCAACGTATAATTGTCGTCAATATTACTTCAATTATTCCTGAATTCAGTAGTCTATTTTATTTTTCCAAATTCCAGAATCGTCTTTTGGCCACTGAATTGTATCTGCTGGCCCACAGTGCGTTGGTGTAAACGGACGGTTTCCCATATTCGATGGCCTCGACTTCGTTCTCATAGGGTAACGTCTCGATTTCGTCTACGATTCTATTTATTTCCTCCCTGTCTAGGAGGTTGGTGTTAATGACACCATTTTTTGCCACCTGACAGGCACGAACTATTTCGTTGACTTCCTCCTTAATAATAAGAACTTGGTTTAAAACATCTTGCGTTAGTTTTTCTAAGTTCGCGGAGTTAATCTCATTGCCGAATTGGTCTATTATCGAGTTAATTTTTTCCATGATTTCTTGTGTGATTCCAAAAAGATTTTCATTTACCGTGTACTGGTGATTATTATTCTCAATAATACGTTGTTCGCTCTGGAGGATCTTGCTCCAACCAGCTGCGTCAGGATTGCCGGCCAGCCATTTCCATGCTGAACCTATCCAGTCGATGGATCTCGGTTACCTAGACGATGCTCCCCTGAGCAAATTAATGCGATGCATTATTTGATGAGCATGATATTGGATGACAACCTTCATGTTGCGATTCTGTATCGCGTTCTCAACTGCTGTCATAGTCGCATTTGGCGATTCCTCGTAACGCACCAGGTCGATGACATGCACTAAGTAGAAGTGGCCATTCACATCCCAACCTTTACCATCCTTGATGGAGACAATATCTGATTTATATTCGAGGATATGTATGCATTGGACTGCCGCCAGCAGAGTTTAACTGAAATTACAAGTTTACTTCTAATTGCTAATATTAATTTTAATTTTCTAGTATCCCTGCCTATGCTCGTAAAAAGCTAAAATATTTTGATTCAAAAACAATTTTTTTCTTAAGTTACTTTCTTGATCTATCTACTTTGGTTCCCGCTTGTCCTTAATTGGTCAAACTAAGTTTTCTCTTACTGCAAGCAACATTTTTTCGCATTTATACCCAAATAATTTGATTCTTTGTAGCGATTTTTGCGGCTAATGCCGATTTGGTTTTTACCTATCGCTTATTATTATTATTAAAATTATTTTAAACTTAGACTAATATCACACATAAATTTTTTACGTGTGCCTTGTGAAATTTTTGCCCTGTCTCTGTCGTGATTGTGACTCTGTTATCCTTAGCAACGACTTTCTCCTTATAGAGAGGCTTTTGTGTACCTTTGATTTGTTTGTTTGCAATGTACACTCTTTTTCCGTCATTGTATCTCCTAGCACTTGTTTTTACCCTATTCATTCTAAGATTTCTTAACTTCTGATTGCGAACGATCTGTGCTCGAACATCCTCATGGACTATATCCCAATTTTTTCTAAAAAAGCTACCACTAACTTCCTCGGGGATAAGGATGCGGCCGCCGGCCGACCGCACTGAAAATGGTTTTCTTAGTTTTGTAGAATTTTTTGCTGCGGATGGACATATACAATTTTTGTGCTTGTGAAATTTTGGAGGGTGTTCTGGGAGCTAGAATTGAAATCTAATCTGCTATTAAAATTATTATTGAATCCTCTAGGGGCAGAGGTGGCCTATTGTCCCTTCTGGGTAGCTGGTTTATGGGGACAGTGACGGCGTTTGGTGCAGAGACATGTATATGATTCTTACGGAAGTTCAGATTATGTATATCAAGGCACGCCGTGTAAGCTTCCGGTAGTGTCCTTGGTTCCTGGATGATCAGCATTCTTCCTAAGTCGCCATCCAGACCTCTGTTTCTATATGTCTCCACCAATGCATCAACGGTTTCTTGCGAGTAGGAATCAACGAAAATTGGTGGTTGACTGTCGCATAAAATGCGTTCAGCTTCGCCCCACCTTGGGTCAACTGACTGAGTTGGTGCTCCAGTGTCCTGATGTCCCTCTTATCAGCGTAATGGAGCGACAGGGATTTTTTTTTATTGAGGGCCATTCATCACTAAAGATGTTGTAAGAAATGAGCGCCGTATCTGCGCTTCCACGAATTTTTCAACGCACACTCTGCAGAAAGGATCTATATAATAGTTTACCGCGCACTATCTCATAATCTTGAAGAATATTCTCCACGCTATGTATCCAAGACACATATTGTGAAGGGTTCCCTTCAAAAACTTGCAATTCCTTCACACAATCCGAGAGCCTACCTAATATCTAACCATTGATTGCGATATTTCATGTATTGCTTAGCAAAAATTTCATAACCATTTACGATACTTAAGGCCTGAAGCATTAGATTTCTTGAACCCAACGTTGTCATTAGAAATGAAACATAAATTTTTATCAATTAAATATTAAACAATTTAAACTTGACCAATTCATTTGTCTTGAAACTATTACTGTCGACATGACACACGAATGAAGATTTCCTTAAGATCATGGAATTGGCCAGCATGTTGCGAGTCGTAAAAGACACAGCAGAGAGGGGTGTTAAACTAATGGACGAGTACAGCCAACTATTTACCTAGAATGAAGAACAAAAGCAATATGTGCACCAAGTAGTAAGTAATTATCACCATAAATTTCTAGTAAATATTATGTAAGAAAAGATAATTCATCTGCTGTGATATTTTCATGATTTTCCCACTTTAGAGAGCTCTGCGGCACCCTTTCCAAAAATCTTTCCCAAATAGTAGGTAGTCGCAAAGTAAAACTGAAAAAACAAAATATGAGTACAAATAACGGTCACCGTAATGTAGCTTTCTCTATTGTAGATTTACTCTATACTTATAAATATGTATGCATTAAAATATTTCTCTCACTGCACTAACTTAAATTGACAGACGACGTCATGGTGATAGCATTAAACTATCCAACATGCCAAAGGAACATCATAGGACATTCGAGGACACTAACATAAACAGAAACAGAAACACGCATCCATACATATTTAAATACAAACATACATACATATGTATGTAAACTGATTGCGAAATAACGTTTAATAATATTAATGATTGTTGCTGGTATTAATAGTGTTTCATGGTTTGATTTTTGCAGAGCGGAGGCTGCGTGGTACGTGGTATTGTGTTCAAATGTATACATACATAGATACATATATACGAATATCTATGAATATATGTGAATGTGCAAGAGTGTTTGTATTTTGTTGTGTATGCGCGAGAGTAAAAATTCTGTAAACTGAAGCAGATACAGTGGCAGCAACATTGACACCAACAACAGTACCAACATAATGCTAACAGCACCACTTATCCTTGTGATGGATGCTGCTGCTGCTGTTGTCTTGCTCTTGTTTCTGCTGCTTGCTGCTGGTATATTGAATGCTGCTCGCTAATGGTTGCTAGATGCTGCTAGACGGTGCAAGTGGTGGTGCGAGGGTATAGGAGCGCTGGCATAAGCGTAAAGGGATGCACGGTGGTGAGGGTGAAAGGTACATAGGTGCGGGGTTATGGGTGTGCGGGGTAGAAAGCATCACACACAATTTTGGTGTGTTTTGAATTCTTTTAGCAGTTTTTCTTCATTCATCTTTTTTCTTTCCAGTATTTTGTGTGTTTTTTATTCAACTTTCAAATGGTTTAGCCGTAGCTGGCAAACGTTAGTTTAGGTTCTCATTGGTTCGGTATTGATACATACTGCTGCTATTTACAATGGTAGTTGTTCTGCACATCTGCTGCTATTGCTTTTTCAGTTTTTTCTGCTTTTGCTAGTATCTTACAAGCTTTAGTTATTTTATCATTTCACGGTGCGATGTGCGGTTACGCGGTAAAGCGAAGATATAGGTATTGCGCTCCTGCCGCTATTACTGCTGCTATCCAAGTCTTACTATTACAAACTTGCTGAGCCTGCTGCTGCTACTATTACCACTATATGTCACTGTTGTTGCTGTTGCTGCTGATGTTGCTGCTGCTGTTGCTGTTGCTGCTACATGTACAAGAACTTATTTTTGCTTATCATCAGCGAATTCAGTTTATATTTAGGTGCAATGATTAACGGAAGCTAAATTCATTTTAGCCCCGCAGCTTGAGAAGTCGTCTTCCTTAAAAAATTATAAAATTTTCAAAAAAGAAATAAAGACAAAATATTATTACAAAACAAATTTTCAATACACAAATTCAAGATTAATATTTTTTTATTAAAACATCCATGTGTTTGTGCGAGTGTGCGTGCGTGAGAAATACCATTTGAAAGAAAGAAATAACATTGAAATACAATCAAACCACAACATTGCGGTCATGTGTGATTACAATATCAATTAATATTTTGGTTTTTATGGTAAGTACAACACGTTTTGATTGCTTTGTTTTCTATTGAATTTTTGTATAATTATTTTTATAAATTGGAATAAAAATAAAATTAAATATTAATTGTATTTATAAAAATTAAACATTATCATTTGAATGTTTCCTAGTTAGCTAGGTACATATCTATGACAGAAAGGAATAAAACATAAGTGTATTTTCTTGACTGCTTCTATAACCTTGGCTTATATTTTAAGACCTGTGATACTGCGATAGAAATTATATATAGGTTACAGTTTTTTTTTAACAGTTTAATATTTATAATAAAAAATTTATATTTTATTTTTCAGGACATCTCGAGTTATGTTGTTTTTTTTCTGATATGTAGGAATACTTATTTCTAAAAACTATTAAGATTTAATTATGGTTTATATTGATGCCGCGATAAAAACATTTTAACGATAACTACACAATTAATTGTATGTGCATAAATGAATAAGGAAAATGTGTATGAATAGAGAAAATTCAAAATTAAAATGCTGGGCATTCTGATTCGACAGTTCATAACAAAAAATAGACAAGCTTTTTTTATATGAAACGAAAAACTAATCTAAATAAAACTTAACGAACTTTATGTTTTTCGAATCCTGCAGCATCCCTAACTTTTTGAAAAATGTATGGAAATAAGCAAATGTCGATAAAAGTGTATTTTTCCTGGTTCCACTGCAAATAACTTTTAAAATGAAATGTCTAATTATAGTTAGACATTTATTTTAATTAATAATAATTATTATACGTCGCCTTTGCTACATTATTTTTTTTAATTGTAAAAATACGCGAATTACCCGGTGTGACTAGCTAACAAAGAAACTGCCATAGTATTTTTGAAAATTGTAAGAAACGGATTGATTTTTTGGAGAATGAAAGAAAATCGATCCAAATAAAAACCAACATAAGGTAAAATATAAAGTGTTTAAAAAATAATATTTAATGTAATATATAATACTAATTGAAGCAAGGAAAAAATTATTGAGGCTCCACACATGAGACTGAAACGTGGTCCGACAGTGCCCAACGGGAAAAAAACACTCCAAAGGGGCTTTCCTCTTCTTCTTTCGAAATGCTTTAAAAGACCTCGAATGCTTCAAAAACCTCACGAAATCTTTGCGTAAGCAGTTTTGTAATTTTAAATTACGATGATCTTGTCGTTGTTTGGTTCGGAAACGATTGCTTTTCGGCAGCAAGTGTTCGTTAACAAAACAAAAAAGAAACAAGTGCTGACCTTTTACTCCAATCGGTCCCGTTGTGTTCAAAGAAAAGTACTACAACAGTGACATAAATGAATAGTTATTACCACCTCGTTTTGTTGAAATTTTGTTAGCTATGGTTTTTCGGCATCTATTTTTATTCAAAAAATATTCCAAAGGGGGCTCCGGAGCAAAGGTTGAAAAAATGGGGGAAAATTTTAATTTTTGATGTGATAACATCTTTACTCGGAGCTGAAGGAAAATTTATAGTGGAGTAAATTGATAGATAGGTTTCGTAGTATGTGTGAGTTTATAAGTGTGTGTTTTACTATGTATTTTACTTTAAGCCTAAAAGTATGCCGCGTATAGTTTCTATATCCAAATCGGTTGTGCAATATATTTACAGTTCAATGGAATTTGTTATTATTTGAAGGAAGGACGACCCGAAAGTCTGGCACTGCGACCTATAAGATTTATTGCACCAAAGCCCAAAGTTATGAAAGAAAGAAAGGAAGAGAGATAGATAAGAAACATACCCAAGCCGAGAATCGAACTCGGGTTTCCAGAGACAAGAGTCTGGCACTCTGCCACTAGACCACAGTGGCGATGGTAGGACCTACAGTTTAACGCCTATTCCGAACGGCTGTGTGGCAATTTTTTTTCAGCTCGGTTGTTTTGCCATTACCAACCAAGGTGTGTACTTGTACACATTCTTATAATTCTCATCCACTTCATATCGATAGTGAATATAAGAAGTTTATGAGAATTAACCACCAGACCAAGACGGGAATCGAACCCGCAACCTTCTGGTTGAAAGTCTAGTGTACTATCCACTAGACTATCAAGGTTTTTTGTTTTTTTTTATTTAATTATTGTATTTCATAGTTTATTTTATTTGAAGTAATTTCTTTAAGCCTGTTTATACATTACTTCAAATGAAACTAAAACATGGAACAAGTAGTCAAGACTTTGAAAAATTAACAACTAGATTTAATTTTCATACTCTACAAAAACAATAAATATTTTATTTTGTAGTTTATGGTAGAAGTTTTTAAAGGTAGATGCATTTTTTCAAAAAGTAGATGGCTACTTTTTGAATTTTTGACAAGTAAGAGGAACATTTTAGAGATGTATTTTTTGAAATGGCTACAAGAGTTAGTAGTACACCCAGAGAAATACTTACCTCGTTTGAAGAAAAACGGCTATCAAATTGAGGAAAAATGGGAATGATTTGGCGTCATAGAAATGGTTTCCTCATTTAGATATACAAAATTTCTTTGAATTGAGGAAATATTTTTTCTTTATTTTAGAGAAAAATTTCTATGAAAGAAGGAAGTTTTAAAGAAATATGTCTTCAATTTGTAGAAATTGCGTTTTTCAAATGAATAATATTTTATTTGAATATGAGAAATTGTATATAATTTAGGTAAAATTTTCCTCAGTTTGAGGAATAAGGAATAACTTTTTAGAAAAAAAATCCTCAATTTATGGAATAATTTCTACAATGTTGTTTTAATTAAAAGGCATAGAAATCATATTTTTTTACTTGTATTCATTTATTATTTTATTTTTAATAAGTATTAAGGTTTACATTCATGCGTATTTTTACAAGCACTACAGGCGTCGTTGCCTTGAAATGATCAAAACATCCTTATCACCATCAAAGAATTATAAAGTGAAGTTTATTGAAATTTATTTCTTTCGAATATATTTTGTTTTTTTTTCACAATATATATAATTTTTTTTCACAAATTATATCAACAGCCACAAACACAACCGCTTCGCTTGAAATAGAGACGTCGACTAAAACATTCAAAAGAAAACCAAAGCGTACGCGATTGTCTGCTAAGGCCAAAAGAGTAAAGCTAGTTTTTTGTGTATACCAAAATTTTGTATGGAGAACATTTTTGGTACATTCGTCTCTTTCTTACCTTTTCTATGCAACTAAATTTGTAAAAATGAAGAAATAACTTACTTCAAATTTAACACCATGGTTGCATGAAAGGAGCACATTTTTCTTCATTTTGGGGAAAATTTACTTAAACGAGAGAAATTTTCGTGGATTCAAATTGAGGAAACTTTTTCTTTGTTTTGGAGATGGGTATTTTTCTGGGTGTAGATAATTAATACGACTTTTTTACTAAATTATAAATTTTATTTACAATGAAAAATTTTAAAAATAATGTTATTCAAATTTGTTTTCTTTATTAGCAAATACCTGGAACATGTTAAGAGTTAATCTTAAGTAATCTTAAGTAATCTTAAATAATGAAGTAGATAGGTAATGAAATAAATATATACATATGTTAATAATGTAGTAAATATGTAAAGGGTTAAGTAAATAGAATAGAGGTAACTGAAATGTAAAGAAATTAACTGTACTTTATCCACATGAATATATTCTAGATAATAAAGACACTATGTATTTAACTCTCAACCAATACACATCATATTTGGCGGCGAGAGAACCTAGCGAAAGCCCAATTTTTTTCCGAGAATCAATAATTTTTTATTTTTTTTGCAACGATAAGGATTGGTGTAAGTTGGTCTGCATTAATCAAGTTTTGATAAAAATTACGGACCCAATACAAAGTCTAAATGCAACCAGCGTGCTGAATGCAACAGGAGCACCAGCGGTTGCAATACATTTGATGCCGGAATTCAACCCAGTAAAAGATAATTGGTTCCATTGGAAGGACAGGCTCAAAAATTCATGTTGATGAATATGAGAAATCGAAAAGAACAGTTTTACTGAAATTTATTGGAGCGGAGGCGTATTCTGTTATTCGGAGTCTTTGCGACCCAAAATTACCAAAAGATACGGATTTCGTGACATTGTGCGATTTTATGGAAAGCCAATATACACCAACTGTTATAGTAATTCAGGAGAGAAAGTATTTTTTCGAGTCTGAAAAGAAGGGCCGTATCAACCTGGTTTGATCGAGTAAAAAAATTGGCAGCAGTATGCAAGTTTGGAAACAATTTGGACGCTTTCGTTCTAAACCAATTTGTGTGTGGTATAAAAGGACGTCTGTTCGAAAATATATGTGAAGAGGACGAAAAATTAACACTCAAATAAACACTAAGAAAGGCGTTGGAGGCAGAAACGAGGTTATTGACAAAAGAAGCTGCATCCGGTGATAACAGTAAAGTGGATTTCATGAACTGAAGAAGCAAGACACAGAATAAGCCGAGGTCGAACGGTACTTAAACCGGTACTAACAGTGCTTCAAATGGTGCAAACGGTACTTTAAGGGATCCAGCAAATGGAGTTTCGAAAGAACCACAGCCAAAGAGAAAGTACAATCATTGCGGTTGGCGTATGTATAATTGGGAGTTATGTAAATTTAAAGGGAGCAAGTGTCATTCTTGTGGGTCTATTGGACATTTAGCGTTAGTTTGTACAGTAAAATGATATTACAAAATGATATTACAAAACACAAAAATAAAAAAAATGATACAGTAAAATGATATTACAAAACACAAAAACTAAAAAAAAAATTATTATTATTAATCAAAGTTAAATAACTGTATATTATAGTGTAAAAATAATAATTTGTCGGCAATTGACATATCCTATCTTTATAAAGCTGGCCTGCAGCGCTAAAGAATAGCTCATTTGCAGCACTAGATGGAGGAACAGAAAGATACTTGATTGCAATTATTTTTAACCATAAATTCTGGCTTTGGTGCTAATATTTTTGTGTTAGGCTTTTGTTCGGTAAATTTTTTGGCCGAAACCGAACACCAATTTTATGGCCGAAGCCGATGCCAAACGTTCGGTCGAACTCTAAATACAACGTCCGATATTAATTGTGTTGAAAATAGCTATATAAATTACGCGGACTTTAATAACGTTTTAAATTTAGATTTTAAATGAGTAGTGAAGGCTGTTCGTGTCTATTTCAGCCGGCCATGCAAACATACAAACATTCTCGAAATCGTGTCTGCTATAAAACAACTTGATGTTAAAAAAGCACCCGGTTATGATTTGTTGACTGGCAAAACATTGAAGGAGTTACCTGCAAAAGCAATAACTTTTCTTATTCATCCCTTTAATGCAGCCTTCATTAGAGGAATTTTTCCCGCCACAATGGAAATTTGCCCAAATAAAAATGATTTTAAAGCCTGGAAAAAGACCTGAGGAACGTGCAATCGTACTGCCCAATAAGCTTACTCCCGATGCTCTCCAAAATGCTAGAAAAATTTTTTCTGAAGCGACTAATGCCAGTAATTGAAGTAAAAAACATAATCCCACACCACCAATTTGGTTTCCGAAAAAAACACGGTACAATTGAGCAAATTCACAGATTTGTTCAAGAAGTTCACACCGCATTCGATAGCACGGCAGCGTTTCTTGACATCTCACAGGCATACGATCGAGTATGGCACGAAGGGCTCTTATATAAACTAAAAAATATGTTGCCAACAAATTTCTATATTTTTATCAAGTCCTATCTCAGCGAGAGACTTACTTACTTACTTAGTTGGCTCTACAACCGATGATCGGTCTTGGCCGCCTCTATAAAGCCTCGCCAGTCGCTTCTGCAATGCGCGCGCCGGCGCCAGTTAGTAAGGCCAAGTGCAAACAAGTCCCCCTGTACTTTCCAACGGAGATTAGGTCTTCCTCTTCTGCGCGTTCCACCTCCGTGGCTCGAATAAAATACCCTTCTAGCCGGAGCACTTTCATCCATTCGCTCAACATGACCCAGCCAGCAAAGCCGCTAGAGTATTATGCGTTTGACTACGTCAATGTCGGCGTACAGCTCATACAGCTCATGGTTCCATCTTATTCGATACACGTCGTCCACGCACACAGGACCATAGATCTTGCGAAGTATATTTCTCTCGAACGCTCCCAACAGCCTTTCATCGTTGGTGGTTCATGTCCACGTCTCAGCGCCATACATTAGGACGGGAAGGATGAGTGACTTGAAGAGCGTTATTTTCATACGTCGAGAGAGGGCCCTACTTCTCAATTGCCTACTGAGCCCGTAGTAACACCTGTTGGAAAGAGTTATTCTTCGCTTGATCTCAAGGCTGACATTATTGTTGGAGTTGATGCTGGATCCAAGATAAACGAAACCCTTGACGACTTCGAATTTGTAATTGTCAACAGTGACATTTTGTCCAAGACGCCGTGACTCTTTGTTTGTTGACACAAGGTATTTCGTTTTGTCCTCGTTCACCACTAGACCCACTCGACGAGACTCCCTCTCCAAGTTGGAGAATGCTGCACTGACTGCTCGCGCGTTGATGCCAATGATGTCAATATCATCAGCATATGCTAGCAGCATGACGCTCTTGTAAAAGATAGTGCCAGAGATGTCTATGTTCGCAGTTCGAATTATTTTTTCCAGCATTAGGTTAAAGAAAAGAGAAGACAGAGAATCACCTTGTCTGAAACCTCTTTTGGTATCAAATGGCGCGGAGAGGTTAGTCCCAATTTTCATTGCGCTGGTGGTGTCTGTCAGTGTCATTTTGCAAAGACGAATGAGCTTTGCAGGAATACCAAAACCAGACATTGCGGCGTATAGGTGATCTTTAATCGTGCTGTCGAAAGCGGCTTTATAATCGATGAATAGATGGTGTGTGTCGATTTGTTTTTCTCGGGTCTTTTCCAGGATTTGGCGTAGTGTGAATATCTGGTCGATTATGGATTTACCAGGCCTGAAGCCACACTGATAAGGTCCAATCAGTTTGTTGACGATAGGCTTCAGTCTTTCACATAGTACGCTCGATAGAACCTTGTATACGATGTTAAGAAGGCTTATCCCACGGTAGTTGGCTCGGATCGTGGAATCACCTTTCTTGTGGATTGGGCAGAGTACGCTGAGGTTCCAATCACTGGGCATGCTTTCATCCGACCATATTCTGCATAAAAACTCGTACATGCGTTTTGTGAGCTCTTCGCCTGCAGTCTTAAACAACTCAGCAGGCAGGCTATCTGCATCCGCAGCCTAATTGTTTTTCAGCCGAGCGGAAGAGGCGAGAGACACTTTCTCGTAAACCAAGGTGACGAATTTACAAATCTATATGAAATTCAAGCAGGTGTGCCTCAAGGTAGTGTTATGGGCCCCATTCTCTACTTGCTTTTCACATTAGACCTGCCCATAACAGAAGTAGTAATTCCTGGAACCTTCGCAGATCAAGCGCCCGCAAAACTACAAAATAGTCTCGATAATATCACATTACGGCTGAAAGATTGGCGAATAAGACCCAATGAAAACAAATCTGTACAAGTTACCTTCACCACCCGTCGTGATACTTGTCTTCCAGTAAACTTAAATGCAAATCAAATCCCACAATCCAACGAAGCAAAATACTTAGGGGTGTATCTATCGGAAGCTGACATGGAAAAAACTCATTTTCACCAAACGAAAGGCAATTGGTCTCAAATTACGTAACCTATATTGGTTACTATGCCCAAAATCACAACTATCCAATGAAAACAAACTACTGTTATACAAATCCATCCTCAAACCCATATGGAAGTATGGATTACAGCTGTGGGGCACTGCTGCGAACTCTAATATTGAGATTATTCAGCGTTTCCAATCAAAAATGCTGCGGATTATCGTAAATGCGCCATGGTACATAGCAAATAAACAGCTTCACCGCGATCTTAACGATCTAACTGTAAGAGAAGAAAGAAAAGCCACTACATCAAACTACAAAAGCCGCCTACTATCACACCCAAACGAACTTGCGTCCAATCTTATGTCCTCCAATAAAACATTTACAAGGCTGAAGCCGAAAACTCCGTATAATAATACTAATAATAAAGTAATCAATGTTCATATACATATGAACATGGATGTTGTAATCCAAGTTGTAATAAAATTATATTTTCTTATTTTTATATATATGTTCACGTGTATATAAATCATCTATTGTTTAATGTCAGTTATATACCTACGACAGAATGCAATAATAAAGAAGGGGTTAAAAAAAAATGTAAAGGACCTGGAAGGAAATTGTTTTGAACCATTTAGAAATAAAAATCTAGAATTAACTGTGGAATTAGGTTGCATTCTTTGGGGATACAGGGTAGTTATACCGATTAAATTGAGAACGCAACTTTTACAGGCACTTCATAATTCGTACATGGGTATAATAAAAACCAAATCAGTAGCGCGTTCTTACGTGTGCTGGCCCAAACTCGATTCGGATATTGAATCCATCATAAAAAGGTGCAATGCGTGCTGCCGAGCGTTGGAAAGAGTCCACTGATTCCATGGCGTCCAAGCAAGGTACCTTGGCACAGAGTCCATATCGATTTTGCCGGAGCAATTGATGGTTATCAACTTATCGTTTTTGTTTTCCAAGTGGGTAGAAGTTTATAAAAACAGAAATGCGAGTTCAGGTTGTGTGATTGCATGTATGAGAGACGTTTTTTGTCGTTTCGGATTGGTAAAAGTTATTGTTAGTGACAATGGTACGAAATTTAAACACATATTAACACCACCGGGCCATCCAGCTACAAATGATCAGGCTGAAATTTTTGTTAAAGCGTTAAAAAAATCAATTTATGCAAATTTGCGAAATCAAATGCGATCAGATGTAGATGTGATGTGACGACCTCGATAGCCTAGTGGATAGTGCACTAGACTTTCATCTTGGAGGTTCGGGTTCGAATCCCGTCTTCGTCTGGTGGCTAATTTTCATTACTTTCTTATATTCACTATCAATATGAAGTGTATGAGAATTATAAGATAGTGTACAAGTACACACATTGGTTGGTAATGGCAAAACCACCAAGCCGATAAAAAAATTGCCACACCGCCGCTCGGAATCGGCGTTAAACTGTAGGTCCAACTATGTGGTATCACAATGGGCCGTTCAGGCCTAAGTGTGTCTCTCGATAGCCACTCCAACCTAACCTAACCTAGATGTGAGTGATTCCAAGGCTGGTAATAGTTTCGCAGAAGAAGATAATGGTGAGACAGTATCAAAAGCCGTAACCACTGCTAGTACAGGCCAGTCGATGGACCGGTCTCAGGAACAAATGAAGTCCAATTGTAACAGTATCGGTGTTTATTTTTAGATTGAAATTGTAATACATAGAAAATACATATATGTATTTATTATTTCATAAAAAACCTAAGAAGAGAGATGTTAAGTGGCCACAGAATGAAGTAGATAAGTAATGAAATAAATATATACATATGTTAATAATGTAGTAAATATGTAAAGGGTTAAGTAAATAGAATAGGGGAAATTGAAATGAAAAGAAATGAGCTGTACTTTATCCACATGAATATATTGTAGATAATAAAGACGCTATGTATTTAACTCTCAACCAATACAACCTCAAAACATACATAACAACTAATTCATCCTATGTACATGTAATACTGTGTAAATTATTTTATTATAAATTATTACTTAAAAATTAAACCATGAAAATACAACGCTGTTACAAAAAGAAGAATAGTATCAAAACAAATATTTTCCCAATTGTCAAACTTCCTCTTACTTGTCAAAATGCATCTACCTTCTTATTTCTTCTGCCATGGTTTATTCTTTCCTAATTTAAATTGTAAAATAATATGAACATTAGGCGATGTAGACGTTCAGAAAGCTAAGAAAGTGAAAAATTTTAAAAATCCATGGTTGCACTTTTTGGAACATAAAAACGAAAACTTTTATAAGAAATTAAACAAAAAAAGGTAAATTATGTTATCACATCATGTAATGAGTGCAGAAGGGACTTACTTTAGTTTTTTTTTTTATGTACCATCTTTGGACCGACAGATTGTGCACGCTTTTTAAAAACGTAAAAAATCAATCCACTAACTATTGTTTTGAAATAATCGCTTTAAACAAATATTTTTTCTCAACCATTTTAGATAAACATTTCTGCTTTTACTATTTGTGCTATCTTTAAACGAATTTCTTTTATAAACATCATTTCATTACTAAGTAGACTATATGGTAAAGGCAATACTAACTAATCGAATTTATGGCTTGATGATTGTACAGACCGATAGAGCTAGAAAAGTTATCATAAATGCCAATTTCAACCAATTTGTTTCAGTTTGTAATGCACAACAATATAATTTCGGGGCACCGATTAGTTTTACTATATTTTTATTTTTGGCAAGGGAAATGTATGAAACAATTTCTGACAGATTTAACCAATATCTTTTAAGAACTCTGAATTAATTAAATGAAATATTAGATAACCTAATAAATTTTGATTACAACAATAGATTTCTTATAATTTTCGTCGAGTGAGCATTTTCGTATGCAAAATAAAACTAAAAATGGCTGCCTTTTTATAGCAAGCACATATACATGTGTAACACATCATGACTGAAATATCCATCCATTATTAAATTAATTAAAATCATATTAGGATTATGGTATTCTGTCTGTCATTTATGTCAATAATTAGTTTTAAATAATTAAGTACTCCAACGAATGTAATTAGTGTTTCAAATTATAAAATATTTAATGTAATATGCCTCCGGATATTTGTATGTATGCTGTTTATTTAAATATATACCAATAAACCAACATATAAAGTCACTATCGTAAACATTACATAAATTACATTTAGTTGAGTGGCTCCTTTCAATTTCGTTATAAACATAAATAATGTAATAATTTCAATGAACTTACTACAGCATACCATAAAACTAACATACATATTTACTCTTGGGAATTACAAACAAATGGAAATTCATCAATCATTTTTTAAATGAATGTTATTTTTGTATAAAGCATGAACTATAACATAATATTGTACATACTCGTAGATTTTGTTTTTTTTTTTATTTTTTATTATTATTTATTGTTATACTAGTATAGGTTCACTGGTACTTGTCTTTTAATTCCTGCTTTTGGCACTACTTTTTTATATATGTATATGTGATGTGTGGGGGGTGTAACAATATTTGAGCATTTTAGCTTTATTCTGCGTATTTTGCTGAAAGATCTATTCTGCATCAACTTGCACATTAGTATTAATGAATGAAGCACTATTCACTCACGCTAGGTTTGGTATTTTGTCCTTTGCGATCTTGATATGTGATCAAATGAGTGGAACTTGACTACCATGATTGCACAAGATATATATTTTATTCACACGTAATCATTAATAGTGAGCACTATATTTGCATATACAGCTGTACTCAAAATAATAGGAGGGACATCAATAAAAACAATTAATTTTTTTCCGTAATTTTTTCACAAAACCCTTACACCTCTTTAAACATTCAATAAAAACAATGAAACATAAAAAAAACTTAGTTAAATAAATTCAAAATTCGCTGTTTAAAATAATAGGAGTATTAGCTCATGATATAAATTATTACCTGCGTTTTATTCGCCACATGTTTTTAGTTATGTAAAATTAGCAGCGATAATTGTATGGGAAAACAACAACAAAGCCGCAGAAATAACACGTATAAGTATAGTATACAAAACATACTTAGTGCGTGTGTGAAACGGTAATTTTTTACTCGATGAAAATAGTGGTGAAAAAAATTTCCTATGGTGAGAAAAATTTGTAATTTTGCTGTGCGAAATGGAGATAAAATTTTGACATTTCGAGTTGAAACAAATAAATTGTGTGGATTTTGAGAATAAAAATATTTAAATTTTGTGTATTTTCATGTTATTATTATTGCAATGAGAAATATATATATTTTTCTCTATTAATTGCGATAATTACGCAAGTAGAAAAATATTAACGAAATACAAACACAAATATGAGTTAAAAAAATAAATATAACAAAAATATTTCGTCCATAGCTATCCTTTTCTATATTTAAAATTGGTTTTATATGCATTAGCTATTATAGTTTGTATATTTTCTTTGAATTTGCATTAATATTTATTTTTGAAATTTTTAGTAAAATGCAACTGTGTGTGTTAACATACAAAATGCTTATGTTGTTGTTCTAAACATTTCATCTTGAGCTAGTGAAAATTTTGAAAATTTTCCACCTCAATAGTGTCAACATTTTCATTCGAACTGTCAAAATTTTCTTTTCCGAGTAAAAAGTTACCGTTTCACACACACCCTTAACAAGCAGTTTAACTACATTAAATTCTATTATGAACTGCCAATAGTGAAAGAAGAAGCATGACAGTTTGGCTACACCCACCACCAACTGCACATACAACTCAAAACGAATTTTGCATAAAAATGTGCTTCTATTCGAATAAAAGTCTTGTAATTCAGCACAAGGACTAAAAATAATGAAGTTGAGATATCTGTAAAGTTTTGTAAAAATCGGCCACGCCCAACAACCACCGCCATACAACAATAAAAAAATCACTCAAATGGTAAAGTGCACCAAAAAGTTGTGTCAAAAAGGTGATCAAAAAGTCTCTTCGCAGATCTTCGCGCGCTCTTTGACCCAGACTTTTTTTTTAAAGTATTGCATCTAAAAATAACATATTCAAAAATTTGGTGGAACCCTTGCGGAGCTTAGATTTCCCACATTCCGAAACTTGCATATTTTAGTTTTTTCTTTATTTTCCATAATATAATTTTCTGAAGAACATTTATTCAAATTGATAAAACTAACATGCAATAAGCATTACAGTTAGGGAAAGAAAAAATATAGCATTTTAAATTTGAGCCTTCTAAAAGCCAATTTTGCCCATAAAAGAAATAAGCCGAAAACTCTCGACTTTGAACACGCCCGCATATCCTTCAAAAGCTATTTTAATTAGAGTTTTAACAACAAAATTAATTATATTTTTGTTCATCTTCACCACACTGGACGCCACCGTTTCAACAGTACTCGCTGCTATGCCTCTTGAATTCTTTTCCATATATCTGCAGAAACGCCTTTCTCAATGTATTTGGGGTTAAGGTCAGGTGACTGAGCAGGCCACAACATGACCTCAACCACATTGATTCGAAACCATTCTTTTGTGTATTTCGGGTCATTGTTCTGTTGAAACAGCCATTTTTATCCACATACACTCGCTGATCCATGGTTCCTTTGATTTGATAAAAACTATTACATACTACCATGCTTAACAATTTTTAGTGTATTGTGATTGATATTCGGAGATAGGTGGATATAGGTACTGTCTGGATCCTGTTTCACCAAATAACACGATCTTGGTCGGCCAGTGGATGTGCTCGTTGGCAAACTGTAAGTGTGCGGTCACGTGTTTCTTCGTCAGTAATGGCGCTTTTCGTGGACTTCTTGCAAATAAATTATGCTGTACTAAGCGTGTATGAATAGTTATTGTACTTACAGCAAGGTCTAGCTCTTTTTGTAGTTTTTTAGATGAGACCGAAGGGTCACACTAGAGGTTTTACACTTTCGACCACGTGTTTTAGTTTTTTTCTCAACAGCAGGCAGTCACAATCATTTGGTTAGACCATCCTTCTTTCTTTAATTTCTTTGTATGTTTTTCCCTGCTTTCGAAGATTTTTTATTATTTGGCGCTCTTCTTCTTTTGTGCAAGGTTTCTTCTATAGTTACTTTTTTGTTTCTTTTACGAATTTTTGCCTTAAACACTTTTATTATATAAAACTTAATCTCACTCCTATTTTTTTGATCAGTGCAAATGTCACAATTCCATGCTACTTTTTTGTGTTGTAACTCTAACATTCCATTGCAAGTACCGTTAGAAGTTCGGGTGGTTTGCATATCGTTACAAGATTAAAATTAATTTAAAAAAATTAAGTTCCAGCTCTCCTATTATTTTGAACACAGCTGCAAGTGTGTATTAGAGTGGAGTGAAAAAACTTTTTCTCAAAATTCACTTTGCCTGGTGTGAAACTGACTAGAACAAATTGTCTCCAAATTTCAGCTCAAAATGTTGCCATCTTGAGATTCCACACCACCTCAAGTGAATTTTTGTATTGCCTTTTTTTATTGTTTTTAATGCCTTGAAGTTTCGGATATGTTAGCTGCTATCATTGCATCCTCTGTGCTTCGTGGTATAGGGAATAAATCTAAAGATACTCCATCTAAAGTTATTGACAGGAGTAAGCTGGGGAGAGAAAGTCGAAAGGTACGATCACAGCTTAACCCTTTCGGAATCGTGAGGAAACTAGAGAAGATAGCGCAAAACCGAATCCGGATACGTATTGTCCGACCCCAATTTCTTATTACAATTATCAATCAGAACAGACATTTTGCGCCTCTGAAGACCTGAACTTTTATGGGTCACCGGTGAACCTGTGGTCTTTAATGGGTTTTTTAATTCACTTTTTCTGTACATTTTTATTGAATATATTTTTTTTTAAATAGACAAAGTAAATAGTACATAATATTAATTTATTGCTTAACCCTTTCTTGACGACAAGGCAACTAGAACCGAAGTTTTCATTGAAGAACTTAGGGTTACCAGTAAATTTCCAAAATAGTAAACAAAAATTTAAATATATGGAAAATCATATTTGAGTAAATATTTTCTCCCACAACATATTAAAAATTTTGTGTATTTGGACAAGTTTTGTAAAAATTGTGAGCTATTGAAAATTAAAAAAAAAACAAAATTTTTACACTTTGATTGTTACAGTACCGTTACCAAAAAAATATTTGTACATTTTTCAATTGAAATTAAAAAACCATCAATCTCTTCCCAAACCCCCTAAATTTAAAAACCCTAAAATTGAGTGGATGGTTTTTAAAAAATCGCAAAAATTAATCTTGTGACACCGTCGCGGTACCCGGACATAACGTCCAAACAAATTTTGGGTGTTATGACCGCCCCGATAAAGGTCATAACGCCCAGTGTAGAAACAGTCGCAATGCCTAGTTTTCTAGGCTTTATGACCACTTTAGAAGCGGCCATAAGGCCCAACAATTATTTCTTGTTATATTTTTTTTTTTTTCAATAATGAAAATCGTGTTTTGATTAAAAATCGGATACTTTTAGAAATCAACATTACGTTTAGAATGTTTCGCTAAAATTTTGCTTAGCATCGTGTCAGTCGTATATACGCTTTTGTTTTCAGTGCCTATTGCGAATATAAAAAAGAACTATATTGAAGGTAATAATCGTCAGTATTTATTAGATGCTACATTCTCGGTCGTACCATCTTATGGGTATAAGCAATTGCTTATTCTTTGGACAGAATAGACATGTGAGTCACAATAATATTTTGCCTGTCAAATATTTAATGTTATCAGACATATGTAGTTATTGATTTAGTTCAATTGAATTGTAATATTGAAACAAGCGCAGCAGACGAAAAATTTGTTCTTTATTTTGTTCTTTTGAATCTATATCTTAGTTTATTTTTTTTTTAAATATTTCGCATGAGGCGCTTATTTTCATGCCATTCCTTTTTACTATATGAGCATATTTTTCCCTTTTGCTTTTTTTATAGGCTTACCCATTCGCTTTCATACTAATGTCGAGAAAAACGGAAGAGTTTTTATTTAACAAAGCCAATTTGAAAAAAAAGCCTGAAATATAGCTGCATTTTCTTACACATGAAAATTTGGTTTCATTTTACTTTTAAAATTTTAATGGAAGAATCACAAAAACGGTCATAGCGCCCGGTCATTGGGTGTTATGACCTTTTTCGGGGCGGTCATAGCGCTTAAAATTATTTTGGGCGTTATGTCCATTCATTAGCATATTAAAAAAAATTGGAGGGATTAGTTCATTGAATGATTGTGGGTAAGCTATCGAAGTTGATGAATGCTAAACATAAGGTGCTAGCATGCATTTTGAAGCGTGTTTCGGAAGCTTTTGTTGTTTAACTATAGTTATAATCTTACAAATGGGTGTGTTATATACACTGGCGATCACAAAAACCACTTGCAATACTGCTGCAGTTTCGGTAATATTTCCTAACTTAGCCCAAATTTCCCTTCCTTTGTAAAGGAGATTCCCTTCTTTATGTTTTAAGAATGTATTTAAGCGGAATGTACCATTTTTTATTGAGCTTGTTTGGCGAAAAGAAGAATTTTTGAAAAAGTGCCAAAAACAACTGCAAAGTATAAACAATTGTCGCTCCACCAAAACGTCGAAATTTTTGTCGTTAGGTATCGAGGAGTGTCACAAAGTTAAATATCTGAAGAAATCTGATGCCTAAATTCGACTGCCGTTGAACTGATCCAGAAAAAAGGCAATTTGTACCCTCTTGAAGGGACAAAGGGATTAAGAAGACTATGGAAGACAAATACGAAAGAAAATATCATAACCTGAAAGAGAACCATAAATTATCGTTTTAAAAGTGTTGTCACAATAAGGACTAAGCTAAAGAGCTATTACAACGTGAATATAAATGTCGAAAACTTACGCAAAAAGAAACAAAAGTTCGGTCTGTGTGGGAGGCGATTAGCCAAAAAGTCGTTGTTGACGAAATGGATGGAAACAAATCGCCTGGCATGGACTAAAAACTACAGCAATTGGACTCAAGAAAAGTTATATGATCGGGCAAATTAAACTCAATTTTTTATGCGCATTTAATCTTCGGTACTTGCGTTGCTCAGATATAGAAGGTTAACTGTGTAGTGAAAATAGTCAAATTCCCACAAAGTCAGATAGTTTGGATGGGTCCCTTATACTATATTGAAGGGACTGTGAACGCCCAAAAATATGGGTAAAAATGGTTTACCATCCTGCTCACGTAATCGCTTGGCAGTTGCTGGTCGTTGCGCTGCTGCGGTTTCTCCTGCCTCTTCGTCTCTATCGCCAACTCTTACATGGGCTAAAACTATTGCCATGGCATCACCGATCATTACGCCTAATCCACCGATTGCTCGTCTGAACTCTAATCGTGCTGCTCGTCCATCAATTAATTGTTCTACTGATATTCCTAAAATTCTAACTAATGTGAATAAAATCAAACCTAAAGTTATCGATAAATCTCGTAACAATATCAACAACAACAATCATGTGCAAACTGTGGTTGTTGGCCAGAACACAAATGTTGATCTTGATGTTGCAACTAGGAAAAAATGGCTTCACTTATCATCATTTAAACACTCGGTTACGGAAGATAACATCATCACTTATATCTCACATCAAGCTTCTATTGATAAGAGTCTCCTTAGCTGTCGCAAATTGGTTAAGAAGGATACTCCTACTAATTCTCTACGCAACATTAACTTTAAAGTGGGTGTTTGTGATACAATGTATGAAAAGCTACGATTTGGCCAGTTAGAGTAAATGTTAAACCGTTCCAGTTTTTTCCAAGGAGACAGGTTCCTCAATTACCCACTTGAAATCGTCTGTTGCCAATAATCTCACTCCTCTAAAGTTATACTATCAAAACTGTTCTGGAATTAGAACGAAATCGCATAATTTTTGGAATCTAAGTTCCCTTATCGAATATGATGTCATAGTTTTTGCTGAGACGTTGCTAAATGCGAATTTTGCCGACTATGAGTTTTTTGATCCAAATCTATATTATGTTTTCCGTAAAGATAGAGACTTTATTAGATCTGGTTGTTTAAAGGGTGGTGGAGTATTAATAGCAGTTCGTCGTAATCTTCATGCCTCACTTCACATACTTCACAATACTGACACTCTTCTTGATCATCATTACCGTGGTATACTAAAGAACTAAAAAAGCTAAAGAATTTGAGAAATAAGAACTATAAAAATTTCAAAAGTACCAATAACTCTTATTACTACTCTAGGTATCAATATTATAAATTGGAATTCAGTATTCTGAATAATTATCTCTATCATAATTACATCCAACAGTTTGAAATCAATATTAATACCAATCTGAAGGCCTTTTTGAGGTACGTTAAATCCAGAAAATGTTCATCTGCTATTCCATCCACAGTTTTCCTAAATGAGAAATCTGCTTGCTCTTCTGAGGATGTGGCCAATCTCTTTGCAGAATTCTTAAAAACTAATTTTGATGGTGCAACTGAGATAGATGATAGTTTCGTTTATAGGTCTGATAACTCAATTGACTTTGGGTCCCTTGTGTTAACAGATGATGATATTATAAATGGGATTCTTGATCTTAAGTTATCAGCTCAAACTGATTTCGACGGCCTTCAAGCTCTATTCTTTAAAAACTGCACATCATCTATCATCCAACCATTGAGACTCCTCTCAAATCGTTGTCCTCTGGTGTTTTTATTGATGATTGGAAAATCACTGCTATCTCTCCTATTTTTAAAAATGGTAATAAGAATGATATCTCTAACTATAGGCCTATTTCTAAGTTAACTACAGTCTCTAAACTCTTTGAAAGCATAGTAAAAAATAAGATTTATTTTGCGGTTAAAAACATAATATGCTTAATCAACATGGTTTTGTCTCGGGTCGTTCAACAATTACTAATCTTTCAGTTTTTACCGAAGACTATATTGTTGCGTTTCAAAATGGTTTCCAAATTGATTCCATTTACACCGATTTTTCTAAAGCGTTTGACAAAGACTCTCATAATTTATTGATTTTCAAATTGGCAAATTTGGATTTCCACTCTGTCTTTTTGAAGTGGATTAGAAGTTACTTGACAAATAGGCTTTCGTTTGTTGTTATCGACAATGTTGAATCAATTCCCTTTAGGGCCACCTCTGGTGTTCCTCAAGGTAGTATTTTAGGTCCATTACTGTTCGTCCTATTTATTAATGATATTAGTAACTGTTTTTCTAATTCAAAATTTTTATTGAAGCTTTATTCAGTAATAAAAAATCACTCTGACGCCTTAACATTGCAATCTGATTTGGACAAAGTTCTGGATTAGTGTTGCATAAATCGTTTATTGTTAAATACAAATAAGTGTTTCCACATGACGTTTACTAAATTAAATAGTAGTATTCCTACTTCATATCATATTGGTCATTCTAACCTAAAATCTGTATGTGAAATAAAAGATTTGGGAGTTGTCTCTGACAAGAAGCTTTCTTTTGTTTCTCACTTGAACTATATAATACCAAAAGCTTACTCTTTACTTGCTTTCATTCGTCGCAAAAGTTCCGATTTCTTGGACCCATACACACTTAAAGTATTGTATACCACCTTCGTGAGATCAATCCTTAAGTATGCGGTTTTCATTTGGAGGCCGCAGTATCAATGCCATATTAGCCGTCTTGAACGGATTCAAAAAATGTTCCTACGTTACGCTTTGCGTTTTTTGCCCTTTGTGGTTCCTACTCCATTATATGTAGCCCGCTGTAAACTGATTAATTTAAAATCTTTACAGAGTCGTAGATCTATTCTGTCCCTATTGTTTGTATATGATATTATTAGTGGGTCTGTGAATTGTCCAGCTCTCTTAGAGTTAATCCACTTTAACGTACCTACGAGAAGTCTTCGCCACTGTGTTTTATTTTATTCTGGGGTTTGTAAGACAAATTATGTTTTCTTTGCTCCTATCCATAGAGCTTTAATAGAATTTAATTCTGTATCAAATTCTTTAGCGTTAGATTTCATTGTTTCTAAATCAGCATTTAAAAATATGCTTAATTCTTTTTAATCGTAAATTTAGTTTACTTTTAAGTTACACTGAAGTACTACAATTTGTATAGTCTGTAAGGAATTTTTGTCCATAGACTTAAATAAATAAATAAATAAACATGCCAGAGAATAAAAAAACCGCTTGTTGGAGTTCTGAAAAAAGTTTGGTATTAAACAAATAAAGAATGATATACTTGAAGTGATCGTCGACTCTATGCCATTCAAGATAACGGCCATAAGGAAGCGTATGACTGACTCTATTATGAAACAAATTAATCTTAGTTTACACCTTCAAAAAATAACAAAAATTTTTATTTTTACATACTTTTAATTAATACCCTCAAAAACGTGAAATGTCTTCCATATTTTTGTTTTAATTAAAAAGTATTAAAATTTGTGTGTATGTATGATGTTTCTTTTGAAATTTTGTTCATTTTGTTCCCGAAAATAAAAAAAAATTACATTCACTAAAACAAAATCAGGTTAATGTCCCATTTTAAACGATTTTCTTGTATGAAGAATGTATTTCATAAATAAAAAAAAAATTTGGTCTTTGGAAACTAAAATTAAGTTTGGTGGACAGGTCTACCTTGTGAAAGTGTGCGAAATATCTAGTACCTTTTCCACTACCTAAGAGTGACTCGTTTTGCTGAGATGATTCCTTATATTTTTTTCCGCACTTTGTATTTAGTCAAACCACTATGCGGCGTCGCCTTTATACAGAAAGTGTTAATTCTACATAAGCAATTTATTTCGATGGAAGAAAGGGCAAAACTATAGTGGAAGAGAAGAAAGTTTTTTATATAGGACCAGAGCTGTGGAAGAGCATATTGTTTTGCTGTGAGAACCAGGTTTTGTTTATATACGACATGTGACTCCGGATTCTGGGTTTAGTGCGGATATTATACGAAGCATCATCAACTTTGTTACTCAGAAAAGGATTGCCTTTTCGAAACTCGTTGCCGTTGGGTGTGATGGAACTAGGGTTGCAGGATGCAAATCGAGGTTCTTCTGGACATTGAGATAAAATATCGAGATTTTTCAGCTTTCATCTGGACATTGAAAAAAGATTTTTCCACATGAGAAAAAAAAAGTAAATATAAAAGATTATATATTTATGTAACGTAAGTGTAGGTAATTCGGATCGATATTTGTAAGGGAAACTTTGAGCGCTAAAAATAAGGATTACAAATTTACGAAAAAAATGTTTTAATACAAAATTAAAGCATATTTCTTCCTCTTTTAAAGTTGTTAACTACCAAAAAAATTGATGATGTATGTAATTCGGATCAGCAAAACTTATAGCAAATTATCTTTAATTTGAGGTTTATTTAGATGCAAAATATAAATTTGGTGTTTAAGGAAAATATATGGGACACACTCTGTCAATGGGAGACCCCCCCCTGTCCAAAATTGGTTAAGGTATTTTAGGGCATGTTTGGGCTCAAATGAAAGCTTATTATCTCTAGTTTCGAATGCAACAAGGCCTTTTTTAATTTTGCATGATGGTGGACCAATATGGCGGCTGAAAATCTACCACCTCTTCTTAAAATTATAGTTTTATCAAGCGCACGTTTACCCAAGTCATTATAAAAAACAACTAAAGCCTTTTGTCGTATATTTTTTTTTCGCTGAATATGAATCTAATATTATTTTTCACGTGAAATGTTACGTGTTGTCCCTAACCTCAAAAAGGTCCAAAAATGCTGTTTTTCGGGTCTTACGCTTACCCAAGTCATCATAAAACGACAGCAAAAGCCTATTTTTGTGTAGTTTCAGTTGATGAACATGAACCTAATATTATTTTTCACGTGAAATGTTATGTGTCGTCCCTAACTTCAAAACATGAAAAATCTCAAAAAACAGTTTTTCGTGTCTCACATGTCCCAAGTCATCAGAAAACTTCCCAAAAAACTTATTCTTCATTTTTCATTTCTTAACTTGGCTGGAACATAATTTTAGCGTTACCTAGAAATAGCGACGTGAACTTAGTAGGTCTCTGTTTCCTATGCGATGCTTTATTAGAGTGAAAACAAAATTAATAATGAAGAAATTGGGGATTAATTGTCCCCAAGTCAGAATGTCCCGTGACTAGTTAAAAGCAACTGGTCACCGAACTGGTTCAAAGATGATACAGTAAGGGACGATTTGTTTGTGTTTTTGTACACTTTTTTCTCTATAAATTAAAAAAGGAATGATGGCACCGTCGGTTTGTGGGTTTAAACCTGTTTTTGCGTACGAACTGAGTATTCATCTGAGCTACACACTGACTTGTTGGCACCGCGACAAAGTTCTATTTTGTACTCAAAAATATTCGTAAAATTTCGTATGATAACGACTCTGTGTTGACGAAGACAACTTTTCTTGTAATAACACTGAGGGGTTCTTTTTCGATTTGCTCGCTGCATCACTTTGTTATTGTCTTTCATATTGATTTAAAATTGTTCGCAAAAATAATACTCATGTGGCTCAGTGGATAAGTACGTCGCCCGATAATCTGCAGCCAGCAGTTCGAACCCCAAAAGCTTCGCCGAAATAAATGTTATGAAACTTAAATCAATTAGGGCCAATTTCACAGTACACATTTAAATTTAATTTAAGTTAATTGTAAATTAAATGCAATTTAACTTTTTGCGGTTTTCACAGTGTCTGCATTTAGATATTAAATATTAGTGGCAGCACTGCGGTCTTCGCCATGAAGTTGGTTGCCGTTAAACCTTTACGAATATAGTAATATCTCAATTTATGTTTCTCTACTGATATTGTCTTGTTTTACATCTTCAAAAAAATTGCACTATATTTTTATTTAGGCTCTCAAGTTACTCAATTTATACTACAAATAATTGTTTTCTCCGTAATATGTCACTTCCGAAGTTTTTCACCCTCAATTAAGATTAATTGTTTTGCCGTCAAATACTTTTGTATCGAATCACTTAATTTGGGGTAATACTGTAAACAAAAAGAAATAGATTGTTTGCATAAACAATTGAAACAAACTTAAAAGGGATAATTTGATAATTCTACAGAAGAAATTAATCTTCTCCTTGATTTGGCCAAAAATAACGTGGCTATAATAGAGTGAAAAAATCCGACAATTAAGCTCTGACCAGAAGGACAAAGCTTGGAAACAAATAGAGGATGAGTACAATTGTTCAAGTGATGGGGCGTATAGAAGTTGCAAAGTTTTGAAAACAAAATATTTAAATTTGAAGTCGGACTTGAAAAAACGCGCTGGCATAGATAAAAGATCGCTATATGTGACAGGAGGTGCCCCTCCACAGAAGCTGGAGCGCCACGAATTCGATGAAAAATTGTATAATGTTCCCGAAAAGCAAATAAATGGCCTTGCTTCACAATCAGTTGTTACATAGTGTTGCATATACTTCATTTAAATGCTCATAATTGGCCATTTAAATTGCAATTAAATTAACTTCGAACTATGAAAATGAATTTCAGAAATTATGTATCAATTGCAATTTAAATGACCACTGTGAAATTGGGCCTTAAAGTAAAATAAGTTAAAAAATATATAAGTTAATTAAATGTGTTTCCTACTATTGAGACCACAAATTATTTTTTAAAAGTTTTTTTTTTATTTCCTATACTATATGGAGGCAGACGTATTTAGAAAGAGCTTGTTATCAATTAACTAACTATTCTTAACAAACAAAACCTAACCTACATTGAGTTGACGTCCGGCTGCCGTCGCTACTCTACCGAGGTCCATGCTTATGATGTTGTTGTTCAGTTGTAGTCGTCTTCATGTTGTTGTCAAACGCTGCACCTGTTGTTATTTTGGAGTTTTATTGTATGGTGTTGTTGTTGTTTGATTGCGCTGCACTACGCGCATACCTGTCGCATCAGCAATTTAGTGGGAAATGTTCTGTCGGTGGAATGCTTGGACAGATGCGCGTTTCATCTATTCGCTGGTTTTAGGGGTTACTATTAACTTGCACTGCACTTTTTGTTATTTCAAGGTTTACTGTAACTCGACTTGGCTGTTGTTGTCGCCGTTGTCGTTCTCACGCGCATGCCTGTAGCATCAGCAATTTGATGGGAAATGTTCTGACGGTAGAATACTTAGACGGATGCGCGTATCAGCTATCGTCTGGATTTGGGGGTTACTGTTAACTTATATATAAATAGAAAGTTTGTTTTTTTTCTTTTTTGCTTATTTGAAGTGGTATTGAAACTGACATTTTTGGCCCGGTAGTTGGACCGGTTCAAAGTCATCTATTGAGTGCCCATTCACCCCTTCCCATGACAAGTCCGTGTTAAAGTGTCCAGTTTGTTTCATATAAAAGAGTGCAACCTGGAACCGGTTTCTAAATTAAAGAGCCAGTCACGTGATAGGTTCCGGAACTGGTTCCATTTCCCATAGGGTATCATGTTGTGTGAATCAAAATACAAACTCCACTTGTATTTTGATTTACACCACTCTCTTCTCTTAACTCTGTGGCAATAAGGAATAACAGCAAAACTCCCTCGAAGTCGAATAAAAACCTGCTGCGTATTTTTTATTATAAATCTCAAAATGGTAATAGTTTTTCAAAAGTTTTTGTAATTTGGCAGTCTCCATAGTTTTTTATTAATTAAACTCCAATAATTATATCAGAACTTTCAATATTTTGAGTTTTATAATGAAAAATACGCAACAGGCTTTTAGTGGACTTTTGAGTTTAGCTGTTATTCCTTATTGCCACAGAATTGTTTAGAGTAGCACTTTTATACCGTGCAGCGTTCTGAGCGAGAGAAGAAGAATCCTAGGCGCAATACCTTTCTTTAGGCAGAAGTCGGGCATTTTTTTAATGACTGTTGGCCAGTATATTGGTGTACCTTAAGAGTCGGGGAGTAATTTAGTTTTCCAGTATCCGCATAGAGCTGTCGGCCTTTGGAAGTAATGAGGCGGGACCCCCATTTAGCATTATACTTCCATCAGCTGAAAATCTGTTTCCAAGAGTTTTAACCGTTCCCTGGGTGACAAAAAAAAAAACATTTTTTCACCCAAGTAAAGGTGTAAAAAGGTTTTTAACCTATCCCACGCACTGGAATAAATCAAATGGAATACAAATTATAACAATATGACGTCAACCCTTTGACACCCGAATGATAATGGGGCTTGATAGAAACAGTTTGTTTTGAAATTATCGTTGCTTAGGTCTTCCACAATCATGACACCAAATTTGTTGCTTCTACATTGATTTGTTTGTCCTTTATTAAAGGTTAAAAAAAAAACATATCTATGAAGCTGTAGACAACCACTGGATAACTCTTTTTCTCCAATTTTTGGTTTTCATATTCTCTTATCTTTTAAAAACATATCTGATAAACAAAATTTGCGCTTAGTAATAATTAAACATATTTTTTTTTAAAAAATAGTGCAAAAGATTTTACTACAAAATTTTGCACTTTAGTTTTTTGCTGGACTTTAAAGACAAAATATTAAAAAATATGACATAAGCAAGAAATTTCAAATGTTCGCCAACAACCAAACATGAAAAATACTTTACAGAACTGAATGCAAATTAGTGAAATTTGTTAAATACCTATTTTATGCCACATTAAAGTGAATGTTGCATATACGCAAGATTGGGTATGAAAGAGTTAATAAAAAGTTATGAGTTCTCATAAAGTTTTAGCTTTGTAGCATGCTTATAAACAATAAAAAATTCGGTTTCAAAACGAAAAAGGTACCCGGGTACCTCGTCACCCAGAGAACGGTTAAAGAACTTTTCATTTTTTTTTTTGTTGGAACTGCAAAAGAAGTATTCAAGAATACAAAACTCAGACAAGTTTTACGTCCATTGTACTATATCCTGTGTTCCCTTTTGCTATTCTTTAAATCTACCAGATTTATTATCAAATCTAAGCAGATCCTGCGGTGTTAAAGAGCCCAGATGTTAGTCTCCCAATACTCCAGTGTCAAATATGCTTACTATGATGTGGCAGAAAGCGGGGCAGAAACCAAGTCCAAAGGATTAAATATTTGGGAAGAATAATCTCAAAAAACAATTCTTCACAAGAACACACAAACTACATTGTAAATAAAATAAACAAAACATGTTACTTCCTACAAACTGTAAATCACACAAAAGAAATACGCTTATACAAGGCATTTCTGCGGTCGAAAATGGACTATGCTGCATCAACTTTCAGCAACATAAACAAATGCGCGTTAAACAAACTAACTTTATGCAACAACACTATAATCAAAAGAACCCTTGGACTAATAAGATCAACACCAACTCACACACTATATCACATGGCAGCAGAGCTACCACCACATCTGAGATTCCAGTATATCACAGCAAAAGAAATTGCAAAAATATTTGCATATAAACTTCCTGCCATGACAATACTAAAACACAATAAAGATCTAAAAACAACCCTCCAAGCAATTTGGTAGTCGACTACGAAAATAGCACATTTCTAGTTAACTTTTATGACCTAACTATAAGCTGACTACAATGTAATGCAAAACTTCCCCAAAATAAAACCGTTCATATTCTCTGCAGTGAATTTGTTGTTTTTGACATATTCTCTTTTCTCTGTTTAAAGAGCATTTAACTGTTGTTTGATTTTTTTCCTTTATGCATTGTGAAATCAAAATCAGTGCTCAATCTGTGCGTGCAGTAAAGTGAGGTTAAGGACTGCAACTAAATTAGATAAGGTTAAATATTAAGAAAGCTTTTTAAAAAGGAAAACGATCCATATTCAAATAAACTAATTTCATATAATGAAAAGAGGGTTAACCGATTTATTTTAAGAGGGTTAACCGATAGCCCGTTTGAGCAACGCCAAGAGTCAATCATATTCAGAGCAGTTTGGGTCTTCCTACAAACATGCCAAGCCGATTAGCCCGTGATTAAGCAGGCAACATCATCAGCATAGGCCTGTGTGTAGATACCCGACTTATTTTGGGAAACAAGTAGACAGTCAACCAGCAGACACCATAGCAGGGGAGAGAGTACGCCCCCTTGGGGGCATCCTCTATTCACGCCGCAAGTCACGGATTGACCACAATCAGCTTGAACCATCATAAGTCTATGTGATAGCATTGAGCGTATCCAGCTGACCTACTGCATTGCACGTACCGTCAAAACTCACATTGTCAAAAGCTCCCTAAATATCAACAAAAATACCGATAGTGTATTTTTTCCTGTAGAGGTCCCACTCAATCCGACCTACCAGATTTTGCAGGCTTGTCTCACAAGGTTTTCTACATTGGTAACCATACTGAAATGAAGAGAGAGGATGTAACAATAACGACTCACTACGGATGCTGTGTTCGCCACAGCGCTCAAGACATTTTAGTAAGAAAGATATCATACTGATTGGCTTTTGGGGGTTTTTGGGAATGAAAACAACTTTTACCAACATACACTGTTGAAAAATGTGAGCGAGTACCAAACTGGAGATGAATATCTTCTTCAAAACCGGTAACAATTGCACCTCCGTCATCCGGACCCGTCGATTTGAAGCTGTCAAAGGAAGCAATAGCAAACCGAATTGCATCTTCATTCATCACTGTCCTGGCAACCCACCAGCTACTCTGAAAAACTGTCAAAGCAACCCTCTCCGCTTCTGAAAAAGTGGGATGTTGAACAACAGAGACCTGATTGCCCGGAAAATGAGATTCCTACATTAAGCTGAACATCTCACTTTACGATTCCGTGAAAGTGCCATCAGATTTTTTGAGTGAACATAGTCGGTTGGTTTGACCCTTTTTGAGGATTTTCGCCGACCTAGCTGTTTCAGACATAGTTTCAATACCGCTGCAGAAATTTCTAAAGGAAGCCTTTTTCGAATCTCGAATCAGCTTTTTATACTCTTTCTGCGTTTGACGCTATAGAGCCCACTGCTCGTCAAGACTAGACTTGAGAGCCCTGTTGATAATTTTCTCGCAGGGCTTACAGCTCCTGGCTCCACCACTGAAAGAGAATCTTAGCAAGAGGCTGACGAGGAGGACAGGCACGCTAAAAGCTGGTCTGAAGGGCAGAAGTGAGATTTTCCACCGCTGCTTCCAGACCTCGTTTGTTGCGTAGTTTAGGGGGTAGTGCACAGCTCAATGAAGACGGTTCTTCTCTAAACTTTGTCTAATTCGCCTTTTTCGGATTTCATATGAGCGGCAAAGTATTAACTTCAACACCATACTGAAACTCGATATATCTATGGTCTGATAGAGAGTCATCTCTAAAGACCTTACAGTTTGCAATTGACTACACTATTATTTCATTAGAAAGATTTAGGTCAATAACTTCCTGTCTAGTAGGTGTCACAAAAGTGAGTTGAATCTCAACGTTTTGTATATTCAACCCAAAAGACAGTATGTAGTGGAGAAGATGAGTCCCTCTTACGTTGCACTTGCTGCTGCCCCAGATAACGTTCTGTGCATTAGCGTCACAACATAATATAAGCCTCAAATTCATCCTTTCGCAATACTCCACAGATTCAAAAACCATCGCTGGGGGTGGTGGTAAAATTGCATCGAACGGAAAGTATCTTGGTCACAAAACTGACCAAGTTTGGTGATTGTAAGATGAAGTCTATTAGAACTCTCATCGTATAGAATCGTGCGTCCAAACTCACCAAGTCCATAGTCCAAGTCGATTGTTTTTTACTGCTCCGTAGCAAAAATTTCATAAGACGGATGCTTCAAGCATGCGCTGTCATTAGTTGATCTGACTTTTCTTATCAAAGTTATAGTGTTGTCTGATGTGTCCACGTAATATGGCCAACCCAACAATAATTTTGGAAAAATCTTTATCCTGAAGATGTGTGAGAAACCTGGGGACGTTTCCTTGTGAGTAATATTCTGGGTTGCCGTGGTTAGCCACCCTCGTATATAGTGTCAGAAGCAGTGTTGTCACTCAGTCAATGAAAAAATACACGAAAATTATATAATTTTGTTTGAGATTACACAAAAACAAAAATTAAATTATGCAGAAACTTTTATTTATGCCTGCGTTATTGTTGTAGCTGTCACACCAAATTTGAAAGAGATCGGTCAAAAACTAGCCGAGTTGGGGGCGGTAGAATTTTGACATTTTGGTCAAACAGCTCGTGTTTGGAATTCAAGGAACTAGTCACCTATTACATTTAGAAATTTTGGTCCAATACGTTCCATCTTTTGAAAAAAAAAACAAAAAGATTGAAAAATACAAATTTTACCATTTTTTTTTTTTTCAAAAGTGGGTTCACTTGAGATACAAATACAAGTAATTTTATGTGACATTTAGATACTCCATATGTATGAGCATATTGTTATCTGGGTCAAATAATTTATTCCCATTTCTTCTAATTCACTCTTTAGTAAACAATAAAGCAGCAATAGTATCAACAATTAGTCTGCTTCTTTTCTCGGTTTTTTTTTTTTAACATTCAAAATACTAAAAACTCTTTTAACTGTAACGTTTCAAAATAGAATAATTAAAAGAAACGTACAAACTTTTTTGGTTATTTTTGGGGAAATTTGGCCTAGCATTTATACATCTGCTTTAAAATTATTTTTTTTCGGTTTTGTTCTTTCCAGACAAGGGCACCTCATTATTTCATTGACTACCTTGACAATTTTGGTAAGATGATGCCTCACAGCTGATTAGAAATTCCGCTTTCTCTTACAGCAATTAAGTCATAAGTAGTTTTGAAGGAGCAGTACAATAATATTTGCTGTGTGGATCATCTTACCGAAACTACTGAAAAATTCTCGCCGTTTCTACTCATGTAATCATTGCGCCTTGCTTGTCGTTCCTGAAGGCATGACTACCTGCGATACCATTCCCACAATCGATTCATTGCTTGCTATCTCATAAGTTCTTACTGACTTACGTTTCTAGTCCAAAACATATATAGAAATTGCTCATTCTAACTCAAACTTAACGATTCATCAATTTTGCGTGTTTCCCCAAAAAATCCATCGGCATAAAACTTTTGGCGTTGAATATGTAGTGTAATATTTGAAAAGTATAAACAAAGTAAGTTTTTCATAAACTTCTAAAGGATGAAATATACGGAAGTGACTCATTTGTTGAGAAATACTCTCAAAATTTAATGAGTTAAAATGGAAAACCACATATAGTTTCGTTTTAAAGATAATTTAAAGCTTAGTGACAACAGGAAGTATTTTTACGTAAAACTTGAAAAATGCTTTTTATTCAAAACATAAAAATGCAAAAGTGATTTGAGCCAAATTAGTAAAGTCGGGTGACTCAAGTTGATTCTTTTTTTTTTTGCCAGAAATCTGGCAAATAAAAATTTATACAAAAAAGATACAAAGTCTGTTGAAATTATACAGATTTCGTATTATTATACAGAAAGTGGCAACACTGGTCCGTAATGACTTACAAAAATAAAATATTTGTGGAAATTACGAATATACAAATTTGCAAAATAAATCTAAATTAGGCAAAAATTAAAGATGGCAGAAACTGTTTGCAAACTAAAATATTGGTTTTGTTTTATTTATGGAAATTTGACCGAATGAAAATACGTAGTACAATTACACAACCAAATTTTTTGGAACACTATTTTCATCTGAAATTTTCGTACCAAAAATTATATGTACAACTTAAGAAAGTGGGCTATTGACCTGGTGTAAAGTGGGTGACAGGACGCTGGCATTTTCTACCCCCATGACTTAGATTGAACGTAAATTTCAAATTTGGTAGAACTAAAAAGCTATTTTCTTTTATCAGCCGTTAACCGTTATAAATATGACTTTTCTATCTTTGGTGACCCCTAGTGAAATTTTCTTGTAAATATATTTTTTAAATAGTTTTTCAGGCTCTTCTCAAAAAAGAGGTCAAATAAACGCATAAAAAGAGACACTAAAGGGTTAAAATGTTCTACAGAAATGATCCTCGTAAATTTACAAGTATCTTAATGTAATTCTAAAAAAAGTTTAAACTTTAAAATCGAACCTTATCAAAACAAAGATTTTGCACATTCGTGCCTCTAGTTGCCACCCTACCCTGTCTATTAATTTTGCCAATTTCATATTAACATTTTCCCTACATACGAGTACATATGACATTTTGGCCACATATAACAAAATCATTAACAGCAGAAGCAGCAACAGCAACAACGCCATCATCAAGAATACCAGCAGCTACAACAGCATCAGATTTTAACCTCTTTTATTTTATATATTTATGTGTATGTATGTGTATAAAGGATATTTCACTTTACCATCAACATCTTCGTCTTTTTCTTCGGCTGGCTTTTTCGGTTTCACCATCATCAACAACAGAGACACAACACTAACATCAACAACAGAGGAAACAGTGACATACATATATAGAACAGAACACAAAACAGCTGCAAAAAAGAAGCAGCAAACCAGCAGCAATAACGCAAATCGTCAAAGATGATGGTAACTTTGCTGGCTGAAGGAGAGACAAACAAAATCGCCATCATGGTCCTCCGTCGGTGCTATTCTTTGTTTTTTAATTCTAAACTTTTTTTTGTTTTTGTTCCTGGAGTGCAACTTTTGAAAGCTTTTCCTGGGTATTCTACGCACTCTGTAAGTGTTAATGTATGAGTATTTTTTTTTTAAATAAGAGTGTGTATGTGTTTCTTTTTTTTGGCATTATAAGCTTTCAGTGTTTTTTGTTGGTTTTCAGCGGGTTTTTTTATATTGAGAAGAAGCTTCTTAGTTCTGTGGCTGCTGTAGGTGGTCGTGAGAAATGGGTGCCTTTTACATGCTTTTGGGATACTTGTAGCTAGAACTAAATGTGTGTGCAGATGTGGATTTACCCAGTAATAACAATTTACATCGATTTTGTTAGAGGAATGTTGTGTATAAGCCACATTCATGTTTATTTTGTAGATGTTTAATAAATTTTGTAATTTATATGCATTTAATTCTGTTAAGGAGAAATTACCGTCGAGAGGCAAGGAAATTTTATGGACTTCGGGAATTCTTTAAAAGTATAAAATAAATACTAAATGGAGAGTAAATCCCAGTTTAACCCTAGACGGCACTTCTTCGTCGAATCAACGGTGCGAATTTTCTTGTTGAGTTAACAGAAAAAACAATGAATTAATTAATTTTGTTTTAAAGTAATAAAAAGGACTGAAAAAATTAAATAATAAAAAAAAATTTAATAAATAATAAAATGTTTAATAACCCAAGCACAGTGTATTTTGATCTGCGCGAAACGCTCCATAGCCTTGCTAGTTCATCTGAAATAAAAACGAGTTACAAATTTTTAAAATACAAGTGTCAAAGAAAAATGCAAAAAGTAAAGGGTTTTCCATTAGGGACATAACAATTTTATCTATTAATAAAACACAGAATTTTTTGAGATATTGAGTTCAAATTTATTGTGGGTGTAGTGAAATATGACCACCACGAGCCCGTTTACAGCGAAAACGACCGTCATGTTACCGTCAATGGAGAGCACTATCGTGTTATGTTGGAAGATTATTTGTAGCCAGAATTGGATGAACTTGACATCAACGATATGTGGTTTCAACAAGACGATGCCACTAGCCACACAGCACGCGTCACAATCGATTTATTGAAGGGCAAATTCGGTGAACGTGTTATCGTGAGAAATGGTCCGGTGGAATGGCCGCCTCGTTCATGCGACCTAACGCCATTGAATTTCTTTTTATGGGGCTATATCAAGTCACTGGTCTATGCCAACAAGCCAGCAACTTTAGACGAGCTCAAAGACAATATCAAACGCGAAATTGCCAACGTTCCGGTCGAAATGTGTGCGAGAATGGTGGAAAATTGGGTCCAAAAAATCGATCGCTGGCAGTTCACACAACTGCCAAATTTGGAAGAAATTTGCTAAACATTTTTCCAAATTGAATATACTTAACTAAATTTCGTTTTCAGAAAAACCCCTGGATAACAAAATGGCAGCCGTTTGAAGAAAAAACCAACTTTTTGTCCTGTTTTTTTTTCTGTTTTTGCTTTAACGGACGAAAGAAATATTTCTGAGTCAATATTTGACAAAAATCGCTTCATGTCTTCTTCATGTTTGTCAATTGACAATCATTTGAAATTTCGTGCTTATGCTACATTTTTTGTTTTTGAGGTCAAATAAAAAAATTCCAAATTAATATATAAAAAGGAAGAAGAAAAGTCCTGCTTCTGAGTATAAAAAGATTTAAGAAAAAAAAAACCTTTTTAAACGAAAAGCAGACACCGTTCATGTTAGACGTCGAAAATCTGGCCAATATAAAAGTGTCAAAGAAGAATAGCAACATGTATGTAAAACAAGGGCTTTGGAGCGGAGCGCGGAGCTGGAGCAAGGAGCTGTGGAGCACTCTGTTTTGACCGGAGCTAGAGCTGGTGCAATGAAAATTTAACCGCTCCGCTGCTCTGATTCATAATTTTTCCAACTATTGTTGCTTGACATTATATTTGGAAACTTGCACACTATTACGATTACAGGCAATGAAGTTTTTCCATTACCATCTCCATTAATCAATGCAAATGATGCAAATGGCAATGCTAAGTTCAAATCCATTGGATTAAATACTAATTCATTGCAAGGTATTTGAACTGAGTAGTACCATTTCCATTGCAGTTGTGAAATGTACAATTTTAATTACCATCACGATTTCGTGCAAATGGTCTTGCATCATTGAAAATGCAAAATAGTTCTGCTATCACAATAACAAATATATGCGATATGCAATAAAAATCATGAATAGGGCTAATGTGTGTTAATAATTCCTAATTTTGTTTAAAAGATGTCACTAAGAATAAGGAGTTCACAATCTTAACAGGTTCTATTGCTATGACAGCAGCCTTCAAAACGATATAGTTGTTGTACAACTCGGAAAATGGGTGTTAGGGCTTTAGCAAATTGAGGTAGCGATATACATAAACAAATTTAAAATAAAAAAAATGATTTTTATTGAGAAAATTATATATAGTTGGAGCTCGGAGCGGAGCACGTAGCGGAGTCGGAGCTATACTTAAGAGGTCGGAGTGGAGCTGGAGCGAAGCAACCTCAAAATTTGGTTGCTCCAAAGCCCTGTGTAAAACAGTAGTGGTAGTTCCTTTCAATGTTACTATTTTTACTTATAAATATAGACTATTGAAGGGAGGGAACTATTACAAAGGTCACTGATAAGGAACAGTAGCGGGTTCCGAAACGATCGTCTGATCTGCTTGCTCTATGACTTTTGCATAGTATCGTTACACAAAATTTTCGACGACTATCGATAAGCTCGAGAAGTTGTCGACCATTATCGATTATCGAAAAAATTCGAACTTGTAAGGCCGTTCTCTCACTAGAGGCAACGTAATTGCGATCCGAGAATTGCCAATCGCCATTTTGTGTCAGAGAGCAGTTGGGTTGACTCAGTGGGAGAATGGCCCCATAACTTGTTATAAATTTAATTTAAGATAAGTCTTTAAAGCAAACAAGCAAGGTAAAACTTTCATTATCATATGAAGCGCTTAGTGAAAGAAGGTATTAACTCACATTTTGCCTAACAGTCATACCTAAATTAGAGCGTTGAGCCTAGCTTTAGCTAGTGTTGAGTTTTATGAAAATTGCAGAGAGTTAGGGTTTTGCGAAACTCATTCTAATTTTTTAAGGCAATTCGAATTTTTGTTTTTTGCTTTTTCAATTAAAAATACTTATAAAACAGATAGGAAAAAATGAGTTAAAGTTCCTTACAGATTTTTGGTTCAAGATTTAAAAAAAAGAAAGAAAAACAAAGCCAATTAACCAGTAATTACTTGGTTACCATATATCACATTTAACCTATATTTAAACATATTTGTTAAAGAAAATTACTGCTTAGTAATAGTTTATTGCATTTTTTTCAAAAAATTACATAATCACAAAATTTCAAATGTTCGGCAATCAGCAAACGTTAAGAATACCTATCAGAACTGAATACATATAGCGTTATTGGTAAAATCTCTTGAACATCTTATTTATGACACATAAAAGTGAATGTTGCACATACGCAATATCGGGTATGAAAGACTTAATAATCATGTATTTGGAGTGCCGAAAGAAGCAGCCAAGTGTCTCGGCTTTCTAAGACGATGTAAAAAATGGTTCACTTTGACTCATCTCATGAACGCAACGGGAAGTTTTTGACCTCAGATTCGTGTTCAGCATGAAAAATCATTCGACAGCACTAGGAACCATCTTATTCGCAAAACTCCTGCAGGGCAGTGTAATGCTTTAAAAATAGCTTGTTTAATTTTGAAAATACTTCTATCGAAAAATTCCGTTTTATAATTTTAAAGACAGACTTAAATTAAGTAACTGCAGGGATATAATCATTTTGGTTAGAGCTTTAGAGCTTCTATTTATGAAAACCGATATTTTTCAAAATAAATAAAACTTAAAATTCTATCTCAGCTTCAGTGGTTCATGAGTTCGGAATAATACGAAATTTCGAAGGCTCGTGTTGTAATAAAAAGTAAACTGACAATTCAAAATGGAGGAGTTTTGAATTTTCTGGATATGTCTTAATGAAGAATGATGAACAATATTGGAGTAAGACAATTTTTACATCTGACCCTCCTTGAAGATTTCTAGATCCATCACTGCTCTCACATCATAGTAAACTTTTGACGAGTATTTTTGCAAAAATAGAAGAGTACAGTCCTTCTCTAACAAAGAAATCGAACCCTCGTTGTCTTAATTATTTTCATCTTCTCATTGCTGACTACTTTTTTCTCTTTTTTGCAACGTTGGCTTTAACTTTTTTAATCACAGTGATAACTAACACCAAAATGATTGAGACAACTAGTACTAACAGCAATCATATTCTGGCATTTATATTAACATTTTGCGTGTTCTCTGAGAATGGTGAATATAATTTAAAATTTCCTATGTAAACCATATTAAATTTTACTTACAAACAATAAATTTATTTCTTTCTTTGCTCAATATTTTTTAATCCAGAAATGATCCCTTCTGGAGATAGCAGAAAGTAGTATAAGAGTAGAGAAGGTAAAATGCTAATAACTTTTAAAAATAAATTGTCACTGTGATATCTAGCATTTTTGATAACCAGGGCTCTCGTCACGTAAATTATACACGAATGTCGTCTGAACGATACTCATTAAACCACAGCGTCTGTGGTTTGATTCGCGAAGGTCATCACTATCGTGTCGTTTATCGTTTAAGAGCTACTGGCAACTTCATTTGATTTGTCAAAACTGTTACTTTTGTTTTCGTTATTTACCAAAATACTTTAAGATTAATATTTAAAAATGTGAGTATTAAAAGTTTTATGAATTAAAATTGAATACAAATAAATCAAAAATAATTATATATAAGTCAGCGACACCCTTCCAAATGAAAATATTGGTGAATTACGTGGAGGAGAATTCGCAAAAAAAAACCGATTCAGGGAAAGCAGACTGAAAGTAAGGCTGGAACAGATGATCTGACACATCTTTCAATGCGCGTCGTTCCCGCAAAATTGTCAGTCGATTTTCATTTTCTTCTTCTCTTTCTGTGAGCAACATAATGTGATAATATTGAGAAAATAAATTTATTTAATTTAAAAAAAAAATTATTTAATTTTAAAAACCCAAAAAAAGTGCACAAAAAATCAAAACGATACCTAATTACCAATCGTACAAACTCAATTGTTGAGACGATAGTATTTGAAAATTTTTGACCATACGTAAAACAAACAGTGTATCGTCAAAAAGATGCATACGATATAACGTTGTAATGATTACGTGAAGTAGAAGTATCGTAAAAACGATGTCGTCGTACGTTATGAGAGTCCAGGACACCTCTCCCTCAGCGTGGCCTTTATGAGACTAAAGTAGCAATTTGCAACCTTTTTGACTGTTTGGAGACTTTGACACGACTTTTCCAAAATACACGAAATTTGATACTTTTTTAAGAATCCCTGCAAATTTTGAGACTTTTTTGCAAAAAATGTGATATTCAACTTGAAAGTCCGCAACACTAATTACATTCATACTTTTTAGTTGAAATACTGTCGTTTTCGGAGATTTTTTACAAACTTACTTCTATTTTAAAATTTTGCAAACTGAAAAATGCTAGGGTTCTGCATACAAATTCTTTAAAATCTGCTAGCAGACTTTCTCGAGTCAGCGATTTTTTAGATTTTTTTTTTCAAAATGGACCAGTAATCGCTAGAACTGAAATATTTTGAGAATCTTCATAAAAAGTTGTACAAAAACTTTTTTCTCGAGACACCTTAATGTATTAATGTACTTACGATAACTACCTACACAAATGCAATATTAAATATGTACTCAGAATTAAATGAGCTGCAAAGACTGCAAAACAAAATCATAAAGGCTCTTCACATTGGCGGAAGCATGAACGTCTTTCTAAAAGAGAGGTAGAGAAAATAGGTAGTAAGAAAAAGATAGCAACTCGCCTGTCTTTTTCTAACTACCTATTTCTTTACCTCTCTCTTTCAGACAGGCGTTCATGCTTGCGCCCGTGTGAGCAGCCTCATACAAAAATATCACTTCAGTTCATTGTAGTACTGCAACAGCAAGTTTGTATGTGAATAGAGTTAACATACGAAATTATTCCATCTTGCAAAATGAGTCCCTTCTGCACTCGTCACATGGTGTGATAACATACCTTACGTATTGTTGTTTAAATTCTTATAAAAGTTTTTAATTTTCTTTTTTCAATGCACTTTCTTTGCTTTTTGGACGTCTACATCGCCTAATGTTGATATTATTTTACAATTTCAAGTATATTCCACAACCGTTTTTGATATTGAAATTATGTGTTGCATACTTTTGGGCTTAAAGTAAAGTATATAATAAATTACACACTTATAAACTCGCACATACTATGAAGCCTCGCACAACATCGACATGAAATTTGATTTTTTGATTTCTATCAATTCACTCCAGTATAAATTTTCCTTCAGTTCCGAGTAAAGATGTTTAAGGGACGTAGGGTTTTAGCAGATACATTGAAACTAATTCGTTGAATGAGGAAATTAAATTCATAATATTCAAAGATCGCAACTCAAATCGTAGTAATGGTTTTATCACTCTTGTAAACTCACCTAAAGTAGCTTAGAAATTAGTTTATAATTTGGTGTTTTGTCATTTACATATGTTAAATTGTTTGCTGGGAAATGGTATGACAAATGGTAATGTTGGAGAGTTAACACAAGTATGTATTGGTGTTGTTAGTAAATAGTGTGGTGCTGATGGTTCTGTTGCTGCGCTGCTGCACTCTATGTATAACTGTACTTTCTGCTGCTGTTATAGTTTTTTTCTGGTGATACTCGCTGTTGGCTTCTTTCTCAATAATTGTTTTCTCTGCAAAACTAAACTAATACCATCTTGTTCCGTGTGGTTATAATTAGGGATGTCAATCTCGGGATCTCTAAATCCCGAGATTCTGTCAAAAAGTGACCCCAAAAATCCCGGGATTGAAAAGAGAAAATCCCAGCATTTTCGGGACTCGTATGTATCTACACAAACTTACTGGAATTAATATTTTTATAGAGTTAAGGGAACAGTTTTTCCATCAACACTTTTTATAATTCCTTCATGGTACGACTCTCAAAAGCCGGTCAAGTGTATGACAGTGTACATATTATGGTTTTCCAAAAGCATAGTAAAAGGTAAATTTTAAATTTATGAGAAGGTTAATCAACCGAAAAACTGTTATTATAAATGGGGGTCGAAAAACTAGAAAAAAAAAGTTTTCGAATGTTTTATAATTGTTTTTTTTTTTCACTTCGCATTAATCTGGAAACACATAAAAAACTTAAAATAATAAGTTTCACATACAGAGCACGTAAAATGCATCTATTACTATTATATTATTATTAGAATAAGAAGAGTTCTGTTCCGGGGCTGATCCCGGGAATGAAATTTAAATCACGAAAAGTCGATTCGGAACGACATCCCTAGGGGAAGGTACAACTATTCAATATATTTTTTTCAAAATCAAATTTTTCAGTATAGGTAAATACCTAACTAGGCTTTTGATGCACTGCCTATCAAATGGTCCTTCTAAAATTTCAGCTGCACGTTTAGAATCATCAGTAGGTTTGCCATTTTTACTTAACCTAATGCCGGGACCAACTGCCATAATACAAAAAAATAAACGGGATTTGTATTTTTCTCCGGGACAAAGAATAAATACAAGTTTTTGTGTATAGATTATAAATAAAATTTAAAAAAATATGTATCTTACTTAATATAAAAACAACAAGCTTTGTTGCAAAAAGTGAAACATGTTAAAGCGAGGCCGTACTATAAGAATTACGTATTAAGCGAAGTATAGTTACTTGTATTTTATAATATTTAACCAGGGTTCCCATTAAAAAGTAAGTACTAAGTATCAAAATTATACTCCTTTTTTGAGTGGATATTAAATTATTTTTAAGCGCAAAAACTAAAATTCCATAAGATCCAGGAAGATTTTTGTCCCGGCGGGACATTTTTAAATTAAGGAAAAATTCGGAATGTCCCGGATGTAAAAACATAAACTCGACGACGCATATTTACATTTTACAGTTTTTCTAAATTTTGTTTGTTTTGTGCTAGTTTTCATACAGCTGTTGCTTGTGCAGAAGTTCAACTGAATATACATTATGAAAGAATGGATTCATTCATTCAAAAAAATAGAAAACTAAAATTTTTCTACACGGCACCACCTCTTGGCTGGCAATGGCAAACCTCCAAGAGTAAAAAAATGCCTATGAAAAGCTTTTCACTTCGCCGTTTGGATTCGGCATAAAACTGTAGGTCCCTTCCATTCGTGTATAAATATAACTCACGCAACATGAGTTATATTTATACTTCGCCCTCCATGGGCTGTTGTGCCATAATAGTACACCCAGAGAAATACTTACTTGGTTCGAAGAAAAACGGCTATATAATTGAGGATAAATGGGAATGATTTGGCGCCATAGAAACGATTTCCTCATTTAGATATATCATCGTCCCCTTGAAATGATCAAAAGATCCTTATGGCCACCAAAAAATTATAAATTGAACTTTATTGAAATTTATATCTTTTGAATATATTTTTTTTTTCACAATATATATATATATATTTTTTTTTTCAAAAATTATATCAATAGCCACAAACCACTTCGCTTGAAATAGAGACGCCGACTTAAAAATTCAAAAGAAAAACAAAGCGTACGCGATTATCTGCTAAGGCCAAAAGAGTAAAGCTAGTTTTTTGTATATACAAAAATTTTGTATGGACAACATTTTTGGTATTTTCGTCTCTTTCTTACATTTTCATTTTTTATGCAAAAATAGTATGTAAGTTTATTTACCTTATTTTATTCTAAATAAGGTAATTTGTTCTTTTATGGTATTTTGATACTTTTTTTTGCAGCCAAATGGTGCTTGAATTTTTATATGCTGGTGCGACTAAATTTTGGAAAAAACAGGTTTATGGAAACGTCCATTGTTCCATGCGTATTTATGTTAACAATAGACCAAGTAATTCATAAAAGGTCTTGAGTTAAAATTTTGTGCAGAGACGCGTTGTAAGGACTAAGTTTTAGAAAAAAATTATATTTGAAGATGCCCATTTACCACACCCATATTTTCTTGTGTTTTATTTACTTTTTTATCTTACTTTTCTTTAATTTTAGTTTTAACAATTTCATTGAAACTTGGGATTTGATTTCAATTGATGGGCAGCACCGCAATTAAATTTCCAAAAATGAAGAAAAAACTTACTTCAAATTGAACACCATGGTTGCATGAAAGGAGCACATTTTTCTTCATTTTGAGGAAAATTTACTTAAACGAGAGTAATTTTCGTGGATTCAAATTGAGGAAACTTTTTCTTTGTTTTAGAGATGGGTATTTTTCTGGGTGCACCAATCGGACAGAGGAGGTTCAAAATGAAAATTTGGAGGATGCAAGCTTGTCAGTGTAGGCATCTGATTTAGACTAAAACGGTCTATGCCTCTATGTAGAGGTATATCATTATTAAGGGCAAAGTCGAAAATAATTTCGTTAATCACATCCATTATGCATAGGAAATAATCATAAAATGTATGCATAAAAAGCAAAATCATGGGAAAAATATTGTGCATCAAGTTCGAGGACCAACTCGGAATGCAAAAATATTACTGAATATTTTGAAATATTAAATATGACTTTTCTAAATAGTATAGCAGAGCGTATTTATCCGTTTGTACGGGTCTTGTGATAGTTCTCCGCTTTCTTTATTACAATTGACTTGACAAATATTTATAAGCATAACTTACATATACAAACAAGCATAACTTAGAACTAAAAGCGTGCACTAACTTACGACTAAACCAAAGAGAGACCAAACATCGAACAGGTTGTAGCAACCTATAAGTCTATGTACAGTGGGCAAATAGCCTACTACAATAGCTAAATCAATTACACTCACAACATGTTTTAAAAAGACCAAAAAAGCCCCTTTTTTCTAAAAAAAATTGTGTCTTTGTCGAAAGCCAATTAACCACTTAGTTGGACCTACAGTTTAACGCCGATTCCGAACGGCAGTGTGGCAATTTTTTATCACTTGGTATTGCCATTACCAATCAAGGTGTGTAACGTAAATGAGAGTAATTCGGAACGATGTATATAATTCGGATCGATTTTGTTTTGCTAATAACTTTTCTTTGGTATTTTTTAAAATTACGTCCTTTTTTCGAAACCAACGAGAATCGTTTTCTCTTTCTAATGGTATGCAAATTAATCAGTTGTAAACGAAGAAACAAAGAGTGAGATAAGTGTATTTATATAATTTATATAGGGTTTTATTCACTAAATATTCTGCTATAGTTTGGTAGCATTCTAAGAAAAAAATTGACTTTTAAAATCGATCCGAATTACCAGCGTTTTTTTACTTGCATTTAAGTCGGATCGATGATCCGAATTACAAGCAAATGAGGTGAGTTCAAAGTTTAGATAAACTTGAAAAATATTTTGAATTTAGTCAATAATTTTGCATTTTAGAATCAAAAAATATTTTTTTTTATGGAAATATTAATTGAAATTAATAGCGTTTCATAGAGTCATACCAATCTTGAAACTAGCAAGTAATTTTTAGTTAAATTCAATATGAAATATATTTTTAAAATCTAGTTTGTGTTAAATGATTAGTATTTTTTTTATTCCAGACTACATTTTAGTTTTTGATTATATCAACATACTTATAAATTTTATCTCAGAAATTTCCTAGAGTGATTCGAAGAAATGTATTTTTATATATTTTATTGTTCATCAGCTCACGGGCATGGCCACGGACTAGCGGATCAAGAGATTTATCTTAAGGGGGTTAACATTTGTTCATCCCTTTTTTTATTTTTGGCCAACGACCAACTATATGAAATTCTTGCCAGTAAGGAAGGGGAAGATGAGTTAGGGAGGCTTTAGGGGGGAGTTGGGGAGGGGGAAGGTTAGGGGGGAGTTGGAGGTGAGTTCTGGGGTTTTTAACCCCGATTCCTCTCCCCTTTCCTACGCCCCTTAGATCAGCTATTGTTCCTACGAAAGAATTAGGAAATCTATGTTATTTCCTTATGTAATCATATACCGTTTGTCCGATCTTTGGTGTAGAGATGCATTTGTGTGTATGCCAAGTTGTGGGCTATAAAATTCGACCGTATCTCAAAGTGGGCATGGCATTTTCGCATAAATCCAATATCTTCGAATATCATATCGAGCTAAATTAATAAAATTTGATATGGAGAATTACTTGTTCCACACCGAACTAATTCTCAATTATGGGCCTACTCATGGGTTTATCAAAATTAGGGGAAGAGACTGTGGCTGGGCGATAGATGCGAATATATAAAAAATAAAAGTATGGGACTGTCTTCTGCAATAGCGGGTCTAAGGGGCGTAGGAAAGGGGAGAGGATTTGGGATTAAAAATTCGGGTAATCATAAGCAAATAAACAACCTAAATCTTCGTTAATATCTCTGCATAACTCTGATACTCTTTCGGACCAGCTTAGTGTATCAGTTTCAAGTCCATTAGGTATGCTGAAAATATGTGCTTCGTACATCCCGCCTAACAGCTCGGATGCCGTTTATGCTGCTCATGTTAAAATATAACCCACATTTCGGCTGATAGTGGTGAGAACTGTCATCTTGTTATACTTGGGGATTACAATTTAAATATGGTTAAGTGGTCCTACTTATCTAATGCTACAGTATTGACACCCAGTAATATAAATCATGCACATGAAACAAATTAATTCGTTTCACAATAAGCTAAATAGATTACTTGACCTAATTTTCATTAATGATAATGTTAAGTATGAACTAAATAAATGTAGTTTTCCAATTTCATCTTCTGATATGCATCATGTCCCTTTAGTCATAGAAACTGAATTTTATATTTATCCCAAACTTCCTCAAGATAATATCAGTCGTAATTTTAATTTCAATTTATTTAATTTTGATGATATTAATTACTTTTAAAACAGTATTCAATGGGAGTACATGTTTTATCAAAACAATGTCTCTCACTGCTTTGAACTATTTCTTACAAATGTTTTTCAGATTTTTACTAAAAATGTTCCCTTTGAGAAACAAAAAGTTTATAAATTGCCCTGGTATACTGTTGGCCTAAAAAAACTTAAGAACTGTCGAAATAAATTTTATAAATTATATACAGCAACTAATAATGCCACTCATAAATCAAAATATGAATATTATTCACGTGAATTTAATTGTTTAGATAAATTTTTATACAATCAATATATCATGCAATTTGAAAAATCAATTAAATTGGATCCAAAAACATTCTGGAATTTGTGCAGAGCAAAAAAACCTGCTCCAGTATGCCTAGTTCCATGTTCTTGGATGATAAAGTATCACACTCTATCCAAGATACTGTTAATTTTTTCTCTGATTATTTCATGGCTAATTTTGATCCTCAAGTCGAAGTGGATGATTCTAATTTGTTGAATATTGTATCATCTGTTGATTTCGGTTCGTTAATACTAACAGATGCAGATGTTATAAATGGGATCAAAAATCTTAAAAATTCCTCTAAATTAGATATTGATGGTGTATCGCCATTGTTAATAAAAAAGTGTGCTGACTCTCTTGTTACGCCATTGAAACTTATCTTTAACAAATCACTCAGCACTGGTATTTTTATTGACAAATGGAAAGTTGCATTAGTTTCGCCTGTATTAAAAAAATGTAATAAGTGTAATATTTCTAATTATAGACCCATCACCAAGCTCTCAACTATATCAAAACTTTTTGAAAGCATTGTCAAAGACAAAGTATTTTTTGCAGTAAAAAGATTGATCTCTCCGAATCAACATGGTTTCGTGTTGGGACGCTCAACTGTAACCAATCTTGCACTTTTCACAAAATATTGTATCACTTCATTTGAATCAGGCTGCCAAGTTGACACTATATACACCGACTTCTCGAAAGCCTTTGACAAAGTTTCGCATAGTATTCTGATTTCTAAGCTGTTAAAAATGGGTTTCCATTCTACGTTTCTGCAATGGATCAAATCATACCTTCATCAAAGATGCTGCTATGTATTGATTGATGGAGTAAGGTCAAAGTCTTTCATAGCAATGGTGTCCCCCAGGGTAGTATACTTGGTCCCTTACTATTCATATTATTTATTAATGACGTGGGGGACTGTTTCTCTAGAGTAAATTATCTTTTATATGCTGACGACTTGAAATTATATCTTGCCATTAGAAATTCATCGGACATTAACATCTTACAATCTGAACTCAACAATTTTGTTAATTGGTGTACAGCCAATCATTTACATCTTAATTATAATAAATGTTCGCATATTACTTTCTCTAGACTGCGCAACCCAATCTCATCCTCATTTAGTATTGCTAATAACTGTCTCAATTCGCTAAAGGAAATATTGGATCTTGGAGTTATTTTTGACTCTTGCCTTTCATTTGTGCAGCATCTCAATTACATTATTCCAAAAGCTTACTCCGTTATGGCATTTGTTCGTCGAAATAGTTCTGAGTTCAAGGACCCATATACACATAAGTTGTTATATAGTTCTTTTGTCCGCTCAAAGCTAGAATATGCAGCATTTATTTGGAACCCGTCCTATGCTGTACATTCCAACCGTCTCGAGCGTATTCAAAAAATTTTCATTTAATACGCTTTGCGATCCCTAAATTTTGTGGAACCACTTCCATCCTATAATGCGCGATGCTTGCTTTTGAGCTTAAAATCGCTTGAAACTAGAAGAGCAACTCTCTCATTAATGTTTGTATATGACATTATCTGTGGCAATATTGACTGCTCGTATTTATTAGAATTGATTACTTTTAAAGTACCTGCGCGGAGTTTGCGTCTATGTCATACATTTAACGTAAATCTCCACAAAGCTAATTATGCCTCAAATGAACCCATTACCAGGGCTTTAACGATATATAATAGAATCGCTGAAGAACATTTTTTAGATTTTTCAATTGCAAAAAAAAGTTTCAAAATGCTTCTCATAGAAACTATCTAGCATTAAGTCTGTATTATTGTATAAATTTGCACTTCAATTTATTATTATTAGTTGAATTGTTATACCTAGTCTGTAAGGATGTAAATTCCATAGACTAAATAAGTAAATAAATACCCCTGAACTCCCCTCCAACTGCCTAAACCTGCCGCGACAAAACTAAATCACATAATCTTTTTCGCTTTCAATTACAATCAATTGTTAAAAATAAACAATAACAACCATCTTTAAACTAGAAACCCGTTATTTTGGAAAACAAAAAGCAGGTTTTAAAAAAATTGGAAGCGTATATAAGTTTTTGGTTATCATTCACCGTCACCATTCGCATTTTAAAATTTCGCATCCCAAAATTACTCGAAATAAATATTTTGCACAATTAAGAGAAAATATTCTAAGTGGATTTAATAAAGATGAATCAATGCATGATATGTAATACTAAATATGGAAGTGGCAGACCTGGGGCACAACCAAACGTGAGGATCAGGCCATTATTTGTTTTATAAAAAAAAAATCCTTTTGTATCTTGGAAATAAATTGCGTTTAAACATTTAATACAGGTTTATCCAACGACGAGCTGTGGAGGGGGGCTTAGCAATATACCAAAGCGTAAAAAAGGAATTTATTTCTCGAAAGAATCGACAGGAAAGGCTCGAATTTGTAGCCGCGCACTTTAGCTGGGCTACTGCCGAATGAAAAACCGTGCTTTTTACTGATGAATCGATATTTAACACGAAAGGTTGCGAAAGATTAAAGCTAGTGTGCAGACCAAAAAGGCAACGATGAAATCCGCATTATTTGAAGAGCATCGTATAATACGGGGGAGGCAACGTAGTGCTCTGGTAATTTTTTTTAGACATGGAATCGTCTCAATTCATAAAATAGGAGGTACTATAATGAACCGTCTGATGTGCAAAGATATTCTTCAGAATGTTATGTTCCTTAGACTGAGGAAGATCTGCTGTTAATGCAAGTCTACCAGCACGATGACGATCCCAGCACGGTGTGTAAAAGAGTGGTTTGTTGTCAATAAGATCAGTATTTTATAGTGGCAACCCATTCACTCAATCTCAATCCCAAAAAATTTATAGGAAATTATAGATCGTAAAATTCAGCGCATAAAGGATAAAAACAAGGATTCTATTTTCTACATGCTACGTAAATGTGCAACAGCTCTGAAAAATTATGGATACGCTACAATATAGTGGAGAAATCGAACTTTTCTATTAATATATTCCATATGTGCTTTAGTATTGTGGCGCCATTTTATGCATTTTGTTACTTTAGAGTTAATATTTTTATTTTATGTGATAAATAAAATTATATTTCTTATATTTTATTATAACGAGTGTATATTCTTGCTACATTCATAAAAAAAAAATCAGTCCAAGCATGTTTTACAATATTACTGAACAAAATGCAAACAAGGAAGAATCCGTGCTTTAGTTTTGTCCGACACTGTACATGCTAGAAACACATCCTAAATGTAGGAGACCATATCCGATACTAAGCGTACACCTGCCAGTAAAATAACATGCTGTAATAGACCATAACTATCGTTTCATTCACGTGGGCCTAATTAGACCCAGGAGGTTATGTTACCGCCTCTCAGAGAGGTGCACATCCTAGGGTTAAAAGGAATCAAGTACGCCTTAAAAACCATTTATTATGGGTTTCCATAGATGAGATAACAGATATCCAGAGAAGATATGTGAATTTGGAATTTAATGAAGAAAATATTTCTATAAGCAACTGTTCTATAAAGGAATTTTGTGCCTTCAAATATGCACATATGACTGTTGATGTAGAGCAATCATTTTCTTTACAGAAACATTTTTTAAGACCCGATCGGGAAAGTTTTGTGTTTGGAAACCTTAAATTAAAATTTATTGTTTACGCCAATAAAACAATTATTAAAGATTGATCTCATGATTATTTACATATTTGTTTAACTGCGATTTGAGTTAAACTTTTTATGGTCATTTTACATTTTTGTTGCTTTTTATTAATTAATTTTATATTTTAAAATGATTTTTATTTATTTTGTTAAATCACATACAATATTTTTTTTTTTTTACGGAAAATATGCAATTAAAAACCAACTATTTTTTTTATTGCATATTTTTGATGTTTTTAGTGCATTTTTTGCAGTTTCAGTTCCATATTTTTGAACTTTAAACGCATATTATATGTGCATATTTTAGATTTTTTAGTGCATGAAATTCCTTGCCCTAATAATAACCATAACCATAAGAAAACTTTTTAATTTTGCATCAGAGCTATATATACTATAAATTTCTGAACATATAAATAGAATAGAAATATAGAATTTTCGATAGAATACTTTCCTCCAACATATTAACTCTTTGGCGCCCACCATTGTGGGCCTTTTTGCCCTTTTCGAAAAAGTTACTTTTTTGGCTCATTACGAGAGTTGATAGAGGGTTAATATGTTCAAAAAATATGTTGCCCATCAAATTTTACTCTAGGTCACTAAACAACAAAAACCTGTAAGCTTGGTTTTAGTAAGAATAAACCCGAATTCCAAAAATATTTCAAATTTTCACCTTTTTTACGCACAAGCTTTTAAAAGTTAAAATAGTCTTCAACAAGAAAAGCTACATAATTCAATTAGTTGAAATATATACAGCGTCTTATAAAAACAAGATTTTTTGAGATATAGTAAACAACCATAAATGTTGAAACAAGAACAGTTTTGCTTCTTGTCCAGATGAGCACTGGGAAATTAAAAACAATATTTTAAATCTGATAATACATTTCATTATGTCTATGTTTAAAAGATTCAGCAAAAGCTTAGAATTTTCATTAATTTCTAAACACTCCATAATTTTTACCGACATACGTAGGGTTGCCAAATGGCCGAAAATAGAGCGGCCCGGCCGGTAAACAATTAGTTGAAGAGTGGGAAGCCGGTAACCATAGTTGGGTAGTAATGATTCTTTTAAGAATTAAATTCAATCCCAACTCCAATTACAAGGAATTGTAATTGGTACTTTAATGTTTTCAATTCCTTGGTAATGGAATCGATAAAAGTTTCAATTCCATTACAAGGAATTGTAATCGGTAATTAAAATTTTTAAATTCCTAGTTAATGGAATTGGAAAAATTCTCGATTCCATTACAGGGAATTGTATTTTGTAATTAAAAAGATATCAAATCCCTTAAAGGAATTGAAAATGTAATTGAAAAGAAAGGAATTTATTTTTTAAATGTAATAAATTACTTTATTGGAATTAAATTCCAATTTAGTTAGAATGATTCCTCGAAGGTAATTAGTTCCCTTTTAGTTCAATTCCAAAAAAGTTGTAAAATGCTTCTAATAAACGGTTACGAGACAAGTGACCCGCATTTTATACTGATTCGTAATGTAATTGAATTTACCCAGCTCTACCGGTAACACATCTAAAAACAGGCTAGTTTTTTGAAGAAAATTCAATTTCAGACCATGTAATAAAATTCTTTTAACGAACAATTTCAATATCTAAGTCTATAAAAGTTAAAAGTTTAAAATTTTTTTTGATTTGACTTTGTTGAAGATTTTCCATCGACCATGCATACTTTTTTTCCAAAATAAAGCTTTCCGCAATCATCCCATGGTATGGCCTACTCAGTTTTTCGCCTATACGTTATGTTTTTGAGATATTTCCACGCCAAACAAGCGAATTATATGGAAATGACGTATGAGTTGAAGGTTTCGTGATAATGAACAGCTGATTTGCGTTCACAATTGGAGTGTTTAATGACGTTGAATTGCTTACATTTTTCTCAAAGACTTTTTGTTTACTTTATTCTCAGAATGCCAAACATTTTCTCAAACATAAAAATCCTTTTTTTTAATGTGAAATTATATTTTTTTATAATTAAGAAATACGTGGAAATTAAAAAAAACTTTCAATAACGCATTTTAGATTGTTATTTTCTTTCTTGCCTGGGTTGAAAAAATTATCGAAAAGTATGGCAAAATTGAGCCAAAAAATAAAGACAGCGGTGATGAATTTGGCGAATACACAGAGTTGCATAAAAAATAAAATAGAGTTACAAACGTGTTTAACAAACAATTTTTGTATGGTAAACTCGGAGTTGAAGAGTTTAACAGTAGTGTTTAGTCAACAAGCTTTTTTTTCTTTTTTGCTGTTTGTTCGACTTGAAAAATTTAAGAAAAACACGGTTTCAATATTCAATAAATTTATAATTAATAATAAGCAAGCAGTTTGATCGCAATGACAGTCGAAATGCAACAGAACAGAATTGATTTATAAAAAAGGTAAGATCATTGAAAATTTCGTTAGTATTACAAAAACCGATGGAAACAATAACAAATATGATGACCAATTATGTATCAAATTATAGTATATATCGCTCATTTACTAAAAGACTGTCACTTCTCACATTATATTGATGGGTGCTGTTGATGCTGCTCCAAACAAGTAGTATTTAACATTCAACACCAAAATGGCCCATAAACTCGAGTTTATGCTTCAGTGTGAAAATACTATAATGCAAGAAAAAAGATGCAATTTGTTGAGCAGTGTTAACAGATTTAATTTATATGATATTTATTATGTTTAGATTCAAATCGCTAGAAAATTTATAAAAACTGGAAAATTAATCAACAGATTACAGCTTGTTAAAAATATTTTGTTTCAATCAAAACGTTTTAATAATTAAAAATAAATGGAAGAATTGAATTGGTAGTTTTTAAAAACTTTTGCAATAAAACTCGAAAGTAAAAGTCGATTTTTAATCGAGCTTTGGAATTTAAAGTAAATCATAAAAAGCATAAAAATTTGAGTTTGCTTAAATTCGGAATCGATTTGCGCATTATTATTACCAAGGAGAAAAAATTGGGGAAAATGTTTTTTTTTGTTTGTTTTTTTTTCTTTAAAAGTTTATGAACAATGAGAAATGACAGATAACAGCTGACTTGTCACCCAATTTTGCTATTTTGCGATAGCCTGTATTTCCCAATGGCTACCACTGGGAAATATATATATATATATATATATATATATATATATATATATATATATATATAATAGGTTATTATATATAGGTTCTTATTTTTTTAAGAGGCTACAGCTGATAAAACTTTTGTTAAAAAAAATATGGAGGAATAGGCAAAATTCAACAAAAATACATATTTTCCACATTTACTTATAATAATTTCTAAAATACTGTGTTAAATACATTTAGGACTGGGTTTAAATAAGTTAAACAAGTATGTCAAAACATAAACATCGGAGCATCGGTTTTGAAAACATCGATGCAACAATATTTCTTCTTTTGAAAGCATTGATGTTTAAACATCGATATTGAAACGAAAAACATCGATTTTGGCAATATCGATTTATCGTTTGCCCCCTTATTAGCGATAACCGTTGTCAAGAGTTGTGTGCCCTTGAATGCGACCAATGATTTAGACAGACAAGGTATTGACCACAAAGAAAGAAGATGAAGAATGAGTTGCTGATAACTTCACCCTGTTTAAATTCGCCTTGGCACCGATTTTTATTTTATTTTTGAATTTTCGGCTCAACTCTCCTATCTCTTTCATACTATTTACTTTTCTGCCTCTATCTTTCAAACACACCTAAGGCTTCCACCCGTGTGAGCAGCCTCGAAGACAAGGAACATTTTTCTGACAAAAAATGTAAATATCAATCATGCAAATATTTTCAGACCTACGAAAATTCATAATCACATATTTTCAAGACAATCTGAATGGGGTTATGAATCTGTATGGTGTTATAAATATGTATGGGGCAAGAGGAAGTTATTTTATACTTTTTAGTCCGTTTTAAAAACGTGGTATATTAAAAAAATTTTTTATTTAAATTATTATTTTCTGCTTTTTAGTCTTGTATGTGTGAAATTTTTTACTGCCAATTCAACAACTATATAGGGCAAAGACCTTATAAATTTTCCGCGTTGCATTGTGTAATCGATAACAACATAAGAAAATTAGCACAGTTATATTTTTCTTTGAAATAATATCACATAAGAAGAATTGTACGAAAGTGTGCCGAAAATCTTGCTTATGTACTGACATATTTCGAACCTCAAAGTGTACTGAAAAAATTACAATCGTATCGAAAAACCGATCACTAATGTATACACTCCCGCCAAAGAGTATAGACTACAAACAAAGAGTATAGACCACAAAGAGGTCGCAATTCGCTCTTTTCCAATCTGGAAAGTAAAAAGCTAGAAACCATTTATGAGGTGCCATACCGATGAAGCGAACGCAAAGGTTGGCAACCGGTCCACCGAGCAAAAAGGTATGAATGGATGGGTTGGCGGTGTTTGATAGAACAAATAGTTTACATTTATTTTGGCAATTAACATTTAACATTTGCAGTATTTTCTATATTCTTTATATACAAATATGCAAAACGTTTTGTTTTGATTTTATGTATTTTGATTGATTTCTTTTTTGTTATGCACATGCATGTAGATACTTTTGAATATATTTTTCTGCTTTGATTTTATGAAATTCAATAAATTCATAAACAATGAATAAATGAAAACTTACAAAAACTTATTATTATCTTTGCGTATTATTACATTAGAGAAAAAAAAGGCAATCCAAAAACGCGCATAGATTTTAATTTAAAACTTTTTGTTTGAAAATTTTAAATTTCACACTTTTTTTAATTTTGCTTTCTTTGTTTACAATTGCAATTTCTTTGTTTACATTATTTTTCAAATATAAAATAACTACACTCATGTAGTTTCTCATATGACATCTCATATTTTTAACATGAAAAAAAAATGTTAAATGCTTTGGCCCATACGATTTCACATTGCATCTCATATTTTTAACATGATTTATTCTTATCAAAATGTTAATTTTTCTTAACACTGTTAAATCTATCGACGTCTCTGCGTCGTTTTATTTTATTATTAACGTTTTATTTTATTATTAACTACAAATGTAGTTATTTAAGAAAAAATAAATAAATATTACATTAATATTTATAAGGGAAATAAAAAAGAAAATATTATAAAAAATTCTACATCTCATATTATGATTTGCATTTATTTATATTGAATATTGATGAATGAAATAAAAATATATAAAATGAAAGTCTACATTTCATATGAGGTGCAATGTTAATTTTTTTCACAAAATGTTTATTTTGAAATTGCTGTAATGGCTTATCTTCGTCAATTGTCGCAAAAACAACAAAACCACACGATTCTTCTTCTTATTCTTTGCTTCGGTTTTCTGTTAAAATCTAATTTTAACATGAGGTGGCAGTGTTAATTCTTTTGTACATGTTAAATTTCATATATCGCTGCTACGATACTACGTAAACAATTTTTGTATTTATTTATTTTACATATACGCCAAATCAATTCTCAGGCGACGGTATGTTTGTATAATTTAGATGTATATATGTAAAATAAATACAAAAATGGTTTGTTTACATATTATCGTAGCAGCGATGTATGAAATTTAACATGTGCAAAAGAATTAACATTGCACCTCATGTTAAAATAAGAAGAAGAGTTTTGTGTCCTTGTCGTTTACCCGAATAAATCATTACAGCGATTTTGAAATTAACATTTTGAGAAATTTTAACATGCACCTCATATGAGATGCAATGTGAAATCGTATGGGCCAAAGCATTTAACATTTCTTTTTCATATTTCTTGGATATTTAACGGCCTCTGTTTTTCATAACTGGTGAATTTTTATCGAGATCAAGGCCAAGCAAAAATAAAGTTTTTTATACAAACGTTATTTATATTTTTAAAAAACTTTTATATTTGTTTGTCAATATTTCGACTTCAATTAGAAGTCATCTTCAGGACACTATAGAGATAAAATTTAATTACTTTAACTTAAAACAAACATATAATATTTAAGAAAACAAATAATTAGTCACAACTTACATTAAACGTTACATATATCTTACAAGGTTCAAATACATATGTACATACATAAATTTGTAACATTAAGATATTATTTAACGAGCATCTTTCTTTCTTTTCTTTCTTCTTGTCACCAAATGTCTGTAGCTGTGAGCGCAATTGTCAGTATCAGTTTTCAAATTCATTCTCTCATCATTTGGTGTATTGGTAATATGTAGCATCTCTAAAATGTACCGTTTTTTGTAGTTTCTCTTTTGTTGTAACACTTCTACTTTGTCAAAAACTGGAGTATGATTGAGACCCCTACAGTGAGTCGTCAAGGCAGTTTTTTGATCGTTAATGCTACGTGATCTTAAGTCCGACTTATGAGCAGAAATCCTTGTCTTCAATTTAGATTTTGTTATCCCCACATATGTTTTATTGCATAAGTGGAACCCGTCACCACCACTTTTTCTCGGATTTTATGTGTTTCTTTTACACTTTATTCTTTGCCAGTGGAAAATGTTGATTGCATATCAGTTTCCATATTTAGAGAATTGTGAGAGCTGAGGACAATAATCAAATTTATTTAATAACAAATTCCCTTCACTTACTTAAAAACTTACGTTAACAGACTATTCTTCAAGCAAATATTACTTTTCTCCACTCGATAGCAGCAACGCGTATGTATTTCGTTTTGTGAACAATCAGAAAAAGAAACAAACAGGGTGAGACTGTCTGTAAAAACGATTTTAAGACCAATAAGGTTAAGCATAAAAATTCACAAGATAGATAAAATCAGTACATTTTCGTATTGATTTCAAGATTTCAAAAAATCACTATATAAAAAATGACATGTACTGATCAAATCAGTACGTCTGGCTACCCTACGTACACAACGAACTTAATGTGCCAAAGCCTTCAGGAGAAAGTGTAGCAGCATGGTTTGCACGAGTCAAAAAACTCTACTTAAATTGCAAAGTCGGTGATCATTTAGACGCTTTCGTGCTGGATCAATTTGTCATGGGCTTGTCTAGTGTGGCGTTCGAAAGACTATGTGTGAAGATGAGAAACTCACATCATCACAAGCGCTTAGAAAAGCATTAATACTGGAAACCAAACTTAACACAAAAAGCGTTTCAAAAACCTACAACGCGGATGAAGTGGTCAATTTTGTCAAAAAGGATATGCGACCGAAAAATAAAGGCATTACCAAAAAAGTGGTTGCTGCCGTTTCAAAAACAAAAAGCCCATTATTATTAGGTCGCACGTTTTACGCGCTTTTAATTTCGGACTTATGAAAGTTAATGCAATTACAGAGGAAAACAGGTACATATTCAATTATTACGGACAAATTAAAAATGAGTTTATGGAAGTTTTTAGTGATCAACTAGGAAGCTACAATATAAACGAAATTTCTTTATCGATTAATGAAAATGCAAAACCGATTTTCTTTAAACCACACCCATTGCCGTTGGCATGGAAAGACAGAGTCGAAAAACAGCTACGCAGTCTAATATAATATGGGGTGCTAGAACCTGTAGACAATTCTGATTGGGGGACTACATTGGTACCCATATTAAAACCTAACGGTGATCCTCGACTGTGTGGTGATTATGAAGTAACTATTAATAAACATTTGATTGATTTTAAATATCCCTTACCTCTAATTGAGGAAATTTTGACATCCTTGCAAGGCGGTGAACTATTCACTAAACTAGATTTGTCTAACGCCTATGACCAATTGGTTCTCGATGAACAGCCACAACTTTTGTGCACATGGCGCATACATATAGGCACGCTAAAAATGAAGCGTTTACCTTTTGGGGTTAAGACGGCTGCAGCTATTTTCCAAAAAAAACTATGGAAAATCTTTTAAGGGGAATCCCTTCAGTAGTTGTATATCAAGCTCATATAACCATAACTGGTGAAAACATACAGGAGAATATTTGTGGTCTCAAGGAATAACAGCTAAACTCGAAAGTCGAATAAAAACTTGTTGCATATTTTCCATTATAAATCCCAAAATGTTCAAAGTTTTTGAAAAATTATTATTATTATTTAGCAGTTTGCATAGTTTTTTATTATTAAACTCCAGTAATTATTTAAGAACTTTCAATATTTTGAGTTTTATAATGAAAAATACTTAGAAATATGAATTGTTGCAAAAAGGTAGCAAATTCAATTGGTCATGAAGTTATCAGGAATGAAGGCAGAAGTCACGTTCGGCCAAATTTTGGTCCACTTTAATCCAAAATTGCCAATATTGTTGACAACTGATGCTTACAACAACACTGTTGCAGGTGTAAGTATAACTACTACAACTATTATGGCACAACAGCCCCTGGAGGGCCAAAGTCGAGCTTTTCGCATCCATTCATGTTGTGTGAGTTATATGTATACACAAAGTTTATATAGTATACACAGTTTTATGCCGAATCTGAACGGCGAAGTGAAAAGCTTTTCATAGGCATTTTTTACTCTTGGAGGTTTGCCATTGCCAGCCAAGAGGTAGAGCCGTGTAGAAAAGTTTTTATTTTCTATTTTTGATTTTTGAGCATGCCGAGATATAAATCCGGGCACCGGCGTATCAGTCCAACACACTAACCACTAGGTTACGGCGACCACTGCAGGTATAAGTATTATATCATAAGTTTCCTGACAACATCGTTAAGCCAATTGCCTTCGTTTCAGGAGCTTTGACTAAAAGCGAAAATAACTACAGAACTCTAGAAAGAGGCCCTTGCTATTGTGTTTTGTGTAACCAAACTTAGGCAATACATTTTAGGTAATAGTTTCAATTTACAAACAGACCCCACACCTCTATTGTCAATTTTTGGTCAGTGCAAAGGCTTACCTGCTATGGCATCTGCTCGAATGCAGAGATAAGCGCTTATCTTATAAAGTGGAGTACGTTAAAGGTATTTTGAATCACACAGACAGTCTGTTCAGGATGCTGCCACAAGTTGGAGATTATAGAGAAAATAGTTATGTAAATTACATAGAAAAAGGGAATTGTTTAAACTTTTACTTTGAAGATATTGCAAGGGAAACAAGGCGCGACCCTATTTTGTCAAAATTGAGTGACGCGATTCAAAAAGGTTTAGTTTGCAATTTACACACTCATGATCACAAGAATGAGAGAGCTTTTTTCTCGTTACGGATTAATTGACACTTTTTTAAGTGACAGCAATTTACCTCGGATGAGTTTAAAAAATTTCTAAAAGAAGACGGAGTTAAGCTCATATTGACTGCTCCAGGGCATCCTGCCACGAAATTTTGTAAAAATAGTAAAGGAATCGATCGACTCAAAAAAATACTAGTTTAAATAAAATAATTAACGATTTTTAATTTGATTATCGCAATTCAAAGCATTGAACGACTGGTGAGTCACCAGCTAAGCTTTTTTTGGCCGTTCATTAAAAATTAGATTTAGTGCTCTAAAACCTCTTTGCCTAAAATAAAATTTTAGAGAGTCAAGCAAACTGTGTTACTAACTACAACGCGACTACAGATTTCGAACGAGCCTAGCAAGAGAGAAATAAAACGGCACCTGGAGCAAATACGGCACCAAAACACATGTCAAATGGTTGAAGACTTGACTAATGTGCGGAGTGCAGCCCCTCCTACCTCTGTTGATTTGACTGAATGAAAATCAGCAATCAAGTACAGACCTTCTGTCGACAGAAAATCTTGCATATTAAGAAACTCCTAAAAGAAAATTAAGACCAAGAGTAGGTGGTAAAGTTTCAAAACAAAAATAAAATGTCGCAAGTCAATTTGATTAGAAATGCGTATAATAAATTAAGTACCTTCATGAATTATTTTGTTTTTGTTATATTAATTTTAGTAATACATTTGTATCCTATTGTATACATATGTAACATATGGGTAAATCCCAGAAAAGTGAAACCAAAAGTAAAAATTAAAATATCAAAATAAAAGGTTGAAAATATGTTAACATGAAAAACAATGGTTTATTGTGAATGAATAAATTCGATTTAAAAAAATTGAATTAAGAAAATCCCATAATTTTATTTGCTTTTGTAAACAAAGTTTGGAATCATAGAATAGTTTGAAAATGCTGCCAATTTCAAAGTGGGAAAACTAATAAATTTGTGTCGCTTCTCGCAAGCGCAGTTTACTAGTAAAAAAAAACGAGAAAAAGATTCAAAGGGTGCATAAATTTTAGTGTGTTATATATTTGGTTTCGGTGCAAAAAATAAATTTAAAAATTTTGTTAAGTATGAAACCTAAGTATCGCAAAATATACAAAAAGTTGTTTAACTCCAAAAATAGTTTATCAAATACAACCACATCTTAGAATTTCTTTTAAAGATTGAAGTTATATTAATCTACTCCATTTTGGATTAAAAAATTCTAGTATTTGTAGAAAAAAATTCTAATTTTAAAATGAAACATAACATGAAGTAACATAATTTTTTTTTTTTTTTTTGTATGTGGTAGCAGAAATAGAAATGGAGCAACAAAAATTGTCCACAAATGACTAAAAACTTACTTCAAAGCATAGTGTGAGGCGTTATAGAGAAAAAATAAAGTTAAATATAGAAGGCGATATACCTTATCGGGAGAAAAATAGTCTTCATTAATCTAAATTCTCTTAAAAAATTTTAAGTTCTTTGCCCAAAAATGAATTAAAATTTAATTTTTTAGCATTATATTTAAAAATTTGAATATTTACCACATAGCATTTATTACTTTCACTATATCTTTCAAATAATTGCTCTACCAAAACACAAGCTGTTTTACTTTACTTTGCAACGAATTAAACTATTTTTTTTAATAAAATATATTAAATGATTGCATTTTATCGTTTAATTCAAACCCTCATTTAATAATCCCTAAATACCACGCAAATAAAATTAGTAGGACAAGTCAAGTGTACTTGAGCTAAAAGGTGGTCGCTGCATTCGACATACACTGTACTACGCTAGGAACTTAAAACAAAAAAATTAAATTAAAAATTGTTTTAAAAATCTAAATTTCTTTTGTTAAGCAAACGAATTTCACTTTTACTTTTTTATATGTTAGATTATTTCAAGGTTGTGTGCCCCATAAAAAAAATCCCGATGTAGTACAGTGTATTCGAACTCAGTGACCTCCTTTTATCTAGCTCATTCCTAAAAATTTTCATTTGTAGACCAGTGGTACACAACTTGAAACGTAAGTAACGTTAGGCAAATCAAATATGTATTAAAAAAATATATATATTAATTTAAGCAAAACAGTCAAATTTTTTATGAACTTCTACTGTCGATAAAAAAATCTATTTAGAAAAAATGTTCTTTAATTTTCATTGACCAATCCGCAGAATTTCACATATCTAAATCGAGTACTCAAAATAGTTGTTTCGTGCGGAAACGTAAGTAAGGTAAATGCAGCTAATTTCGTGCCACTAAGACATTTTGATCTTTAAAAAGAAATTGTTATCATGCCAACGGTATCAAGATAAAAATTTTGGATCTCATGTATTTCTTGACTTTTTTTTTTAGTTATAAGTTAAAATATTTAAGTATTTTTACAAATTGAACCATTTATTTTCAATTTTCCAAAACCTTTAATTGCAGCTATTTCCGTGCAAAAATTTTGCCAGTAAAACTAATTCCGTGCTAATGCGAATATAATTCCGTTCGAAATTTAGTGAAGGAAGATTTGAGTGTTTCCTAAGAATTTTCTTGTAAAAAAATAAAACAGATTAAAGAAAATTTAGATATTTTTTTACTCAAGAAACTGAGAAAACGTAACAATAAAAAAATGTAAGAAAATTAGGTAACTTCTAGCGCATCAACTTTTTAAAAGGTATATTAAAAATTTTGCTATTTATAAATACTAGGGGTGATCAAATTTATCTTAATAGATAAGGATTTGATGTCTGAAGCAAAGTTGTTAAACGCAAAGAGAAAAGCAATTTTTGGATACACATTTTCCCTCCATCTTCCACCCTTCCTCTCAAAATTTGGGTTTGATACCCCCTTTTACGATAAATAGCCAATAAAAAAAACGGTTGAGAAAACTATTATACTGTCTTTGGAGAAATCTGTGGCAGAAATAGGAGCAACAGTCAGGCATTCTGAAACTCTTTGTCTTACAGTAGGATTTCCCTCGAAAATCCTTCGTACCAATATCGTCCTGGTGGACCATTCTTTAAATTATTTAGGCGATTCAACTCCTTCTTTAAACCTCTAGTTCCCAAGCGTGTCTTTAGACAGCCCTTATTAAAATGGTTGTAATTACCACCTTAATAGTTTTTTGTTGCTACATTTTATCATATCGTTTATAGAATTCCCCTAGCTATTTTTTAAAAGCTTCAGTTACGAGTTATGATGCGTATTACAGAAGTTAGCGACAGTGAAAGTCAAAAATTTGTGAAGTACAGGAAAATTAATTATTTTGATTGAATTTAAGATAAAAATAAAAAAATAAAAGTAAATAAATAAAATACTTCTCGTCATACTAGCCAGATAAAAAACTAGTAGAACAGCAAAGGATTTGAACATTTTCTTCAAAGTGTTTAATTACTTAAAACAAGTTGATAAAAAGTTTGTTCAACAACTAATACATACCTTTAGGCATTTAACCTTTCCGACTTCAAAAAACCCCGCCCATTAAATCTGTTAGGGGTTTGAGATCAGATTTATGCTTTTTTTTATCATAATTTATTAATCACAATTTTTTTTAAATCAATCAAAAATTCGGGAACTAGAGGGTTAAGTTAGCAACACAACCTACTAGCTGTCCTTTAGTTATTGGGAAACCTATCTCGGCCAAATGATGGACCCATTTTACAACACTTTTGTGTGTATTTATTCTTAATCTTGTCTGCCTTGGTATTTTGTACACTTTTGATGCTTTGCAGCATGTCATTTAGTCCAGCTTCACTGCTTCAAGTGTAAGTTCTGAGGACGGTGCTGTATATTCGTTTTTTTTGGCATGACAACCACTTGCAAACTTGATATTGCTGTTGAAATAAAATAGAACGTAATTACCTAATTATGGTTTTTAATTACGGCATATAGCACGGAATTACGAAAGTTGGGATATATTGTGAATTCTATTTCCGTGCCATGTAATTCTACTGCAAAAGCCAATTAGAAAAATAAATTTAAACGAAAATACATTTACTTATTCACTTTCTTTCAAATGTTGAAGTTATATATCCGTAAATTTAATAAAATTCCAAAATATAAGTAATTTAGAAAGGAGACATTCTATAATTTTTAACCTAATTTTTGATATATTTTCCAACTTTACAACTAAAAAATAACACTATGGTTGTTAATATGATATGACGGAATTAGATCCCAAGTATATTTATGATTCATTTTATTTTATTACCGGAATAAAGATTTTCACAACTTTTAAACAAATTAAGTAAGAGAATAACAAATCTAAATGTTATATATATTTGCTAATTCCGTGCTGTGCACGCAATTCGATTCACGTGCAAAAGTAAATGCAGCTAATTCCGTGCCATTACTAAAAGCAGATTTTAGTTTTTTTTATGGTTCAAATTAAATTTAAATACACAGAAATAGAAAAGTGACATCCAATCTGGTCGAACTAGTAAAATAAAAATGGATTTATACTTACAAATAACTTTTAATAGTCTTATCCAAATTATGCTGCTTCATTACGCGAAACAATAAAACTTCCGCACTTTATTTGGATTTTTGGTAAACTGATAAACTAATGCAGATTTTTAAAAAACTAACGAGATTTAAGTAGTGTCAATACAGGAACATAGTCTTTTAAGTATAGTAAGCAACCTCAAATAAAAACATTTTTGGAAAGTATACGAAATTTCTTATTTTACTTCTTTTAGTAAAATAGCACGGAATTACCCACTAGCACGGAATTAGCTGCACTTACCTTAACGGCACTAATATGAGTTATTTCCTCAGAGCACATTAATAATTGAAAATATGTTTATGCTGATTCATGTACAACAGCATAAGACTCATACGACCATGGTAGAAGTATTTAGAGGTAGATGCATTTTTTCAAAAAGTAACCATTTTGAATTTTTGGCAAGTAAGAGGAACATTTTAGAGATGCATTTTTTTAAATGGGAACAAAAGAGTGAGTTAGTAGTAGATTATTAATACTACTTTTATTACTTAGTACTAAATTATAAATTTTATTTATAATAAAAAAATGTATATAATGTTATTTAAATTTGTTTTCTTTATTAGCAAATATCTTGAACATGTTAAGTGTTAAATAATAATATAAAAAACAGCAACTAATCCTCCCTATGTACATGCAATACTATGCAAATTATTTTCTTATAAATTCTCACTAAAAAATTTCACTATGAAAATACAACTCTGTTGCAAAAAGAAGAATAGTATCAAAACAAATGTTTTCCCCAATTGTCAAAGTTCCTCTTACTTGTCAAAATTCCTAATTCTTCTGCCATGCATACGACTGTGTTACCAGATTTTTAATATAGTTGATAATTATTGGTGAAAAAAATCGTTTTACACCGAATGGTGAAACGTAAGTAACGCTGGATTTACCCACATGTATTCTTAGCATATGCTGTATCATTATCACTCATATTTTTTTTATTTCACTTATTATAGTATAATTAGAAACTTAGGGAAAGACGTGTTAGGTATTACAACAGTAAGGCTGTGGTTATATTGGGAGTATGCTCGGCGAACACCATGAAATTGTTGTTGCACCGAACACAAAGGGTAGTGTTGGCTAAACATCGATAATTCGACTCTGTCGATTTCGACAGCGAAAAAATCGATAGTTTCGCTTGTATCGATCTGTGAATGAATGAAAAACAGCCTAACTTGACTTAATAGTCGTGAAATAAAACTCTCTCAAACTGATAACACCATTGAGCAAATGTGTGTCGCTGTTAAACTTGGTGAAACCTGTGATGACGGAGTCAATGAAATATGTTTTGTTGCTAGCTATGTTCCTCCAAATAGCACTTATGACGTTTATAGAACTCATGTTGAGAACATTTCCTCGCTTACTAGCTCTCTGCTACACAATCAAACACCTTGTATTATGGGCGATTTCAATTTGGGTTCCATTGAGTGGAAATTTAATGAAGAGGACAGAATTTTGATTCCATTCAATATAAAGAAAGATATTGAATCCCTGGTTTGTGATACATTATATTCACTTAACTTATTTCAAATTAATAATTTCGTGAATGATCTTAACAGAATATTGGATTTAATTTTTATAAATAATGATATTGTTTTTAAGATTTCTAAATGTAACTCAACACTGACTAGTGAATCGGTTCATTATAAAGCCATTGTCATGTGTTTTTCTTCTTATAATTTCATTAGTGAATCTGGCGAATCAGAACTATCTTACAATTTTCGTAAATCAAATTATGTGGCAATTAACCAACTCTTGGGGTCGATAAACTGGTATATAGTTTTAAATCATTCTGATCTGTGCGATATGATTTTGACCTTTAAGGAAATCATTGAAAACTGTCTCAATCTTCACGTACCTATACACGAAAGAAGGAGAACTTTTAATTTACCATGGTACAATCATAGATTACTGAAGTTAAAAAACTCAAAAAACAACGCTCATAAAAAATTTAATAAGTCTGGGTCACCAGTTGACGAAGCTACTTTCATCAAGTGTAGGAAAGATTTCGAGCTTCTTTCTCACTTTTTATATAAGAAATATATGAACTCAGTAGAGAGTGATATTAAAATTAACCCTAAATCCTTTTGGATTTTTTATAACTCTAAGCGTAAATCTAACGGCATTCCCAAGTCCATGGAATTTCAGGGGTCAGTTGCTTCATGCACTGAAGACACGTGCGAACTTTTTGCAAACTTTTTTGGGCATGTTTTTGATAGCTTTTATTCTTCGAAAGGAAAAAACTGTGCTAGCACTTTATTTATCCTACTAACCATAATTTTTAATAAGAGCCTTAAATCTGGATGTTTTCTTGCTGAGTGGAAAACCGCTTTCATTTCTCCTATCTACAAATCGGGAATGAGAAACTTGGTAATAAATTATAGACCAATTTCAATAATTCCAAAATTATTGGACAAACTTGTAAATAATTACTTATTATCTGCTTTCAAAAGTTATATCGTTACTCAACAGCACGGCTTCTATCCGGGAAGATCCACTTGCACGAATCTTCCTATTTTTAATCACTTTGCATTGAATGCAATGGAGAAAGGCAATCAAGTTGATGCCCTGTATACCGACTTCGTTAAAGCTTTTGACAGCTTAAACCATGACCTGCTGCTCGCTAAACTTGAACGTCTTGGAGTCCACTCCACCGCCCTTAATTGGGTTGAATCCTACTTAAGAAAAAGGAAACTTATCGTCAAGGTTGGAAACAGCATTTCCATTACTCTTTCGTCTGGGGTGCCACAAGGCAGCCACTTGGGCCCTCTTCTTTTTCTAATTTTCATTAACGATATTGTGCATGCATTTAAATTTGGTAGCTGCCTTCTATATGCTGATGACTTAAAATTATTTTACACTATAGGTAATTTTGGTGATTGCGCGAATTTGCAGCGCGATATTAACTCACTAGTATCATGGTGCAGCCTTAACGGTCTACAGCTATACTTATCTAAGTGTAACATCGTAACTTTCTCGCGCGCGAAGTACCCGCTCATTTATAATTACAAACACGGTAGCAATAATGATTTTACGAGAGTCAACATCGTCAAGGACTTGGGAGTTTACCTTGATACCAAGCTTAGCTTCGGTCACCATCGTGAATATGTTATTTCAGCTGCTAACTCTAAACTAGGTTTCCTGAAACGGAACTCTATCGATTTTTTAGATCCTCTTACTCTAAAAAGTATTTTCTCTAGTCTAGTTAGATCTTTACTAGAGTATGCGTGCTTAATATGGGACCCCGGCTTCGCTGTTCACTCTGATAGATTGGAACGAATTCAAAAGCGCTTTACTAAATTTGCCCTTTGTCGAATGTACATTTTTGACATTATGCCATCGTACGACCTGCGGTGTAGAATTCTGAGCTTAGAAAAACTTTCTAATAGAAGAAAAATATAAGGTATCCTGTTCATAAAAGATATCTACGATAATCGAATTGATTCGCCTGATTTGCTTATGCTTTTGCCGTTTTATGCACCCAGTCGATTACTGAGGCAAAAGCTAATTTTTTATACTCAATCTTGAAGAACTATATACGGTAACAATGAGCCGATTCACAAGTTCACCTCTTTGTGTAATTTTATTATAGAAGATATTGACATTAGTTTAAATCGGGAGATTTTTAAAAGACTTGTAAATGAATTTTTTAGCTTCTAATGCTTTATTAAATGTTATCGCAGTTTTAAGACACAAATCTGTAAGGGTACAGCCCGGTAGATTGATTGAAATAAATAAATAAATATGGAAAATTTGAATTTAAATAATTTGTAGAATTATGTATCATTTCAAGATTGGTCTTTGATTTGAGCTTAGAGTCTTTTCAAACAGTGTTATAGTTTCTTAAATATTTCTATTGTGTTGAAAACTGAATTACTTGCGCTAAGAAGAGAAGCGATAAAACACGAGAATGAACCCGATGCTACTGATTTAATAATCCACGGCATACCCAACTTTCTTCGTAGCAATTACGTTGATATATCCGCAAATATATGCAAATCTATCGACACGATATGCCATCAGTACGTGAAGCTTTTCGACTACCTGCGAGAAATGACAATAATAAAAACAATAATATCAATACCTCTACGCCTATTATTGTTAAACTTCACTCCTCTCTCGCAATCAGCTTTTTAAGTCAGTAGCTGGCTTCTGCAAAGCAAACAAAAGATATTGCTGTAGAGGTGATGGAATTTTTTACATTCATGAAAGTCTTACTAGAGCAAATCGTGAGATCATGTACTATGCAGCCCAGTTAAAGCATCAAAAACTTCTCTCAACTGCTTTCTCAATACGTGGCCAGATTTTGGTACGAAGAAAAGGCGGTGGAGAATCCATACGAGTTTTCGATAAAAAAGGCGTTGATGAAATCGTCGGTACAGCATGACTACAACTAAATATTTCTGCCTCAAAAATTTACGTGGTTTAATGGTGAAGTTCTCCAAGCAATGAAGCATCGAAGTAAAATGTATAGTCGTTGGAAACGAAATTCAACGTTAAAAAAAATTATACTTGGCAAGAAAACTCAACACCGGCTTGCCCCCAAAGCAGTTATGGAGCAATCTGAAATCTGTAGGCATTGGAAACAATAGATGTGTTTTATTCGCCAGTCAGTTTAACATGTGCGAATAAAACAATAAAACGACCAAGTTGTTAAGTCTCTTTTTCGTTATAATGTTATTTAAAATGAAACTGCTCTGCAGCTAGAGCTGAAACATTTTAATGGATCTCAGTTATTGCGGTCAATCGCAGGCATTGTTTTTAGTTTTTACTCTTTATAAGAATATTTAACGATGATTTTAACTTATTTTCACCGCCAGACATTTCAAATATTTTCATTTTCTGTTTTTTGCCAAACTGTCATGCTTCTTGTTTTGCTATTAGCAGTTCACAATAGAATTTGATGTAGTTGAACAACTTGTAAAGTATACATAATAGCTATAATTACACGTATTATCTCTGCCACTTTGTTGTTGTTTTCCCATACAATTATCGCTGCTAGTTATACATAACTAGAAGCAAGTGGCAAATAAAACGCAGCTAATAGTAAATTGGAGTGTAATATTAATGCTGAGATTATGAACGATTATTTTCTACAATCGAACACAGGTATTGACAGCTCCTTATTATTCCCCCAAAAATTTAATTTCGAAGAGGATATTTTAACTCATTAAGTCCTAATGATGCGTATACACACAACAAAGGAGTATATTTTAATGCAGATAAAAAAAAGTTACCGGAACACGTAATCGCTATCACAGTTACTCTAACGCGAAGAGAGAAACTTAAAAAAAAAAAGAAAAAAATTCGATAATACCGTTTGCTGTTTGAATTTGTGGCGATAAAGGCGTGTGATTGAAGACTTTTTGGTTTTTAATCGGTTAAAAAGTATATTTTCCATTAAGTCAAATTATTGGTGAAGATAAAATTAGTCTCGAATTCATTAAACTTATCTTTCCATTTGTTATTGGGCCCTTAACACATATAATTAATTCCCCTATAACTGTAAGGATATTCCCTGATAAGTGGAAAATAGCAAAGGTTACTTCCATAGTAAAAAATAATGTTACATCAACGCCGCCGGAGTACCGCAGGGATCCATTCTTGGACCTGTCTTATTAAGCATATTTATTAATGATATTATTCATTGTTGTGAACATATTTCGATTCATCTTTATACAGATGACTCTCAAGTGTACCTTTCTAGGCCTATCGGTCTCTCGGAAGATTTAGTATCTCGCATCAATGAAGATCTGAGCAGAATACACAGATGGGCACAAGAAAGTAACCTAAATTTGAATGCGTCAAAAACTCAAGCATTACCCATTTCACACAATCAATACGATTAGCAGTCTGTATCCCATATTACTTTGAATGGGCTATCAATAAAATTTGAAAAAAGTCTAACTAGTCTAGGTTTCAAAATAAACTCAAACTTGAGCTGCATGGACCATATTAGTTACATGGGCAATAAGATGTATGCTGTTATCAGAAAGCTATGGGTTTCAGCATATTTAATCGCACAAGAGGTGAAGTTAAGGCTGGTGAAAACATTTTTAATACCGCTCCTTTCATATAGTGAATTAGTATACGGGACGTTAGATTCTGCTTCAAAGCACAATATGCATTGAGTTCTTAATACTACAGCGAGATATGTTTTTACAAAAGGGTTAAATCCAGCGTTACTTACGTTTCACCATTCGGTATAAAACGATTTTTTTCAACAATCATTATCAACTGTTTTAAAAATCGGGTAAGACAGTCGTATGTGTCTTATGCTCTTGTACATGACTCAGCATAAACATATTTTCAATTATTAATGTGCTCTGAGGAAATAACTCATATTAGTGCCGTTACTTACGTTTTCGCACAAAACAACTATTTTGAGTACTCAATTTAGATATGTGAAATTCTGCGAATTGGTCAATGAAAATTAAAGAACAACATTTTTTCCAAATAGATTTATTTATCGACAGTAGAAGTTCATAAAAAATTTGACTGTTTTGCTTAAATTAGTATATTTTTTTAATACATATTTGATATGCCAAACGTTAAGTACGTTTCACTGCAGCGTTACTTTCGTTTCAAGTTGTGTATCACTGGTCTACAAATGAAAATATTTAGGAATGAGCTAGATAAAAGAGGGTCACTGAGTTCGAATCATTGATCTAATACACTGTACTACATTGAGATTTTTTTATGGGGCACACAACCTTGAAATGATCTAACATATAAAAAAAGTAAAAGTGAAATTCGTTAGTTTAACAACAGAAATTTAGATTTTTAAAACAATTTTTGATTATTTATTTTTTTGTTTTGAGTTTCTAGCTTAGCACAGTGTATGTCGAATTCAACGACCGCCTTTTAGCTCAAGTACACTTGACTTGCCCTACTAATTTTATTTGGGTGGTATTTAGGGATTATTAAATGAGGGTTTGAATTAAACAATAAAATGGAATTATTTAATATATTTTTTTTAAAAAAAAAATAGTTTAATTCGTTGCAAAGTAAAGTAAAACAGCTTGTGTTTTGATAATAATGACAGTGAAAGTAATAAATGCTATGTGGTAAATAATTAAATCTTTAAATATAATGCTAAAAAATTAAATTTGAATTTAGATTAATGAAGACTATTTTTCTCCCGATATACCGTATTCTATATTTAAATTTATTTTTTCTCTATAACGCCTCACACGATGCTTTGAAGTACGTTTTTACTCATTTGTGGACAATTTTTGTGGTTCCATTTCTATTTCTGCTACCACATACAAAAAAAAGAATTTTGTTACTTACGTTTCATTTTTAAATTAGAATTTTTTTCTACAAATACTAGAATTTTTGAATCCAAAATGGAGTAGAAAAAGAAAATCTAAGATTTGGTTTTATTTGATAAACTACTTTTGGAGTTAAGCAACTTTTTGTATATTTCGCGTTACTTACGTTTCACACTTAAAAAAATTTTTAAATTTATTTTTTGCACCGAAACCAAATATTTAACACACTAAACCTTATGCACCGTTTGAATCTTTTTCTCGCTTTTTTACTACGTTTATATTTACTAGTAAACTGCGCTTGCGAGTAGCGACACAAATTTAATAGTTTTCCCACTTTGAAATTAGCAGCATTTTCAAACTATTCTATGATTCCAAACTTTGTTTACAAAAGCAAATAAAATTATGGAGTTACCTTGATTTTATTTTTTTAAATCGAATTTATTCATTATATATGGTTTATTGTCTTTCATGTTAACATATTTTTAACCTTTTATTTTGATATTTTTATTTTTACTTTTGGTTTCACTTTTCTGGGATTTACCCAAAAGCAAATTTGATCACATCTCCAATTTTTCAATACAAATCCTTAATTGCGATATCACCAAATTTTATCATACTCGAATCTTATATTTTTTCATAAGCTAATAAACACCCGTTTCCCATACTATTTATACTGTTTGGTCTAAATTTTGATTTGCTTTCCAGCATTTGCAGACCAGCGTTTGATCTGCTTTCTGGTCTAAATTGGTTTGCTTTTAGTTTGTATTTAGCGTCTTTTTAGCCTCAGTTTTAATTTAATTCTTAGTTTGAGTTGTGGTTAATATTTTCGTCTGAATTGGCTTGATTTTGATACTACTTTGGTCTGAATTTCGGCCCGAAATCGGTCTGAATTTTGTTTAAAAATTTGGTCTGAATTCGTCTGCAATTTCGGTCTAATTTTTGTTTAATGTTAATTAAAATTTTTTGATGTAAATATTTATCAGATATCTGAACTTTGGGTTACTTTCATTCGGTATTTGGTGTCCTTTTGGCCTAAAGTTTTGTCTAACTATTGGTCTGAGTTGTTGGGTTTTTAGTATGAGTTTTGACTTGAATTTGATCTCATTTTGTTTTATTTTTGTTGGCATTTTGGACCGATTCGTGGTCTGAACATTGTTTTTTTTTCACCGGTTATTGCTCGGTACCCGAAAGCGTGTACGAATCTTGTTGATATTTAAAGTGTATTGGTTTTTTGTCAAATTAAGATATATTTACATTTTAAGTATAACAGGCTTAAAGAACGTATTTAATTTTTCATAAAAATGGTACCTGGTTATGAAGTTGTGAGACTTAATTTTTTACAAAAAAATAAGTGCTTTGTTATGGAGTTGTCAGATCGTAAACTCACCACTACGCCGATATTAATAGTGATATCAATGCTAAGATTGAAAAGTGCTATCCAAATCAATTGTTATTTTAATTTAATTTTTTTTTCGGTTTTTTGTTTCGACCAAAAATGACCCAAAAAGTAGAGAAGTATCAAATTGTTTCATCAAAATTTTTTCTCAAAGAAAATTAAAATTTCCTTCGAATTGTTATCTCAAAATAGATCATTTAACGATATAAATCCATCAGAAAAGTCATAATCAAGATTTTGATCTGAATTTGGTCTTTGAATTTTAATTTGAAATTTGGTCGGAATTTCCTCCTAAATTTCTATCCGATTTTAATTTAAATTTCGGTCTCAGTTTTGTTCCAGCTATCTTTTAATTTTTAACCTGTATTTGATAAAATTTTTGTACCAGTTTTTGGCCTTGCTCTGGGTTTTGGTCGATAGTGAGTCTGACATTTATCTTTTAATTTTGTAAAATCAGGCCTGCCCCCCCAAACCCAAATCCTAGAACCGCCACTGATAAGTACCTGAGTCTAATTACCTGACCTCATTACGGATGTTCTTTGTTAGTGTTGTCAAATTATAGAATTCGTTACCAAATAGTATTAAATTTCTTCGAAACCCAAGGCACTTGGTAGTAAAAGGCTTTTACAATTATTAATTTTATTTTCGTTTCATTCATTTTATGTATGTTTTATTTGCTACTTGTACTAAATCTTTATTTGTATTAATTTGCTGTTTTATGTAACTTTAGTATTAAATTCTTTTTATTTTTATTATATTTTTTTTTATTATATTTTTGTGTTTTTTATTCCAATCAAATATGTGTAATGTTAATGTACTACATAAGAATTGGTTCTAATTGTATTTCCATAATTCTTAATAATAAATAAATAAGTATTCCTTTTTACCACAGATATATATGTATACACAAACTCTTTAGCAATCAAAAAATTATAATGGAATATTTTTTGAATTTTATTTTATGCAAACATAACCTAATTGTGAATCAGCTATTGTGAATTACGTATTCTTATTGTGAACTAGCTATTGCATGACGCCGAATGCATGATTAAAGAGAAACGTCAAAATCATGCATTATGGCCGACAGATTGAAGATAGAGCGTTGAACAAAGAAACAACTCCTCTGTGATAAATAAATTAAAATTTATAAGCGTCCATTTTGTACAATAAATTATTATATTGTGTAATATAATCAGAAGTGGGATTATCGCGCCCCTTACATCAAATTTTGTTTTAAATTATTGAAATGCAGCGGACACTGAGAGTAATGTGCGCACCCGTAGTGAAACACGGGTATCGGCAACTTCAGCTCTTGGTATTTGTTCAAATACAGTTACGTCACCACGTGCTTCACTTTTTAGTGCCGCTGCTGCATCAATTGGTTCGGTCGAAGCCTCTTCAGTTCAGCAAAATATTTCGAATGCCAATGTTATTTTTTTTTCTTCAGTTCAGCCAAATGTTCCGGCTTCAGAAACAGTTAATGTAACTTCAGTTGCTATAACCTAAAATTTATTGACTGTTAGCCATATCAAATTTTCCGCATTTTTCAACAAACACTTCAGTTGTAGATATGTATTCACGTCCGGTTTTCAGTGTCTCAGTCACTAATCATGCAGCCATCGATGATTTATCTTCAGGCGATGGAAGCGACAGAGAAGTTCAGTTGAGTGAAGCACATCATGCACATCGTTATTAAAGGCACAGGAAGAATTATTGGCAGCTCGTGTTCGAGTTTATCAACTACAGGCCACCTTAAGCACCCAAACCGTGTTAACTTCAATTACATCAAATACAAACAAGAAGAAAATTAAGGCAAGTGACGCTGAATATTTAGTACCAGTATTTACGGGTGATGACGACTATGCAGTTAAGAAATGGATTCAAGATTTTGAAGATATTATGGTCACACTTCAAGGAGAACCTGATAATTATTACAAGATGGCTCGGAACTTAGTTCGTGACACAGCTAAGCTGTATTTAAGAACAATTCGAGTTCAGACGTATGATAAACTTAAGGCTGCTCTGTTACAGAGATACGACCGTCGTGTTTCCTATTATGCTGTATACGAGAAATTGAAGATCCGCTTTCGTCAATCAAATGAATCAATTTTGCGGTACATGCAAGAAATTGCTCAACACATCTCTATTGATGAAAATAAATTGGTATCTCTCATCATTACTGGATTACGTGATACTTCCGGTTACATTTCAATTTTGGCTGGTGCTCAATCAATTAATGCTCTGATCAATTTAATTCCTTCGTATGAACGTACAGTTTCATTGGCTCATCCATCGTCAGTTCGAATGTCTTCAGCTTCAGGAACTATACCAAAGAGAACCAATACACTGGTTAGATCTTCAGCTTCCAGGCTTTCCGCTTTCAGATCTTCAGTCACTTCCAGTCAACCAGCCAGGTGTTTCAATTGTTCAAAGTTTGGCCATTTATTAAAACGAGTGCACTGAACCAAGGCGGTCAAAAGGTTCGTGCTTCCTTTGCGGATCCATGGATCACATACGTAATAACTGCCCGAAGAAACTAAAAATTGTTGCTACAGCTACATCAACAGAAAACAACGTAGAACAAGAAGATGAGAATGGCAATTTAGCCCAAGCGGACTATAAGTCCGCTTATTTTGTATAGGAAATGCTTAAAAAAAATTTGAAGCAAATCAAAAATGTTGACCAGTAAAAGTGTTCGATTTGTAAAAGAATGCCTCATATATGATTGATATATTAGTTGCGAGTGAAAGTATAGATGAACATTTAGAGTTATTAGAGCGGGTTTTAAATTGTATTGCTGTGAATGGATTAGAATTGCAATTGAATAAGTTTCAGTTTGCGTATAAATGTATTGAATATTTGGGATTTAAAGTGTCTTCAGAGGGAATACAACCAGCGTCCAGTAAACTTATGGCCATACGTCAATTTCCGGTTTGACTTCAGCGAAAAATGTGCATTCATTTTCGGGCTTAAGTTCATTCTTCAGACGTTTTATTCCAAGATTTGTTCAGATTGCAAATCCATTATATAAACTATTGCATAAGGATACAAAATTTGAATTTAGTGATAAATGCATGGAAGCATTCGAGAAATTGAAGCAGTTACTTACTTCAGTGCCAGTCTTAAGTATTTATGTTCCTTCAAGAGAAACGGAATTGCATACGGATGCAAGTAAGTTAGGTTATGGAGGTGTTTTACCTCAGAAACAAATTGATGGAAAGATGCATCCCGTATTCTTTCCCAAGTCAGTTAGTAAACATGAGATTAATTATCATGTTTCTACGAGTTAGAAACTTTTGATATTGTTTATGCCTTAGCCAAATTTAAGATGTGCTTATCAGGAATGCCATTTACAATCGTTACGGATTGTAACTCGTTGGTGTTAGCTTTTAATAAGAAAGATGTGAACCCTAGAATAGCTAGATGGGTTTGGGAATTGGAAAGATTCAATTATAAAGTGAAACATCGTAGCGGAAGTAGTATGGGGCATGTAGATACATTAAGTCGAAATCCTATTGTGGCTTTAATTGACTCTTCAGACATTAATTTTCAGCTTCAGGCAACACAAAACAGAGATGTGACAATTTCAAGACTTAAGAATGTTTTAATGGAATCAGAGTCAACGCCTTATGAGATGCATAATGGTATACTGTATAGAAGGGATAAGGAAGGTCGTTTATTATTTTATGTTCCTTCAGAGATGGAACAACAGTTAATTCAGTACAACCATGAGAAAATTGACCATTTCGGTTGTACTAAATGTTATGAACAGATGCGTATGAATTATTGGATGCCGAAACTTGAGGAAAATATTGATACATTCACGCAGAATTGTATCAAGTGTATCGTGTATTCATTACCTCCCAAATCTTCCGAACATTCATTGTATAGCATACCTAAGAAACCCCTTCCGTTTGATACCCTTCATATTGATCACTTCGGACCATTGCCTTCATTTAATTCGAAACAAAACATGTATTGGTTATCGTAGATTCATTCACTAAATTTGCAAAAGTGTATCCAGCAACTTCAACGAGGACTAAGGAAGTTTGTAGAGCATTAGAAAAATCTTTCGAATTTTATAGTAGACCTTCCCGTATTATTAGTGATAGAAGTTCTTGTTTTACTTCAGCTGAGTTTCCAGAATTTATGGAACAGAGAAATATTAAGCATATAAAGAATTCAGTGGCGTCCCCTCAAGCTAATGGGCAGGTTGAGAGCGTAAATAGAATACTTAAGAACATGTTAGGAAAATTGACAGAGCCGTTGTCACACTCAGATTGGGCAAAGCAAATTAAGCATGTCGAATATGACCAGAAAGGTCCCGAGGTTGATTATTTGAATGAAGTTCATGTAGAATTAGTAAATAGAGATTTAGACAGTATTAGGCAAAAGGCTTCGGAAAATATCGATAATTCTCAGCTCGATAATACTCCAGCTAAGAAATATGAGGTAGGAGATTTTGTGGTTATTCGAAATGTTGACACTTCATTGGGAAACAAGAAATTCATACTTAATTTCCGTGGACAGTATTATATTCATAAAGTTCTTCCGAATGATAGATATGTCATTCGTGACATTGAAAATTGCCAAATTACTCAATTGCCTTACGGTGGCATTATCGAAGCAAAACATTTAAGATTGTGAAAGTCTCGAAATAATAATTTGATCGATTCAAATGTAATACATTAAAACTCCAACAGCCCTAACGTATGATTGCCTGAAAATTTGTATTTATGTAACATATTTAATTTTTGTTTTGGACGAATGAGCCTTCGGTCTGAGTCAGGCTGGTCGAGTTATAATAGAATATTTTTTGAATTTTATTTTATGCAAACATAACCTAATTGTGAATCAGATATTGTGAATTACGTATTCTTATTGTGAACGAGCTATTGCATGACACCGAATACATGATTAAAGAGAAACGTCAAAATCATTCATTATGGCCGACAGATTGAAGATAGAGCGTTTAACAAAGAAACAATTCCTCTGTGATAAATAAATTAAAATTTATAAGCGTCCATTTTGTACAATAAATAATTATATTGTGTAATAAAATAAAAAAAATTTTCTATTTAATTTTAATTTAGTAATAAAAGTTATTTAAATGAAAGCCAGTTTTAAAATTAAATCAATGTTTAACCCTCTAGTTCTCAAGCGTGTCTCTCGATATCAAAGGCAAAAATTTGTGAAAAACAGGAAAATTAATTATTTTTATTGAATTTGAGAAAAAAAAATAAAATACTAGCCATACCAGCCAGATAAAAAACTAGCTACTCACAGCTAAGAATTTGAATTTTTTATACAAAATATTAAATTCCTTAAAACAAATTGATAAAAAGTTTATTCAACAACAAATACTTTTTGGCATTCAACCATTCCGGCTTCATAAAGCCACGTCCATTAAATATTTTAAGGTTTTGAAATCTGATTTATTCTTTTTACATCAAAGTTTATCAATCCCAAATTTTTTTAAATCAATCAAAAATTTGCGAAATAGAGGGTCTGTCAAAAAAATAGTCATTTCTTTTTTTGGAATTTCAGGCTCGGAATCGGGCAGTATTTCCTTGGAATTTCTGTCTCCAGCTGATGGTGCGGATTTATCTTGTAAATGCTTTAATTTGTGGTTATGTTTCCTTATAATTTGGTCAAATATGTTAGTTGTACAACAGAGCTCACATTTCACAAAATTTGTGCTTTCAACTCTATCAAAAAATTTGGACTTCTGTTTATTCAGTTTTTATAAAAATAATTTCGCGAATTAAGGGAAACGTTATTTTAAAACGCACAGAAAAGAAAAAAAATTGTTTTAGAGTAACCATTGCGTAATAAAATAGTTGGTTTCTTATTTATATAAAGTACCAAAAATTTCATCTCTGTGTCAATCGATAGTTTGAACGATTGTTTTTACGAACTATCGATAAACTAATGCTGCCAGAGCAATCGATACTATCGATAGACTATCGATGTTTAGCCAACACTAACAAAGAGAGAGTCTACTCACTCTCACACTGAATAACATATATGCTAGGTGTATTGTACCGATCACGCCAAGAATTCAGGGTGGCAATGAGTTATTTTACAAAACAGTTTCATTACATACAAAATAGTATTAAACAAACGAGTATATTTTGAAAAAAAAAGCAGCTCTGCAACGCACAGTGCTCTCGAATCCCGAAAAGCCGAAAAACTCGTTCTTTTGTAATGAGTATTTTTGCTAGGGGGTTAGGGGGCCGGTGATTACGAATCCGATCTCAGTTTAAAAAAAAACAAATGGCGGATCCTAAATGGGGGACCATTTGCAAAATAAAAAATAAAAGAAATAAAAAATATCGAATTTTGACGAAACCAGATATTTTGAGGTTTTTGGGATCTCTGATTACGAATCCGTTCTTAATTTGTCAAAAAATAAAATGGCGTATTCAATGTAGTAGATTTTTGATATACAAAAAATTTCTATAATACAACTACTTTTTTTATGTTACTATTGCTGGGACATAGAAAATAGCGAATCTGTACATTGCATTGAAAATATTGTGTAAAATCCATTCCGGCAACTTTCGGCAATTGATATTTTTATATGTTTTCAAAAATAAATAATTTAAAACTAAAAACTAGGCAGGATCCTTTGAGAATTTTTTAAAACCCTTTTTTCTCAGCCTTGAAAACAGCTTACATGATAAAAACATCGGCGAATTCATTGCTTATTTATTGTTTTGATTATAGTTAACTAATATTTTTATTTATATTTATGAAAAGTACTTACTCAAAAAAGTTGATTGCATGTTGTTTCGTTAAAATCGGCGAAACTGTTTAAAAACTACGCACTTTATAATAACACACTTTTTCCATATGAAAATTCCACTCGTTTCGACACTTATTTTTGCTTAGACTTGAAAAGCCAACAAAATTTTTGAAGAATAGCTGTACTTAATCGTTGTTCTAAAATGCTGCTAGGGTTATCACTGCAACTATTTAAAATTTCAGAACCCTCTTCAAAAAAACTTTATTTTTCGACTTATGGCAAACTTTTTGGGATTGCAGATCACTGTGCAACGAGCTGAATGTAACCACCATGACCAAGCACGGCAAAAAAAGTTTTGTGTTCTTCGAACACCGAGCACCAATATAACCAGGCACTTATTGATATCCAGAATCTCTAACATAGTTTCGATAAATTTCTCCCTACTTGATTACATTTCTCTTATACTTAATTATTATGTAGAACTAACTGTATTAAAGATTTTGTTGAAATGGCATTAAAAAATAAAGATCTTTCGAAGACTGAAATTCTATCTATGCAATATCTAAGATTCACAAAAAAAAAAAAAAAAATGCTCTATAATTCGAGTACATTACGTAAATATATTAATCGCAAATTTTTTAGGAATAATTTAATTAAAAAGATCGGCCAAATTTTGGTCGATGCCGATTGATTGATCAGACTCAAACTACATATACCTGATATACATATATAATAAGAATATTACAATTATTTTTCATTATTAAAGGGGATTGAAAAGTCAAAAATTTATTTGAGTATTTGTAATCCTTAAATTGCCTCTCGTAAGTGGCATAATGAATTTTAGACCAGAAAACAACCTATCTCTGACTCGCGTTGCAGAAATAGCTAAAACATGCCGACATGGATTGTCTCTTAACCCATTAAGGACGAGGGGGAACCAAAGTAGATAGATAGATGAAGAGAGTAATTTGAGAAAAAAATTTTGTTTAACCTAGCTCAGGAACGGCTCAGCGACAAGGTGCCATATGGCACCGCTAGGCATTACTGTGCTAATCTAGGCATGTTGCACAGTGTCGCGTCTCCATATAACCTGTGCCCAAAAATAGTAAACGTTGTCCAATCCCTATTAAACTTTACAAATATTGTTTTTTGGCCAAAGTAAAGTTCGAAAGAAAAAATTGTAAAAATTGACTCACCTCCCATACGAATGAAATTCTCATTTTGAAAAAACATACTAAATATAAACACTATGCTCAAGTGTGTGAAATAATAGCGATAGCAATGCTTAACTTCCGAATATATGGTCCCAAAAATATAAAGAGGATTTCACAAAGAAATTTTTGTATCTTCTACTAAGTATACACAGGTGACCGCGCGCACTTTATAAAATAGGTATAGTTTATAATGGCACATCATTATAATAACTATAAACATCTTCATTACAACTTTATGTATGAGTTTCTTCAATTAAAATATACTTTGAAATTAATGAATGAAAATAAATTTTTCTATGAGCGGAAATAATTGGCGCCGAAGAAAATAAAAGCCAATTATGCATAATGGAACGTAGCGTAATGCAACGTAGAAATCTATCTACGTTTCGTTAAGATTTCGGTAATCACTTTCACAGATATCGCTAGAATACAGTGAAAATATAACATGAACCAAAGTATGTTTTCTAAACTAATTCGAGGTCGCTGAACACGAAAATCATTAATTTTTTTTTTCTATGGGTAAGTTTTCGAGATATGACAAAATAACGGTTTTTCAGGTTACAGTTTCACTTACAAGCTAATATCTCATTACCTATGGCTTCTATCGATCTGAGTTATATATTATAGGAAATATAATTAAATTACGCGTTTTGTAATGAAATGGTCTATTCATTAAAAAAAAAACTTCAGATTTTATGATTACTTTTTGTGAGAAAGAAAATTTAGCCCTCGACTTGTGTGAAAATTTCTCAAAAATCACACTAAAATTTAACTTTCAACATCTATATCTCAGTCATTTATAATCCGATTTTAACAAACTTAGCAGCATAAGACGCGAAATATAATTGTAATTGATATGATATACATATATCGGTCGATACTATATCCAGTGTATTTAAGTGACAGTTGGCAACGATACGTTCCATTCCGTTACTTATACATAATTGAGCCTTAACATAGTTACTAATAGATTTCTATTTGAGAGTTCTCGAGAAGTATTTCGAGTGTTACACTACACAATAAATTCAAAGTGATGGCATCCAGACAGAGATCCATTTGCATAGGTTCATATGCATATACAGTAACAAAATCCATACAGAGTTTTGTAAAGTTAGCTCGAGTTTTGGTTTTATTTTGCCCATTTTTAACATAACTATAATAAACAATAATAGAACTTGTTAAGTTTGTATCTGAGAGTAGTTGTATGTAGTGTCCGACCGAATATTCGGTTTCGGTTACGGTTTCGGCAAAAAATATGGCCGAATATTTGGCCGAAACCGAAACTTTATAAATTTTACTGTAAATTGCATTTCAGTACGCAAAGGACTGTTTTTATTTTTAGCATATAACATTAAGTTATTCAATTTTGAGTATTAAAATAAAAATGTGAATTTCATTTGTACCTATACCACAAAATGTATTTTTTTTAGTGCCTTTAATATGTATTTTCTTTATTGTTAAAATAATATTTTTGTTATTTTATATATACATATATAAGTATGTTTATTAGAGCGTATCAATTTGTATGGATGAATTTTTTTCGGAGTACCGACAGAAGAGTTCCATATTCTATGACAAAAAAATGGAGCTTACCCCCCGTAAAATTCGTAGAAGTTAAAGTAATATTAAAAGTAACTATCGATTTTTATTCAAACAACTGCAGTACGTAGTACTGAAACTTCTTCGAATTTTACGGGGGGGTAGGATCCATTTTTTTACCGTACTTTCTTCGGCAAAGTTGATCAGAATCGAATATAGAATTTTTCTGTCAACGTACTTTTCAAAAAAAAAAAAAAAAATTGGTACGCCCGAATGTACATGGATTTTTTTTTTTTTGAGTTTTAATTAAAAAAAAAAATTAAAATGATTTGAATTTTGTTTTTAACATATCAGTGGTCACAAGCAATAACAACACAACTCGAGTTTTGCCGAATTCGAGTTATTATCATAATTTGAATCTTCATATCCGTTTTCATATTGTGTCAGAATTTTATGACTATCGGTTCAGTGGTTTACGAGATATTAGGGCGGAAAATAGCACAACTCAACCCGATTACTCTTAGCACTTGAACCTTTGAAGTGCTCTCCTGTAAAATACAAAAAACACACTTATGCTGTTATGCCTTGTGTTTTGGCCGAATATTAGAAAAATGGCCAAAATTCGGTTTCGGCCGAAAAAGTCGGTTTCGGTCGGAAACTACTATTAACAGCATTATATATCAGTTTTTTCTCTTATATAATATAATTTTATTAATTTACATTTACATTAATGAAGATATAAAATATAAGCTACTCGTTTTCGCTTTCTGAATCATAACTAAATGATGAATCGTTTAAAATTAAACTTCTAAATTCTATTTCCGGAATAAAAAAAATTGTAGAAAACACTTTCTTCTTGTATGTATGTATGTTTCGTAGAATGAACTTTGTATGAGCGGAAATAATTGGCTTCAAAGAAAGTGACATAGTAACTAATATATTCCTATTTGAGGGTTCCCGTGAAGTTTTTCGTATATTATTTAAGCGAAACTTTCGAATTTCCTTATGTCTTGCTCCAAGTACATTTTCTGAAAGCATTTCAATTGGAATGCTAAAATATTTCATAATATCCAACCCGTATATTAATATTTTGTATACTGTTGCAAGCATGTATACCAAGAATAGTTTTCCATTAACTAAACTCTACTTTAATGCAGGGATGACCAGCCAGAAACTTACATAGCTCACTGAGAGCTATTACCTAAATTAGTATTTTAAGAACTGTAATTTACAGATAAATCTGTCAATATGGCACCGCTGCATATGGCATAAAAATACCAAAAGGGTTAATCTCGGCATGTTGTGTCGCAGAAGACAATGGGTGCGTTTTGCGGGTGAAATATTTGAAAAGCAGATTTCGAAGTGATTAATCAAAAATCAGTGTTACGTCTTAGAAACGACATGATACATTAGTTGTAAAATTTTTGAAAATCATTAAATTCTAATTTGTGAAATGTTTTAATTTCCTTCTAAAAATATAATTATGGATGAATTCGAACTTGTGTCGAGTTTGTCAACTGTCAAAGTTTCTCATGCTGACCTGGAAAATCAGAAAAATAATATGATTACAAAAATGGCGTCCGCTTTGCTAATCAGAAACACTCAGCGACGCGTTTCTAACACAATCTAAAATCAGCTTTTCTGATTTTGCACCCGCGAAACACACCCAATATGCTTTCTACTTTGTAGGTTAAAAAATTGTCAAACAATTATGTACAACCAGTGGTGCCAGACGTTCTGGATAAAACATAGCCAATGAGCGCCACTGAAAACGGATACTGGCGTCAAATTGAAATTGAATAAATTTTGAAATATTGGGAAATTCTTTATAAAAATGATAATTTTTCTGAAAACCGAAAATAACGGTTTAAGTTTCGAAAAATGAGACGATTTTAAACGGTTACAGTTTTGGTTTCATTTCTTGCTTTAAAATGTTGGGCAAAATTATATAATTAATAAACTTCCAGAAATGCTTTTTGATGAAGACGTATTGCGCGAAGGAGTTCCACTTAGGCTAAACTCCTGCGATTGAATCCTAATTGGAACTCATTTGAACTCATGCTAATTGTAGTAGCCATCCTGTCTGGAAACTAATTTGCATTTTATTAAATAACTTTCTATTTAAAGTTAAATGGATTGTAAAGAACCGTTTCCCGGTCTTAGGCTAGGGTAGTCTCAGCGGGCTCCAGAGGCTCTTCGCGTTACAAAATTTATATTTTGCAGGAGACCCCCACTTTCTTTAAATACACAGTTTTTAATTCAACAGTAATTCAGGTTTAATTTTACTAAAAATTACACTTTACAATGACACTTGAATAACTCAGTTAATGTTATTACTAGTATTGCCGCTTGCTGATTATACTCCTGTAGCGCTGTTGTACATAGACCGGCGTATAACGGGCGAATGCGATGTATCACGCTGACGTATCGCCGCTGGCGTAGGGCTGCTGTGGCTAGACTTGCGTATAACGGGTATAACGTACCATGCGGTGTCTTGCGTCGGTCGTAATATCTTGTTTGTTAGACCAGGTCTGCTCGTTCCTCCGACGTTCAACGGCAAGCTGCACACGTCTTCGCAGGTTACAAGACTTGGAGTTTTTCTGCCCTCCCAAATTTTGTCCGTCGCGTCAAATTCTAACTTTCCTCACTAACTCTTGTATTTCCCACACTACTCGTACTTAACAGAGGTACGTGTTGCTCCGATGCCAGCCTAAAATTAAAAAAGATCTTTGCTGTGTTCGCCCTTTTATAGCACACTGTGAGCTATACTGTTATTCGGTCGTGCAGACTGTCGCCGCTGAGATGTATTGTTTTGTTGTTCTGTAGCTGCTGCCAATTGTAATTTTGTAGTATACACCCACACGTAGTTGTTAGTACACACCTTTCGATGTAGTAGCACATTTGTGACACGATTGCTTTTTATTTTCCTTTGTGCTAACTGTGTGTGTCTTTGTTGTTGTTGCGCTCTTTATTTTATGCTGCCTTTGCGGTGATCTCCCAGCATACGCTGGGGCAGGCTTCTGTTTTCCAATGCTTTATGCGGCACTTCGGTGATATTTGTGCAGACATAATTTGTTGCCAAATTTGGCTCGTCACAGGATGCTTACAAATTTGGACTTCCTGAAGAAAAGTTTTTCTCTGAATTCTGCTCTAATACCGATATTTTCTACTCCTGGGAAAACCAATTCCAAATCGTCCTTACTTATGTACTGCAGACGGTCATAGGTGACGCTACAAGCTATTTAATTTAAATTATTTAATATTAAAAAAAGATAAGTGAAATCAATAGATCACCAAGCTGAATGGATCAAGAATTATATTTTAAATCTTAATGTTAAAAATACAAAGAACTATGGTAATAAAACGTTAAAAGTATTTTTATTGAGAATATGCCATTTCCATGTATGATTTCACCAGATTTAGGAATTGCAGCACATTATAATAAGTATGCATGGAACTTACCTGAAAGGGACGGAAACGTGCTTTCCAAATTAAATTCTATTAACAATTTTTTCCATTGTGTGCCATTGTCTGAGGAGCAGCATTCATTTGGCTCCTTTTTATCAAAAAAAATTGCACTATCGCTTTCTTCTACAATAGCAAACACATACTTTATTGTAGAGTCGTTGTCTTTAAAGGAAATTGAATTTTTTTTCCATTTTTACAATTTTTCACACTTCTTTTCAAAACGCACAGCTATTCCACTGTTAATAAGTGTTCCCAGTTTAAATTTTTGATATTATACTTATGCAAAAAGTAGTGCCAGTTTTAATTTTCAATGCTATACTAGTCAATTTCTATTTTGAATGTTAAATTTGCACAGTGACTAATTTTACAATTTTACATGACTAATGTGTTAAGTAATAAGAACATTTTTAATGTGATTTTAACATTATAATTTTATATGACAATGTAAAACGGATTATTATCAATATAATAGTTTTAATGTAAATTCAACACAAAACATATCAGTCTGATATTTTTTGCCGTAAAATTAACATTTTTGTTTTACATTGAAAATAACATTATAAAAATATAAATTTTACATTGCATTTTTTTTTTTTTTAGTGTACTTCTCTCGACGTCTTCTATCACTTTCCTTAGTATTTATTGCCTATCGGGAGAGAATCACGTTGTATATATATTAATACACAAAAACAAATATTTAAGAGAACAAATTTTAATTTTTTTCTATAACTTTAGAATCATTCTTCAGGAAATTGAGCATAAATAGAAAGTTATTGATATGATACTACACAACATCAAGCCAACTAATTTTATGATAAAAATAAACAAAAAAATTGCATAATAATTTGTTTTGGAAATAGCTCAGCACATTTGATGTAGGCAATTTAAGCAGGTAATTCTTATATTGGTTGGTTTCCTACCTTTTTTTTAATTTCATTGAATATTTAAGTTGCAAAACTATTGCTACATACACACACACATGTGTATGTTGAATTGATATAAAGCGAATTGTTTTAGAATTAAATATTTATTAAAAGGAAATAATATTACATAAGAGTATATAGGACATTCACGGCTATTTCGAGCTCCAATAAAATATAGAAACTAAATAAGAATTATGTTTTCTTTTCATTCCATTAGAGAAGAAAAGTAACTAAAATAGATTCAAAAATTAAAAAAATACGAAAAAACTTGTAAAAAATAGGTGGCCTTGGACACCGAAAAGGTTAACTTGAAATTTGGATGTTTCTTTAACCTCAAATTTTCAAATAACAAACACCCGAATTGTGTGTATATTGCCTAACCAAGGAGGGATACATCACCTGACTATACTGCTGAAGGATGAAGAGATCCTCTTATGATTCGTTTCGTCCACACACCAGAGAGTAGAAAGTCCGTTGGCCTGTCCAACACGCTAGACGTTAGGGCATCTGGCCTTCTGAGGACACAGTCCTTCAATTCCTTACCCAGCAGTTTTACCTGGTCGTCGAGTGCCCTCGTGAGAAAAAACAACGTTCAGGGTATACAGACAACATATCCATTATTGGGTGATTTTTCAGAAGAGCGAGATGCGCCAGGACCCAGTCACTTTGCAGAGCCACAAACACCTTTCACAGATCTCGCAGCCCTTATTTGAGTCGCTTTTGTCGAACCTACCAGTATATGTTTTGAGCGTTGCTCCCCTGATTCAATAGAGGTTCCATATCCAGGTGATCGTGCTCGTCATCGACGGCGTATTCAACCACAGGATCAGCAATCGCGGAAATGGCTACATTATTAACCATCCTCCACTTTAATCCACCTCCACTCTTCTTGGGATCTCAACTCTCTTATTATGAGCAGAGTTCTTTGTCGGAAGAGAAGGAAGTAAGTTTAATGCCATACTTTTAATTTTCGCCTGAGACGTCAGCCGTTATCCTATTGGCACCATCAGTTGGCATTACAGTCACACTTCTCTTCCGACTTTTTCCACGCTTTCTTTTTCCTCATACTTTGATTACTTCATAATTCCTGTCAAAATCAGGAGCCTTCAAAGAAGACGAAGAGAAGAAAACGGGGCTCGAACCTATCTTTGGCGGTTAATTATGATATGTATTAGCCGGGTGATAAGTTGCTTGGCGTATTCAAGTGTTCACATCAACTACGCTTCGCAAAAGCCTCAATCTTAGTCTAGTCGAAAAATTCCACATGGGTGGCATAGCTTGACCTTGGACACTAAAGATAACCCCAGGGGTACCTAAGTGTGATTCCATCAAGCTATCCCTTCCTTGTTTGTTAACACCACCAGCCGAGTCAGACGTATAATACGCAAAGATGGATTCAATGGCCTCAGTTTTATCCGAGGGTGAGTGTGGTTTGTTCATATTCCCCTGGTTCGTACGGTATTCGAGCCCACTGGACTCGTTATATGCCGATCTGAGGAGATCAAGAGCATGTGAATCATGTCGTCCATGATTTGTTGTCGATTGAATTTACGCTAGTGGTGTTCTCGGATGTCATTCGGATCATTGTTGCATGCTTCCTCTTCCAACATTTGTCCGACAGGTAGTTTTTTGGAATTTGCCATATATTAATATTATATGAAGACTTTGTGGCCTGTGGTTTCCAGACAATACTTTTGGAACTTGTCGCTGTCAATCTTATGTCAGCACGCTAGCGTTGTTAGGACTATGTGTAATATCTTTATAAGGGTTCAACGATGACAGAGATCAAGACTAATTGATACTTCATTTAGCACTCAGGTCGTAACTGTCAGCAGTCTTCCCATGTGCAAATTTGGGAAAACTCGTTAATGAAATTAAGTCTCCTAAACTCTTCGACAGCAGTTGGAACAATTATAAAATTTATTTTTTTATTAAAATTAAATATTTTTATATTTGTAATCTCTTATTCCAAAAAGTTGTGTTTCATTGGAACCAATGTCGTATTATTTTCATTGTGATAATGATTTTAAAAAGTTTCATCTGGCAATACCAGTGTCAGTCAGAAAATGCGACGCGCTGTTGAAAACAAAAACTAAAATGCAATTACACTGGCGGTCATGAAAACAGCACCACCCACCAATTTCAAGAAAATCGTTTAAAATGAGACCTAAACCTGATTTTGTTTAAGTGAATGTAATTTTATTTTATTTTCGGGAACAAAAGTGTGAAAGAAACATCATACATGCACACAAATTACATTAATTTTTAATTAAAACAAAAATATAGAAGAAATTTCACGTTTTTGAGGGTATTAATTAAAAGCAGGGCTTTGGAGCAGCCAAATTTAGGGATTACTCCGCTCCAACCTCTTAAGCATAGCTCCAGCTCCGCTCCGTGCTCCGCTCTAACTACATATAGTTTTCCTAACAAAAATTTTTTTTTTTATTTTAAATTCATATGTATGTATCGCTACCTTAATTTTGCAGAACTGTTTTCTGAAATTTTGTTTTAAGGAACAAATCGTATATTTTGGATACATGACCCCAAAACTTTCAACACAGATGAGTAGAACAAGGCTTTATCGCAAAATCATTTTGGCTCAAAACTCGACATCTTTTTCATACGAAAAAAATATGATACTAACTCGTACAACTATAACGTTTTGAAGGCTGCTGTTATAGCAATAGAACCAGTTAAGATGAACCACCCCTTATTTCTAATGACGACTTTTGAAAAAATTAACATTTATTTACCGTCCACCTGGTAATTGCACATTTCAAGCATCTTTGTAAATAAATAAAGAACTAAACTACTTCGATGATGATTTCTCTTGCCATAACCATTAATGGAAATGGAATATTTCAATTACAATTTTCATTACTGCAATGGAAATGGCAATGAAGAGTTCAAAAACAATGAATTGTAAACGAACAATAGCTACTTGGAAAAATTACTAATCGGAGCAGCGGAGCGGTTAAATTTTCATTGGTCCAGCTCCAGCTCTAGCTCCTATCAAAACAGTGTGCTCCACAGCTCCTTGCTCCAGCTCCACGCTCCGCTCCAAAGCCCTGATTAAAAGTATGTAAAAATAAAAATATTTGTTAATTTTTGAAGGATTAATTTGTTTTATGTTAGAGTCAGTCACAAGTAAAATTGTTTAGTTTGATGGTGATTAGTTTAGTTTATCTGGAATGATATGGAGTCGTTAAGCATTATGAAGATATCATTCAGAGATGCCAACTCATTTTTTCTTTCTCCCCGATAACTCTCGCGAAATTCCCCGATTTTCGACCAAATTTCCCGCACCGGTATAATTTCATATTATAACAGTACGATACGCACTTTTCATATAAACATTTTATACAAACGAAAAATAACCTTTGCGTAGGCTTAGAATTAAGATGAAAATCGGCAAACGCAATGGCGTGCGTGATTGCGGCTCACTGGAAAATCTAAAAAATTACCATTAGAAAAATTATAACTGTACTCTCAGGACATACTGAGATTATTTTGTTTGACCAACAATTCACAAAATGACAGACCGCAAAAATTAGTTTTCGCAAAAATTGGACTTTTTTTGTAAAAACGAAGTTCCAAATTGAGGAAAGAATTAACCAAACTTACATCCTGGGGCCATTGTTATGTAGAAGAACATATTAAAATTTCAGTTATCGTGCACGCCAATGGCAAAAACCTTGTTTTGAGAAAAGCTGGTTTAAAATTTTGACTATCCGTTTTTAACATTTAAAATATACTTCTTCTCCTTTATAATAGCTGACCATAATTTGCAAGTTTATGGGTTATAGTCACCAAGAACTAACAGTTATTAATAAGAAGGTGCTGAACAAAGACACAGCTAAGCCTTTCTGGACGGCTGAAAGAGAAACCGAAGCACTGCGTGATCACGTTAATAATATTAATATTATTATTATTAAAAGCTGAACGGTTTCAAATTCCCCGCAAAAAACAGCTCATTCCCCGATTCCCCACATTAAGTAAAATTCCCCACAATTCGGGGAATTCCCCGCAAGTTGGCATCGCTGATATCATTCGTTATTTTTTTAATACCAAACTTTTTGCAGAACTGCAACAAGGGTTTTTTCATTTTTTGGCATCTATCGGACTTAAATCCGGCGAGGTACCTGATCATTTCAGTCAGTAAATTCTCACATCGAAAACATTTTGAATCTGTAAACAAATAAGAATCAATAATCAAATTTTTTACTATTTCTAAAGAATTCAAATATTAGGCATTAATTACTAACTAAATCTTGCCAATAGGGCGCGATGATATGCCGCAGAAGTCGTCCGGAAAAATAACATCATTAAAGAGCGAAAGCGCCCCACAGTTGGCTTACAGCAATTGCTCCATAAAATTTTAGCCATATTTTTGGGCGTTCACAGCCCCTTTAATATGGCATAAGGGACCCCGGATATAGTAGGAAAAATCCATTCAGTCCATATGACTTTGTGGGAATTTGACTATTCGCTACACAGTTATCCTTGTATTGCTCTATATCTGAGCGACGCACATATCGAAAATTGCTGTAGTTTTTTGGCTGATCGTCTCCCATATAGACTGAACTTTCATTTCTTTCTGCGTAAGGTTTCGGCACTTATATTCACGTTGTAATAGCTCTTTAGCTCAGTCCTTATTGTGACTTTAGGTTATGCCATTTTTTCTCGTATTTGTCTTCCATAGTCTTCTTGATACTTTTGTCCTTTCAAGCGGGTACAAATTGCCTTTTTTCTGAATCAGTCTAACAGCTGTCAAATGTAAGCATTATATTTCTTCAGATATTTAACTTTGTGACACTCCTTGATACCTAACGACAAAAATTTCGACGTTTTGGTGGGGCGACAATTGTTTATACTTTTTAGTTGTTTTTGGCACTTTTTCAAAAATTCCTCTTTTCGCCAAACAAGCTCAATAAAAAATGGTACATTCCGCTTAAATACATTCTTAAAACATAAACAAAGGAAACTTTGGCTAACACTTAAGAAAATTAATTTTGTATTTTAATTAGTATTAAAAAAATTAATTTATAACTTTTTATTTTAATGTACATACAAGTATTTAGACCAGCGATGACCACACTAATACCACTACAATATGTGTATGTAGTAGTGTTTTCACTTAGAGAAATATTTGGTGAGTAATTTTTTCTCTCCTCAATCCTAATAAATTCATATTCAATATGGATTGCCCTATAATGCCTTTCTAGACACAACGGACTAGCGCGTGCCAACGTGCATTGACATACTAAGCATTCAGGCTTATCGACAGTGTGGCCAACTCAGGATTTTGAAAAACAAAAGTTGGCCACACTGCGCTTACCGAAAATTTTTTAGCAAACAATTGTATTCAAATTTGTGGTCAAAGATTTCTATCGGTGCAAAACATAAATAGCGCCAGTACAATCTACCCGCATGAAGTTTCACCACCGACTGAATGCTTTTGTCGTATACATGTGAGAATATATGTGTAAAAGTCAAAACAGTTGATCTGCCTGCGTTCAAGAGCTTGGGCATTTCTGATTTAAACAATAAATTTTGAATACCATTATAGAATAAAATATTTTAATTATTGAAGAGGAAAGAAATCATTGGTAGGTATCGAAACACTCCTAAACGCTCGATGTCATTCGCAATAGTTTCCACGATATCGGTTTTTGTGGCAAATTAAGAACGGAAACACGTGCGTTCTTGAATCGTAAATGACCTCGAAAGTGGAAATACAAATAATCGTATCGAAAACTATCGTTTTTGATATCGTAAACGTAATTTTGGTTCAGTGGGAATACATGAAAACAAAACTATGACAAACATATTTCCCATTTTTTAAGGTAACTTTGTGAAGGAAATTTATCAAAGCATTGATAAAATGCGTTACAACATCAAGCCAACCATTTTATTTCATAGTGTAAAAATTTATTTGTTCTGTCAAGTAAGTTGGGCATATGATTTTGTTTTAATTTCATTTCATTTTTATGTTGCAAAACTATGGTTATAGATGTACATATGTATAAAAAAAAAAGATGACAAGCTTTGCCCAAACCTACAATGAAAATATTCTACTATCTTCCTTCTTTGCAGCTAACACCTGAATGCACTACTTCTACTACTTCCTCAACTAACCTTAACGTTGACAAAGCATAATCATTGTCTTCCAAAACGAGAGCAAACCAAATGTAATAAAATAATGAAAAATAGCCAATAACTATCAGAACGAATTTTCCTAATGAATTAAATTCTAAAATGTATATGCATACATAGCCTATATAAATAAAATAAGCCAAAAGTCAGTAATCTGAAGCAAAAGCATTATGAAGTGGCTTATGTATAAAGATTGCTGCTCACGCTATTTATTGTACCAAATAATAATAAGCTATATTATAATTCTGCTAAGTGTAGGTGTTATACCGAAAACACAATGCACAATCGCACCACCAACGCTTTCACCAACAGCAAAATCATTACACAGTCACAACCAAAAAAATGGCAATAGCCGTGTGCACCACGCCCAATCAGCTTTAAATACAAATACCATTGGAAATGTTGCCGCAGCCTCAAAACCTCAAGAAATGGTATCCGTCAGTTTAGCTGGCGATATTATTTTGGGTGGTCTATTCCCCGTGCACGAAAAAGGTGAAGGCACGCCGTGTGGCCCCAAAGTATACAATCGTGGCGTTCATCGTCTAGAGGCAATGTTGTATGCTGTAGATCGAGTCAATAATGACACAAAACTGCTGCCGGGCATTGCGATAGGCGTACATATTCTAGATACATGTTCACGTGATACCTATGCACTGAATCAGTCATTACAATTTGTTCGCGCCTCTTTAAACAATTTGGATACATCGGCGTTTGAGTGTCCCGATGATGTTGTGCCACGATTACGTAAAAATGCCTCATCAGGACCTGTATTTGGGGTGATTGGTGGTTCATACAGTTCCGTTTCCCTGCAAGTTGCAAACCTTTTACGCCTATTTCATATACCGCAAATATCACCAGCTTCAACCGCAAAAACCCTATCTGATAAAACGCGTTTTGATTTATTCGCCCGCACAGTACCACCAGACACATTCCAATCTGTGGCACTGGTCGATATTATAAAATGCTTTAACTGGTCATATGTGTCAACTATACATTCCGAGGGCTCATATGGTGAGTATGGAATTGAAGCATTTCATAAGGAAGCCTCTGAACGCAACGTATGCATAGCTGCCGCTGAGAAAGTGCCCAGCGCTGCCGATGATAAAGTTTTCGATGCCATTATTAGTAAATTACAAAAGAAACCAAATGCACGAGGTGTTGTACTTTTTGCTCGCGCCGAAGATGCACGAAGTATTTTATTAGCAGCAAAACGTGCAAATCTCGAGCATCCCTTTCATTGGATCGCCAGCGATGGTTGGGGTAAACAGCAGAAACTACTTGAAGGTCTAGAGGATATTGCTGAAGGAGCTATCACAGTTGAACTGCAATCGGAAATAATCGAAGATTTTGATCGGTACATGATGCAGTTGACACCTCAGACGAATACGCGTAATCCATGGTTTGACGAATACTGGGAGGATACATTCAATTGCGTTCTGAAGAAAAACTATATTAAATTACAACGAAAGGAAAACGCTGATGAAGAAAAAACAGAAATGGCGAATGTTAAAATACATGGACGACTACGCATATGTGACGAGAGTTTTCGTTTATCTGAGAAAGTCGGGTAAAAAACAAAAAAATTTCAACATTAATTTTAATTTATTTGTTTTTTTTTTTTTTTTTTTGCGATTTCTTTATAGACCACAAAAATCGTGATAAAATTAAATATTAAAAACAAGAATTATTATTATTAAAATTATTTTATTTTGTACTTTTTATTGTACTATTTCTTCAAATTTTTGTTCTGTATTGTTCAACCCAAAAATTAGAGAAATCAAAGTAATTGTCGAAAATTCGATTATTTCGTTGTAAATTTTATAGAATATAGTTTTGTCATTATTTTATCTAATAAGTCCGTACGAGTTCAAATTTCACTTAAAAATGAAAAATTAAATTGCATTGAGAATCGATTAAAAGTTTTGAGAAGAAAAAGAATTTTTGCTGGTATTTTTTTAAAATAAAAATAAATTAAAATGTTGTTCAATTGGATTTGGATAGCCAGAATTTATGTAGCAATTATGCCCTTCGGGACAATCGAAAAACTGAAGTTGCGAGCTAGCCAGGGGTTAAGTTGTCTTCCTCTGTGAATAAAAGACTTCCAATATATTTAAGTAAACGATTTTATTATCATAAAGCACCAGCTCCACAGCTCCAAAATAGAAGAAATAAACTAAAATACTTCACTTAAGTCAAAGCTTATGTCTTTTTAACATAAACATTACGCTTCTACTAATTACACTAGTTTACAGCCAAAATTACCATTGAACACCACTATCCAATTCCTATGTAAAATTGGTTGCTGAGCACGAAAATCAACTCGTAATTCTATGGTGTGGTTTTGGAGATATTGCCAGGTGAATTTTTTTATAGGAGCAAAAAAGGTTTGTCCACATAATTACAAATATTTTGAAAACTAGAAATTCGATTTGAACAAACAGGATACAAAATTAAAGAAATTAAAATTTCTCATCTTACGTTTATACATTGTGATTCGATTGGAGAAATAGTTTTGGCACAATTAAGTAAATCGCCAAGAAATTTTGAGTTTTTCTTTTTAAATATTTTTAAACAAAATTTTAGATTAAAGTTTAAATAAAATTTAAACTATTTATCAAATTGAATCAAAATAGATTAATATAAGATGAGAAATTTTAATATCTTTAATATCATATACTGCTCGTTTTAATCGAGTTCCTAGTTTCTAAGATATTTGTAACCATGTGGACAAACCTTTTTTGTTCCGATAAAAAAACTGTCGATATTTCCAAAACCACACCATAGAATTTAAAATAGAGTTGATTTGCGGGCTCAGCGACCAATTTTACATAGAATAGTGGTGTTCGTTGCCCAGAAAAAAAAAATAATTATTTGTAAGCTAGTGTTATTATGTTTTGGAGTTTTTTGGTTTGTTTTTGGAGCTGCTTGCCATTCTTTCTATGCATAGGATTTGTTCTGGCATGTCTGGTGGTGTTAGTGAGAATACTATTGTAGAACTCTGGTGCACATACTCTGCAAGCAACGTAGTGGTTTGAATGTCGTTCACTTTAATGCCCGAAGTTTAAATGATCCTAAGTTGGACATTGTATATGTATCTGAAGCTTGGATCAGAAGTGATCTTGCAGACCAGCTTTATTCTATTAATGGATACCTGTTTTTCAGAAATGATAGGAATTCTAAGAGAGGCGGTGGAGTGGCTGTGTATTGTAAAAGTGACCTTGACGCCAAAGTTATAAGCCAGGGTAATGATTCGGTGATTGAATTTATTAATCTTGAAATTTTTGACAATAGTACTAAGCTTCTAATATCCTGTGTTTATAACCCTCATCGTGGTAATATCCTTGAACCATTTTTTCTTGACATTGTTCACAGATTGATTGAGTATGACAACCATGTCATTTGTGGTGACTTTAATATTAACTTATTGCAGAATGATAATTTTACTCGTAACTTTTTACATTATACCTCTACTAATGCCCTTACTGTCGTCAATACTCTCTTTCCCACCCGCTACTCGAATACAGCTGAGCCTAGTTTACTCAACCTGATTTTAATTTCTGATCCTTCTCTTCTATTTCCTTATTTTATGACGAATTATCATTTGTCTCTGACCACGACTTAATTTTTTGCTGTGTATAAGTCTTATTTAATCGTGTCACTCATACTGAATATCTGTGGCCATTTGACAAAACGACTTCTCTCGAGATAAGAAAATTTTCCAAAATTTCTGTTGTAAATATAAAATTTTATTACGCTTATTTTGGACTAATCGCCTTAATTCTAGGATTTTTGGAACAAAAGATATAGCAATCTCAAATCGACTTTTTTCAGTTTTTTTTGCAATTGCATTTGACAAAACAGCTTCTCCCATAGAATACAAAAATATTTAAAAATTCGAACAAAAACCACTTAACAAAACAACCTTTCTCCACTTACTTTTAGCACATTTTTACTAATTCCCATTTGACAAAATAGCTTCTTTCGAAAGAAGTCGTTTCGTCAAAAGCAAAGCTGGCAAAACTGACTTCTTGTCTCAGATAAGCTGATTTTGCAACCATTTGATCGCGAGCGTTCATTACGACAAAACATCTTGTGTCGATACAAGGCCTTTTGTAAAAACGAAAATTAAAAAAAAAATTAAATCTTATCGCAACACAAGTGCTTTTGTTAAAAGGAATAGAGAAAAAAGGGAAAAGAAGCTGTTTTGTTGTTCAACAGTAGAATAAAATCCAGTAATTAAACTTTCGTACAAATGGCGTGAGGTTAACAACTAGTGGTCAAAGAAGTGAAAGAAGAAGGCGTTAATATGTCTTTGCGTACGCCAAAAAAAAAAAGAAGAAAATAGAAACATCATCGACACGTCATTTTGTACAGTGACTCCTGTTCAGAAAAAACCGCAACTCATACATTTGCGCAATGTTTGAAAAAGTTTTGGAAGATCACGCAATTTCTTGTTGTGGCACACTCCATGCCCAAATTTAAAAAAAAGAAGAAAAATTCATTCATATCACAAAACGAAAAACGGTATTTCTTGGACATGCTGTCACCGTATATATTTACATAGTTTTTATCAACACATTAGAGCAGAAGGAGAGCATCCGGTTGAAATCAATACCGGATCTGAACGAAAAAGAACGAAAAGTTTCCACTATTTCCTCCTTAAACTTAAGTAAAAATGAAATTCTGTGTTTGGATGAGACGACCTCGATAGTCCCACTAGACTGCACTAGACTTTTATCCGTGAGGTTTGGGTTCAATTCCCGTCTTCTGCTGATGATTAATTCTCATAACCTTCTTATATTCAAATGGTAATGGCAAAACTACCAAGCCGATAAAAAATTTACACACCACCGTTCGGGATTAGCGATAAACTGTAGGTCCAACTATGTGGTATCACAATGGGCCGGCCGTTCAGGCCTAAGCTTGTCTCTCGACAGCCACTCTAACCTAACCGAACTTAAAAAATATTTTTTATTTATGTATATACCGAAAATATTGATTTTTGTCAATTATTTGGCTATGGTATTGTAAAAGTCCAAATTTTTTTTTAATAAAACCAAAATATTTTTTGTCAAATCAACTTCTTTCGATTTTTTTTTTACATTTCAGTTTAACAAACCAACTAAGTCACTAAAACAATTTTATTTTTTAATCAAAATAATTTTGACAAAACAACTTGTGTGAATAAGCCATTTTTTTTTTGTTAAAAATTCATTTGACAAAACAACTTATCTTTTTTTTTGCGGTTTTAAAGAAAACTATTTGTCTTAAAAGAAAAAAAAAGATGCAAAATGTTTGTCAGATATTTTTGTATAAAGTCTAACTATAACATTTCTTTCATTTTCTGTACAAAAACTTTTGCGAGGTATTTCAACAGTTTTTTCGCTCCCCTGAAAAGTTGACGATTTAAGCCCCATTTACAATGGAGCGAGGCGTGTTTCGAAGTCGATTTCGGAAACAAAACACTCGTCGCTATTCTCGTTGTTCAATTTTCAATTAAGCGAGGCGCGATTAATATGAAACAGCTGTTTAAAGTGTGTTCACTTTATTAAGAGTTACCATCATTTATTGTCAAAAATTGTGTATATATTTTAAAATCAAGTTATTTTCAGGAAAATTTAATAAAAAAGATTATTTACTGGTTCAATAATTGCTGCACTAAGGATTATTCCTTTTTTCCACAGTTTTCTACTAATATACTTTATATTTTATTTAATTTCAACAGTATGTAGTACATCTGTCAGCTCTATATGTATCAACATCGCGTCTCGCTCTCGAGGTTTTTTAAAATTTTCGAAATTCACTGGCGAGACGAGAGCTCTCCTCGCTTCATTGTCTATGCACACATTGAATGAAAATTTGCGACATGACGCTTTCGAACATCACCTCGCGTTCTCGCTCCATTGTAAATAGAAAGAAGTCGTTTTGTTAGATGCCCACAGATATGTTTCCTATCGTGACTATAACCACTGAGCATATAAACACATAGAGGGCCCAAATAGCCAAAAAAGTTGTTTCACTAAAAACTTGTAGCATGACTCCCAATCAGGGCTGTCGTTTTGAAATTTGTTTGTGAAGTGAAATCCTTAAAAAATCGAAGTGATTTTTAAAAAAGTGAACTGTTTTTTGAAGCGTAATAAGATAATGACATTTTTTCAAAATTTATCTGGTTTTTGTGCTTTGTTTGTGAAAAAAAAACTTTTGGTGGAGCGCTACTGTGTGGCAGACACAATAAGGCTCCGACAAAACTTCTTGAATGAGGACACATAATTTGTTTTAAGGAATTTTTCATGACGAAAACAAAATGGCCGAGTTCTTCGAAACTGTCGCCTTTTTGCATAAAATCATTTATAAATGAAATCCTCCAATTCTAATAAATTGTATGACAGTTCGTCATCAGTGTTGCTACATAGGTATTTAAATAAACACAAAAGGTCTCAAATTGTACTAAAGGATGTATGCTAAATGGTATCTTTTTACTTTTTATATGGAATATAAATTCAAACACATACTTCGATTTTTTTTATCGATTTTAATTTTTCATTGAAACTGGAAAACCGAAGTGTTTTTATGAAAGAGGAAGTGACGAAGTGTCAGGCTTGAAAGTGAAGTCACGGTTGCCACTTACTTATTATTGTACCAATATTTACAAAAAAATGTACCAAATGAGGCAAAAATGTACCATTTTTTATATAGAATAAATAACATTATTAAAAACTTTTTGTCAGCTTATTATATAACATTATATTAATAAGAGTATTGAATTTTAATTTATTCTTTAATAGTTTTTTTTTTTTTATTAGTCTAAAGTCAAAACATTTTCTTTCAGCATTAGCTGAGCTATGAGCTCATTAACATGAATATAAATTTAGTCAATTCTTCAAACCACATTTCGTCTATTCCATTTTTAATACAACTTACTTTTTGCCAAAAAATTACTAAGTCTGAACAATTTTCTAATTTGTAAAGTATTTTGAAAATATGTTTACAATTCTTGATTACTATGAAAGCTAACTTTGCCCACAGAATGTACGAAATTTTTAAAACATGTACCAATGTACCTAACGCAGAAAAATGGAAAACAAATTACCAGTTTTGGTAGAATAGTACCAAAGTGGCAACCGTGAGTGAACTAAAAAACTTCAATTGAAGTGACAGCGACAGCACTGCTCCCAATCGTGCTTCGAAGCACTTCTGTAGCATACCAAACACAATATTGTGTTTGTTTCATTTCAATGTTCCGCATAGACGTCATTTGAATTTATCAATCATTCTGTTTTAGACTACTGAAGTGTATGCACGGTTGTGGTTTATGCGCGCAGCAGTGCGTTATTTGAATTGGAATCAGCGATGCCAACTTGCGGGGAATTCCCCGATTAGAGGGGAGTTTTACTGGGTGCGGGGAATTTGAAGTCTTTTAGCTTTTAGTCATAAAAGTCTGTAGAATATTTTTTGTCAAATTTTATGTAATGTAAAACGTTTAACTTACGCAATATTTCATATTTTGGGTCTTAAAATCTTTGTCTTTTCTTAAGTGGGCCCTGCGATTTATTGGTTTGGAGAAATCGATTTTTAAAAAAGTGTGCTATTTGAAAGTATTTTGAGAAAATGTCAGAGAGACGCGGCGCTTCGTCTTCCATTTCGATCGTTCTGAAAGCTATGCCTTAGTCCAGCACCTCCTGATCAATAACTCTTAATCCTTGCTGACTAATCTGTTAACTTACAAATTACGATCAGCCATCATAAAGAAGATGAAATATATTTTATATGTTAAAAACCGATAATAAAAAATTTGAACACGTTTTTTTAAAAACAAGGTTTTTGCCATTTTTTATTTGAGTCAAAAGAGAGCCCATGTCTTCTCCTTTGCAAACTTTGAAATCCAAAAGTGGACTGAGGCTGGTTTATCTATCAAAATGAATGTCTAGTAACTCGAAACACCTCATCTTTCTATTAATCCCGTAAAAATTGGTTAAGTTTTGGACCGAGAAAGTTCAGGGTCACCGTAATATAACACTCATTGTGGTCAATTTTAGATAATTTTTCGTTTTTGTAAAATGTTTTATGTATGGAAAGTGCGTGTCGCGCTGTTATAATATGAAATTATATCGATGTGGGGAATTTGATCGAAAATCGCGGAATTTCTCGAGGGCTATCGGGGAGAAAGAAAAAATGAGTTGGCATCCCTGATTGGAATATATGTATGTTGCTTTATTTCAGTATGTGTGTGTGTTTGCGTAGGAATAAATAAATGGTTTTATATTTTTGAAGTTTTGTCTTTTCTGTTTGTGAACGCAATAGCTTTGCATGATCGTATGTACACTTGTAAGTGCGGAATGTAGTGAAAATTTTTCTATTGAAAATGATGTTGCGGAACACAAAAATGATGAGCAATATTGGGTTATTATGCACCTACAATTTTATTTCAATGAACATAGCAGGATATAATATACATCTCTTACATTTTATAATAATTCTAATCAATATTGTTCTAATTTATTCTTGTTCAAAATAAAATAACTGTGGCTAGGGGGTTAATTACGGCACCGACAATTTTATTATAAAAATTCTTTTTGCGCAATTAGGAATTGAAAAATCTATTTAATTTTAATTTATTATGAATTAAATTTTTTTTATTCCTTGAATACTAATGCTATTTTTTTATACGTAAATACTAATTCTCGAGTCGAATCGATTAACATTTATTTAAATCTGATTTTTTCGGCTCTAAGACATCAATTGTCAACAAATGTTTTTTATATACTATTATTTTAATATGTTGTAAGTAAAAATAAAACAAAAGTTTTGCCGTTTTGAGTTTTTCAGTTTAAAAATTAATTTAAAAAATATACCGAGAGAAAAACTATGGTACAAAATATAAACGATGTTAGTCGAATCGATTATCATTGGTGCCTTAGGGTTTAATGAAAGATTGACGTTTTCTTGGAATAAAAACATTATTAGTTTCTTTAACACTATCATTTTTAGGTAAAAAATTTAATTTTTGTTTGGCCAAAAGTAACGAAATGAAAAATGTTACAATAAAAATGGGTCGAAAAAAGTCAGCCAAAAAAAATGTTTTCTCGGATTTCTAGGACAACGATGTTTTTCGATTAAGGTACTTTTTACTCCCTAAAAAATTTCAAAAAATTTTTACTTATTTTGCAAATAATCGCGGGTTGTAAATTTGCGTAGTATATTTTTTATTTATTCATATCTCGGAAACGAATAGAGAAAATTTAAAATTCATTTTTTTCTTGTAAAAACTTAATTTTTTCCAGTTATAAACGATTTCTCTAAACTATTGCGAATTCGACCATTATCTCAATTTCACCCGACAATTAGATTTAGCTTTTTACATGCGTAAAATGACACTAAGTAAATCAAAACAAAAAAAAGTTAGTAACCTCTTATATGAAAGAAGTTATGCTTATTTTTCTGATGACGCGCGAGTGCTATTGCGCTCGTTCTTAGTAATATCCATAGCAGAATGACCAACTGTGCAACGAAATTTCAAAAATTAAGTTGTAATAAAAATAAGTTTTAAATGAATTTCTAATAATTTTGTGCGATTAACAAAATTTAATCAAAAATTAAGTTGTAGTAGAAATAAGTTTTAAATTACATTTAAATTTCTAATTGTGCGATTAACAAAAATTAAAGCCGTTGTATTTGCTAGTCACGTTTTAGTTATCACCGTGATTTCGAAAATGCCGCGTACAAATATTGGTAGCAATCCATTCGATTTAAAGAACATTATTCTTTCAATGCTAGCCGACGAAGATATAAACGTTAGAAAGTCAAAGATATCATATATAGATAAGAAAGTCAAATCAATCAATGAAAACAAAATAATACGAACATTTTTACAGCCAATAGTTATTGGCTGTATAATTAACTTTAAGACGCCAGTGTACTACGAAATAGTAGCCGTTTGACCCACCTATTACACAAATCAAAAGAATGTGTTAGTCTTTGCATCAAATCTGCCACCAATTGGCTTAATGATGAAGTAAAAGGTATTCCCAATCACACAGTGGAGAGATCAATACAATTGATCAGTGCTGTATTAGCCAAGGTCGTAGGCGAATCAAGTCGAAATTAAAAAATTTATGCAACAATTTCATCCAGAACAGCTCTTTCCAAACCAAAATCTTAAGAAATATAACGCGAATTATATGAAGAATTAAATATTGTAAAGCATTGTTTTCTCATATTATTTCGTATAATTGTATTAAGTGTTATAACCAATACGATTGTAAAAATAAATTAGAAAATTTAAATAAAAAAAATGGATGTGTGCAAGGCACGCAAGATATTTGATGTATAAACAGTTAAGCTAACTGAATGTCATATACATAAGCTCACATATGTATAGCCATATATAGGGATTTAATGTATAATCTATATGCTTAGGTAATTAATTCAAATTAAAACAATTCTTTTATAAACTTAAAAACTTATTAGATATCATTATATTTTATATATAATAGCCCAATTCACTATAAATTGCAAATGGTCTTGCATCATTGCAAATGCAAATTTTTATTCCATATCGCATATATTTGTTGCTGTGATAGCAAAAATATTTTGCAATTGCACCAAATCGTGAATAGGGCTGATATGTTGTAGTTGCATTATTTTTCTTTTACTCAATGCATCGGGATCTATATGATCGCATATACGTAGCTGCAATTGCATCCTTTTTTCCGCGCTTTAAGTTTTTCTTCCTGTCGATTTGAAATTTTATTAGATTTGAAAATTTTACATAACGTCGCCTGAGAAATGATTTGGCGTATAGGTATATGAATTTGTACACACATACGTCAAATCAATCCTCAGGCGACGATAAGTGCTTTCCGCATTTAACCTTAGAAAGGCAACAGGGATGACTAGTCACCCCACTACTTTTTAAAAGCACCGCAAAGAAAGTTGTCTTAACTGCATTTAATAAAAATAAAAAAGAATGTATTTTTATTGAAGTAAATGAGTGATTTTATAATAAATAAGTTTGATTTTTTCTGTTTAACATTTTTGCTATTTACATAGATAAAAAAAGTGTTGCCTTTCTAATGTTAATGTACAAAGCAAAATTTTTATAATGCCGTGATTTGCTATCATTATAACTACATTTTGTTTATACATTTATTGAAACCTAGATTCCTTATTACTTATCATTTTGTATTGTTTTTATATTTTAAAGAATATTTAATTTTAATGCAATCTAACTAATCGAATGCAAAACCTATCAATCGCCTGTGTTTGCTACGTCGACTTCTCTGCTTGTATGGTATAGTCGATCTCCACACGTTTAACACCAACAAATAATTCTGCCACGAGTAAATGTACACACACATTTTGTTTTCGTATGCACATATATGTGTGAGTAAATTGATCGAAACATAAACAAACAAACCCTCGTATTTAATTTCTCTCTCTCTTCTTCTCTTCTCTCTTCTCTTTGTTGTTTAGAGTAGCACAGTCATGCCGCGCAGTAGTGTGAGCGAGAGGGGAACTGGACGTTACAGTTATCTTACATCTTACGATACAGTTATTCTTACATTTTACACATTTGAAATTTTGCCCATACCGTGAGCTAAAATGTTTACACATCAAAAATTTTTTAATATACCACGTTTTTAAAACGGACTAAAAAGTATAAAATAATTTCTTCTTGCCCCATACATATTTATAACACCATACAGATTCATAACCCCATACAGATTGTCTTGAAAATATGTAATTATGAATTTTAGTAGGTCTGAAAATATTTGCATGATTCCTGATTTGCATGAAATCCTCCCTTGTCAAGCAAAATCCTCCGCTCGAAAGGAAAAATTGCTCCCCTTAAAATTTTCAAAACGACAGCACTGTTGTCGACACATCCAGCGGACATTTACAGTGTTTATATATTCTTTATATACAAATACGTAAATGTTTGGTAGCGGGTTTGCATATTTCATATAACTACTTTGGAATATTTTTCTACTGATTTCATGCAATCAAAATGCGAAGAAATTGTTATTACTATTTTCAACATTTTACCTAAATATTTGTAAATAAGTATATGGAGATAAAATGTTGAATGTATTTAGCTAAAATGTTGGAATTTTTCATATTTTATAAACTTTTAAACAAATTATCCTCTTTGTACATTTTTTTACATTCACAACAACAACCGTCGCTGTCAAACCATCGGTATTGCACCTCGTTGCTGGTTTCTACGTTTCTTTGTTTCGATTCCAGCAAAAACGAAAAGAAAAAGTTCGTTATTGTTTGTTTTTGTTCTCTGCTTTTATCTTCTGTCTCTCTCTCTTTGAATTTGTGTATGTATACCTGGGAGGCCAACTCATTTTTTCTCTCTCCCCGATAACCCTCGAGAAATTCCCCGATTTTCGATCGAATTCACCACATTGGTATAATTTCATATTATAACAGCGCTACACGCACTTTCCATATAAATATTTTACAAAAACGAAATTGACCTCAGTGAGTGTTATTTTTAGGCAACCCTGAACTTCTTCGGTTCAAAACTTGACAAATGTCAATGTGACTAGTAGATTAATAGAAACGTACTTTCTGACTCCGGAATTCTTAACATATAAGCTTCAGCCCACTTTTGGACATCAAAGGGATTTCTTTTAACTCAAATAAAAAATGACAAAAATGTTGTTTTGAGAAAAATGGGTTCAAAGTTATGACTATCGGTTTTTAAAATATAAAATATACTTCATCTTCTTTATGATGGCTGACCGTAGTTTGTAAGTTTACAGATTAGTCAGCAATGATTAAGAGTTAATCAGGAGGTGCTGGACGAAGGCATAGCTAAGCCTTTCTGAACGGCGGAAAGGGAAGTCGAAGAGCGCGCGCGACTGTTTTGGCCGGGCTGACACTTGCCGCTATAACCGTCTATATCTACGAAAGCATTTTGCGTTCTCTGAAATTTTTACAAAATACTTTCGAAATATAATACTTTCAAATAGCATACTTTTTTAAAAATCGATTTCTCTAATGAAATATGAAGATTTTGAGACCCAAAATAATGAAATATTTCATAAGTTAAAAGTTTTACATTACATAAAATTTGACAAAAAGTATTCTACAGACTTTAATTACTAAAAGCTGAACGACTTTAAATTCCCCGCAAAAAACAGCTCATTCCCCGATTCCCCGCACCAAGTAAAATTCCTCGCAAATCGGGGAATTCGCCATAAGTTGGCATCGCTGATGTATACACATATCCATATATTCTACTCCCGCTAAAGCAATGAATTTTACAACGATGAATGCAATGCTTTGATCAATGAAAAAAATTGAAAAACTTCCGATGCTAATATTTTAAATATTATTATATTTATATATATTTTTGATACTTCATATTGCATTGTCTTCCAGTTCTGAACTATATTTAAAATTTCAAGTCTCTAGCTCATCGGGAAGTTAGTTAGTTAGTTTTATCGATTGCAAAATTTGTACCGAACAGACTGACAGACAGACAGACACCATTGAAAGCGAGTTGATATAAACGTGGTAATAAACATCTGACCACTCATTTTCCTCTTAGACTTAATTTATGATGATAAGCTTTTATAATTGGTTTATTAAAAAAATGAAACCATCAGAAATACTAAAAAAGCCAAGAAATGGTTTTTTTTTTTTTTTTTAATTTCTGTATTTGAAAAGCACGTAATGGATTTAACAACAACATCCATATTTTTTAATTTTTGTTAATCGCACAAAATTATTAGAAATTTAAATTTCATTTAAAACTTATTTCTATTACAACTTAATTTTTGAAATTTCGTTGGTCATTCTACTATGGATATTACTAAGAACGAGCGCATTAGCACTCGCGCGTCATCAGAAAAATAAGCATAACTTCTTTCATATAAGAGATTACTAACTTTTTTTTTGTTTTGATTTACTTAGTGCCATTTTACGCATGTAAAAAGCTAAATCTAATTGTTGGGAGAAATTGAGATAATAGTCGAATTCGCAATAGTTTAGAGAAATTGTTTATAACTGGAACAAATTATTTACTACAATAATTTTTACAAGAAAAAAATAAATTTTATTAAAACTATGTATATTTAGCTTCATTTCAAAATAAAAAATCATTTAATTACCTCTATTCGTTTCCGAGATATGAATAAATAAAAAATATACTACGCAAATTTACAACCCGCGATTATTTGCAAAATAAGTAAAATTTTTTGGAATTTTTTTTAGGGAGTAAAAAGTACCTTAATCGAAAAACATTGTTGTCCTAGAAATCCGAGAAAAAATTTTTTCTGGCTGACCGTTTCACTTTTTTCGACCCAATACAAATCTAGCGCACGACAAACAGTGGTCTGAAAAATTAATTTTTTGATTTTTATTTTCAAAAAATGAAGAAGCAAGTAAAGAGGTAAATTAGGTTTCATATCCGTCGGTGTCCGTCCGTGAAATTTAAAGTCCTGTTACGGTTGCCGCGTAAAGAAAATTTTAAAATAGCGACATTTCATTATCGACAATTTTAAATGAGCCAAAATGAGGAAATCGTACCTTAGCGGGCAATAAAAACTTAAGTGCAAGCAAGTTGTCCCCAAGCAATCGATTTTTTTGGAATTCATATGAGAGTAGGTCAGTGATGGCGTGGATAATGAGAGACTGTGAAAAGTTATTTTTTGTGCGTCAGATCGCTAGAGCCGAAATATTTTGAGAATTTTTATAAAATAATCGAAACTTAATTTTGGGTAGCATCCTAATATACATTTAATACTAATTTTGTATGATGTGAATTGTAGGGATACGTTTTGCTTCAAATTTTGATACTTTGACACTTTGTCAATATTTTTATTTAAAAAAAAAATCATTTATTAACAAAAGTAATATACGTACATAAGATAAGAATCTTTTCGCACAATGATTAAAAACAAAAAAAGAGAAATATGGACTAAGTAAATAGAAATGATTAAATTATGCTTAACTCTATTACATATATTGCACTTAAAATTAAACCTACATAGAATAATATGAAATATGGATATTTGGTATTTTCTTATTTTAACGATTGCAGTAGAATTTGAAGATGGAGAGCTTAAATTTGTTTCTGTTGACAATACAAAGCATGTGATTAGGCAGTGAATTCCACAGCCTAATGGTGTTAATGAAGTAAGACCTTGACGAGTTCAAATACTTGAGTTTTGGAAGAATCAAGCAATTTGTGCGACTGGACCGGCTAAATTGTAGCTTGTCAAACAGATATTTAGGAGTCTCAGTCACAATAAGCTTGTGTAAAAAGATGCAGTTCCTGACTTCAAGATAATCAACTAGATTGCAGCCGAGTACTTGATTTCTGCAGATTGATAAGTGGTCAAATTTCCTAAGGCCAAAAACATAACGTGTGGCATTGTTGAATGCAATTTCAAGCTTATGCAATGACTGGGAGTTCAACTCTAGGAAATAGATTCTTCAAATTCAATCTTTATTGAAATCATCCATTAATTTGTCGGGTACAAAACATCTAATTGCCTTAATTGGTCGGGTAGACAACGACTAAGTGAAAATGGCACAAAAAATTACAAGTGGCTAAAAAATAGTATTTCTGTTCTTAACCTTTCGTTTGTACCCTATTGCTCGTAACATTCGCTCTCACCTGGGGCGAAAATTACCCCATGTCATTAAACTAAATTTTTTACCTAAAAATGATAGTGTTAAAGAAAACTAATGTTTTTATTCCAAGAAAACGTCAAACTGTCATTAAACCCTAGAACATTAATGATAGTCGATTCGATTAACATCTTTTATATTTTATAGCACAGTTTTTCTCTCGGTATGTTTTAAAAATGAATTTTTAAACTGAAAAACTCAAAACGGCAAAACTTTTTTTTATTTTTACTTACAACATATTAAAATAATAGTATATAAAAAATATTTGTCGACAATTGACGTCTAAGAACCGAAAAAATCAAATTTAAATACATGTTAGTCGATTCGACTCGAGAATTAGTATTTACGTATGAAAAAAATGGCATTAGAATTCTAGGATTAAAAATAAAATTAGACACATTTTTCAATTTCTATATGTATCCTCATCATCACTTGCGCAAAAAGAATTTATATAATATAATTGTCGGTGCCGTAATTCCCCCCTAGCCATAGTTATCTTTTTTTTTTTAAGGGGAGAAATAGTTTAAAGAACGCATTCCTGAAGAAATAAGCTCTTAGTCATTAATATATTATTTGTTCGTGTTTTTTTCTTTTGTTGGTTGTGTCTTTTTTGACAAGAGTACAGGCGAAAAGTTAATTGTAAAATGTAAGAGATGTATATTACATCCTGCTATGATTATTGAAATAAAATTGTAGGTGCATAATAACCCAATATTGCTCATCATTTTTGTGTTCCGCAATATCATTTTCAATAGAAAAATTTTCACTACATTCCGCACTTACAAGTGTACATACGATCATGCAAAGCTATTGCGTTCACAAACAGAAAAGACAAAACTTCAAAAATATAAAACCATTTATTTATTCCTACGCAAACACAAATAACGCACTGCTGCGCGCATAAACCACAACCGTGCATACACTTCAGTACAGCTTGGCCGTTGATAAATTTCAAAAAGTTGCAAAAAATAGTGTCGCTGAGAGTAAAAAAGTCTCATCCCATTTTTTTTTTTAGTGAAAGGAACATTTATTTCAACTCGCAGCAGTTTGAATGTACAAAAAATGTATTAGTGTATTGTTGTACAGTTGTTGTACACCTCCAAAAATTAACCTCAGTTTATTTTATGATGATCCAACAAATATTTCAGCTTTAGCGATTACCGGTCCATTTTGAAAAAAAAAAAATCTAAGAAGTCTAGCATTTTTTAGTATCAATTATTTGTGAACTTTTAATTGGCTAAACAGTTTTCTGTAAGTCAGTCTGGCAAATTTGAAAATAGAAACAAGTTTGTAAAAAAATCTCGCAAAACGGCAGTGTTTACAATGAATTTTTCGTATTTTTCGCAAAAAAGTCTCAAAATTTGCAAGGATTCTTAAAAAAGTCTCAAATTTCGGGTATTTTCGAAAAGTCGTGTAAAAGTCTCCAAACAGTCAAAAAGGTTGCAAATTGCAACTTTAGTCTCATAACGGCCACGCTGCTTCTGCAGTCTAAAACAGAATGATTGATAAATTTAAATGACGTCTATGCAGAACATTGAAATGAAACAAACACAATATTGTGTTTGGTATGCTACAAGTTTTTAGTGAAACAATTTTTTTTTTGCTATTTGAGGTCTCTATACTTTTATATGCTCAGTGATAATAGTCAGAACAAAAAAATAAAATAATGCATCTTTGTACAAATTTGTGTCAATCTCTGCTAAGGTTTCAGTGTTATTTCGGGATGTATACAAATATTTTAATTTTTATATATATATATAGACGAATGACAAACTTATTAACCTTTGTCAAAAAGTACTTGGGGCACTTTTGACCAACTGGGTGTTTTGGAAAAATTCCAAAAAAAAATAGTGATGCAGTTTTTATAAAAATATAGTTTTTTTGAGGTTTGATCTAGAAAAATCAGTGTTTTAAAAACAGTAACATCTTTTAAAATCTATCAATGATTTTCGGAATTACAGGCTTTTCAAAATTAAGTGACAAAGGTACCCCATTTTACCCTACTTAAAATACCTGAAGTTAAAGGTTCCATCATAAAAGAATTATTAAAAGAGGTCTGTTTTGCTAAAATTGCTCTTTAAAGCACTGAAAAATTTCGTTTTGCCATTGCACGCAACCAACGATAGGACGATAATTTTTCCTAGTGAAGTAGAAATTTATCGTATTTTATCCTATACCCAAAAGTTTTATGCACATCAAAATCAATTTTTTGAATTTTGGACAGAAAATCGAGTGCAATACCCCAGCGTGCGACACTTTGTCAGTAAATTATAGCTTAGTCCGCTGTGTTAACTTGTGTACTAAAGTAGGTTACACTTATCTACATATCGTCGACGGTCAAACATAAATTTCTAAGACCATTTTTTTATTTTGTGAGATAAAGTTAGTTTATGCAATGTATGCCGCGCTATGAGCGCTGGCTTAACTTAAAAAATAAACAGATTGATACATAAATTTGTATTTTTTTCAACTGCATCATCAAAAATCGAATTTATACGTTATTATATAAGATTATCAATAAGCATTTAATTAGCAAAATGAATTTGGACTAAGTTATTTCTGCTTGAACGCCGACCATATGTGAGTGATTCTCAGCAAACTGATTTTTTTACGATTTCAATATTTAACCCAAGGATGTGCACCTCTCTGAGAGGCGGTAACATAACCTCCTGGGTCTAATTAGGCCCACGTGAATAAAACGATAGTTATGGCCTATTACAGGATGTTATTTTACTGGCAGATGTACGCTTAGTATCGGACATAGTCTCCTTCATTTGGTATGTGTTTCTAGCATGTATATGTGTACAGTTAGGACTTTGAAAAGACGTATATAACGTAAGTGATGGTGATTCGGATCGATGTATATCAGGCAGGTTCCGCATTTCACTTCCGAGTGAAAGTGAAATGAAATCACTTCTATTTCACTTCTTAGTGTTCTACGTTTCACTTTCACTCGTTTTTAGAAATGAATTTCTAACTAGTTTAGAGTGTTCTAGAAACCGAATTCACTTGAAAAAAAGTGATTTGAAATCACTTCAGCAGCGGAAGGTGAAAAAAAAGAAACTTGTAAAAAATGTAAGTAAATTTACAAAAAATAAAATAAAATTAAAAAAAGGAACAATTTTAATTAAAAAACAAACAAATTTTAAGGGGAAAACACAAAAATTATGCGCAGGATGCTTTATTTCTAAAGTTTATGGAGAAACATAAAGATATTGCTAGAGGATTTGTCAAGGGCGATAAGGTGAAAGTGGAGGCGCTTTGGAAGGAGTTGACGACGGATCTAAATAGCAATGGTCCACCGCAAAAAGACACGTCTAGTTGGAAAAAAGTAATTGGTAGTCACATATTTTTGAATACCATGTTCTTATTTCTATACATCAACAGGTGTGGATGGATTGGAAAGCTGCTATCCGCAAAAAAGTTGCCCACAACAATTCCGAAGCCAGAGCGACCGGCGGCGGCCCATTCCACAAACACGTTCTTTCTCACACTAAGGACTCCATAGCACAAATATGTGGAATTTATACTGTTATTGAGGGCATAACAGGAACTACTGAGTTTGGTGCTCCTTCTGCCTGTGACGATAACAGTGTAGATTTCACCTAGGATCTACCTTCCACATCCAGAACCGCTTCCTCTACTGCTGCCGCTTCCTCTGGTGCTGTGGCTTCCTCTAGTAGTGGCGCTTCACTTGACAATACCGGTTCCTCTGCTGCTGGCGCGAGACTTGCTTACGCTCCATATCAATGAGTCGTGGCTCGAACCAGGGCGACGGCTATCAACAGCTCTGATCACCATTCCATAATCACATATCTGCAAATGATCAAACAAATATTACTCACTAAAACTTCACTTAAAAATTCAAAGTACTTGCAATCATTTCATTAACGCTGAAATATCCCTTTCTGTTATAAAATAACGTGTGGTCACGATGCGGTTTTGTTATCCTTACGTGCGTGCCGTCAACGCAGCCTATGACGCCCGGAATCTGGAAGTTTTGCAGAAAATGCCGCTTCGACTGATTTCGCTCACTCTCCGTCATATTCAAACTTATCCATGGCTCGCAAATTCGCTTATCTAGTATTCCAAGGATGCAGCTTAATATTTTTGAGACGGTACTCCGTCCCAAACCAACATCACTATCTTTTCCCACTGCTTTTTTTAATTCACCTTCTGCCAGAAACCTTAACGTTGCAGCTAGTTGTATATAAGCTGGTATGGATGATACCTTTAGGCGCGGTGCTACAACATCCAGTAGCATAAGAAAAGCTTCTTTATTGACCCTGTAGTACGCTTTGAACCTAAAGAAAATTCATTAATCAATTCTGGTTTCACTTAGTGCTTTTTAGCCACTTTCGCTGTTTCTCCCATTTCCAAAGGATTACAATGGTCACTCAAAATTTTTCTTTTAATTTTTTCTTCTTTGTGACTCTCATTTCTATCAATTTCCATCGCAAATACAATTAATGCACTCATTTTGCTAACTTTCACAATTCTTTTCTCCTTTTTTAATTATTTGACAGCAAACAGCTGATTAAAAATTCATTTTGCAGTGAAATTAAAACGAGTTGGAAAATGAACAGTGAAATTGAAATCACTCGGTTTCTAGAACATGAAAAATAATTTCACTCGGTTTGAAATTCACTTTCAATTTCACTTTCACTCGGTTTCTAGAACCTGCCTGTATAAGTCTTTTTTCGAAACGAACGAGAATTATTTTCCCTTTCTAATGATATGCAACACTTATTTCAATTATTTCAAATTAATCAGTAATGAGTGAAAACACAAAGAGATAAAGTATTTTCATACAAAGCCTTAGCAAATGAAATAAGAAAACCACAAATTTTATAATATTTATAACTTTTGTGCAGGTAAGAATATTTATAAAATTTATATAGGGCTTTGTTCAATAAATATTCTGCTATAGTTTGATAACAATAAGCACCTTTTTAGAAAGCATAATAAGAAAAAAATTAACTTTTAAAATCGATTCGAAGTACCAACATGCGTTTTTCTACTTGATTCGAATTACAAGCATAATTTGCATAAATACAAAATTTATGAAAACTGTATAGTTTTAATTAATGAAAGTTTTTTGGTTGTGATTTAGATATAATAGGTGATGTTTGGAGGTAATTTGAATCGACCCTTTGTTTAGAGAGTTTTTGTGGAATTTTCAAGTTTAAATAAACTTGAAAAATTTTTTTTTTATTTTAGTTTAAAATTTTGCATTTTAAAATCCAAAAATATTTTTTTTTTATTGAAATATTAATTAAAATTAATAGCGTTTCTTTTTTATACCAATTTTGGAACTAACAAGTAATTTTAATTAAATTCAATATGAAATATATTTTTAAGAATCAGTTTGTGTTAAGTGATTTTAATTTTTGATTATGTCAAAATACTTATAAATTTTAATTCAAAAATTGCTTAGAATGATTCGAAGAAATGATTTTTTATATATTCCATTGTTCACAAGTTCATGGACTAGCAGATCCAGATTTTTTTACTCTAGCTTGATATGATATTGGAAGATATTGGATTTTTGCGAAAATGCCACGCCCACTTTGAGATACGGTCACATTTTATAGCCCACAACTTGACGTACATACATCTCTACACCAAATTTGATTAAGATCAAACAAACGGTTTAGTATAATTACATAAGGAAAACACATAGATTTGGAAATAATTTGCATGCATGTGTGTGTATGTATTTACGCATACGTATAGACATTTTTTTTTATACTATATATATTTTCCTTAAACCCCAAAATTACTTTTTGCGTCTAAATAAACCTCAAATTCAAAATAATTTGCTATAAATTTTGCAATACACAAAAATAAACACCTGAGCCTATTTAGGCCCAGGGGGTAACTTTCGATGTTGAGACAATAAAAAAAAAATTTTGTTCTACCAACTTATTCCGATCGAAAACATTGGCGCAAGAAGTCATGGAGTTTCAGATCGATTCATCAAGAAAAAAAAAGATATATATGTTTAAAGTCAAAATGAGCCAAATTAGGCCCAGGTGCCCATCCTAAGGTTAACAATTGAATTTTTTGCAAGTTCTTTGCCGTTTTTAGTATATAACTTAAATTTTTTCTTAAAGTGAACATGCTTTTTGTGCGCTAATTTAAATTACTCCTGCGCTTTCGGCCGTTTTTTTAATAAACTTGTTGTTTGTTAAGTGTTTTATATACTACTATATGTAGTGAAATGTATACCTCCGCATTTGATTTGAAAGTTGCCCAACTTTTTGGGTTCAATGCAGCAATCCGGCACATGCAGAAGGCAATGGAGTTCACTGTATACACACCATTTAGCTTTCAGCCGCATTCAAGTTATGGAGTTTCATTTTAGGGCCGATTTCATAGTGGCGGGTTAACTCATGTGTAAAAGTTAACTGCCGATTTTCAATTGCACAGTTTCAAGTTATGAGGCAGTTAACTACCCAATATTGGCGAGTTAACTGTCTGTTTCTTGAATAAAAAAAAAGAAGCAGTTTATGATAGTTTTTTAGGAGACTATGAAAATTAAATCTATAGGTTAATTTTCAAAGTCATGACTTAAGTTCATGTCAATTTCGTTATTTAAAGTTATATATGAACAGGTTAATGAACAACTGTAGTCATCACAACAACAATTTATATAGAGACGGGCAAATCAGACGGCCGTTTCGGAATCCGCCACAATTCCTCATCAGTGATCTTTGTGATAGTTCGTAATCTTTCAATATCCTATATAAGCTGCTAATATTTGAAATTATAACCCAGAATTACGGATTTGATTCCAAATATCTTCACTGAATAGAGATATTGAAAGAAACTACCACTACCGTTCTATAAGCTTATGTTGTTTGTTCCCCATTGTAGCTAGTCTGCATAACAGTTCGTTATTTGAAAGTCTAGTACATGAGAGTGTGTGTGTGTTTGTGAGAATCGAATGGGGACCGTTCAGAAAAAATGACACCTAGAATCATTTTCTATAAATAAACCGTGGTTAATTTTTAGAGGTGTACAATAAGACCGATTTTTTTTGTGTATGGAACTTGAGGCACTTTACTGTACGCTTTTTGAAATTACTGTATAATTTAAACTGTATTACTGTACAGACTTTAAAATTCCATCAAATTACTGTATAATACAGTAATTACTGTACAGTTAACATCACTGCTTGTACGACACGATTTTTTCGTTTACGATTGCTTATAGGGATTAATGAAACGTCATTTTTTTTGGCGAAGTGACTAAGTCGCAACATTTTATAAAGAGCAGGCAAATCATACGGCCGTTTCGGAGCCCGCCAAGAAGCATTTTAACATTCTATATAAGTGTCTAATATTTGAAAACGATACCGATAATTACAAGGTTTTTGTTTTCAAGTATTTTCACTGAACAGAAATGATGAATGAAACTAACACAACTGTTCTTTGTCAAACTATTAAATATGAACAACAAGATTTCAATTTCATAGTCTCTAATAATAATATATATGAAAATGAAAATATTTAAAATATTTGCCATAGATATGGCAACAAAATATGTTCGAAACATAATATTTTTCGAAAATTGCTGTGTTTCATTTGTATAAATGCCGAAATGAAGTAGCATTTAGGTGGAAAATTTTGTATGTATAGTTTAGGGTTAATTGTTCCAAGTGCACATTTAGGGCTTAGTATGAACACAGCATAAAAACTTATACCCTATTCACACGGAGCCCAAATTGAGCAATTTCGGCATTAAATTTTAATTTGAAATTGAATTTTTCTTCTTCTTACACAATTTCATTTTACAATTAAATTTTATTGTTTACAAAATGGCTAATAGAAGTGAAATTGTTTTAATATTAATGATAATATGGCGTAAATAATAGAGAAGTTGGATAAAATATGTGGAGAATATGTAGAATATTGAGAAAGTGTAAATTACATATGGAAAGAATTGTCGAATTGCGAAATCAGCAGCTGATGCTTTTAACCGCTGCAATCTTATTTTCAATACACCCACGATTGACTTGGGGAAAAGGTACCAAGGTATGTACGTATGCATTGTAACAAATTTTAATATGCATATTGTTGTACAATTTTATAAAAACGCACAAAATGTTTCTGGGAAGTAGAATGACAACGAATTTTTCAAAACAAATTTTCGCATAAACCGAAGAAGTTTTGAAAGTTTGTCTGGAATCTTCAAACATATACGCAACTCCATAGCCATTTTGTCCAATATATGACCATTCTTCTTCGCCCACGCAATTCCGCTATTTTCCCCGCACCATATTTCCGCCAAAAGTTGTTCTGCCCTTTAGGACCAAACACTTTTTTTTTATGTATATCCTTTTTTCCATTAAAAATAAATAAATGTTTATATCTGACAGCTATTTTTCTGAGAGTGATTGTATTTTTCATTTCTACTAATTTTTTCTAATACTTATCGATTAACAGAGCTGTTTTTGGATAGTATCGCAATTTCAACAAGATTAAGCAAGGCAACTCAATTTCGTTTGGCATTTATTTCTGTAGCGAAATTGAGCAATTTCAACTCAATTTTAGCTGGAATTAAAGAAGAAGCCGAAATTGCTCAATTTGGGGCCCCGCTTGAATAGGGTATAAGGCAATTTTGAAATGGGACTGGGAATTATTGCCTAATCTAAAACGGAACTTACAATCTTATTATGTTTTCATTTATTCTCATGTTCAATTTTTGTTATTTCTTCTTTTTATTTAGCTATGAGCAAGAATCCAAATCACAATTTGTTATCGATGCTGTTTATGCATTTGCTCATGCCTTACATAAGCTACATAACGACCTATGTTTTACTGCTACCAGACAAAACGATCAGGGAAGTATACCTGGACAGAAACATCATCACAGCGAGTCTGTATGGTATCGTAAACCAGTCGGAAGTCATTCTCAAGCATGCCCCGAAATGGCAAATTATGATGGCAAAGATTTCTACAACAACTATTTGCTGAATGTATCATTTATCGGTAAATTTACTTTTTAATACTAATACTGGATACATACTTATGTATTGGGGATGTCAATATCGGGATTCTTAGATTTACTCTAAAATTAGGCTGAAAAATCAAGATGGTTTAAAAGAAAAAATATCGGGATTATAATGTAACTACAGAAACTTAATGGGGATTCAAACTTTTTTTATTCAAGTCAAGAGAAAATTTTTGTCATCAACATTTTTTTCAAATGGTTCTGGTACGGCCTCTCAAAATCAATTACATACAGTTCCTCAAAATATTAATCGAATGCTCATGAATTTTTCAAATATGTTTGTTTTTTTTCGTGCATAATATTAGAGGTCTTAGGCTGAGGGAAAATAAAAATTCATAATGGAAACAGAGATCTATTCCATAAAAAAAAGTTCAAACGCGTTTTTCTCAAAATAACGTTTTTAGACCTAGTTGACACGATTAAAAAAAAAAAACTGTGAAACCGATTAGGCTCAAATTTTTAGGGTTTATTCAACACGTGAATACCTATCGCCGGAAAATAATAATAATGTAATAATTTCTGGCCCTGACTATTCTTTATTTTTGTATCAAAAACGTTTGAAGTTGTATTGAATCGAGTTAAATGTTGTAATAGGAGATTATGATAGCTAGGAGTGAGTTCCAACACACCAGAAACTGATTGTGTTATTTTCACTCCCCTACTGTGCAATTGGAAACTGTATATAAATTAATTTCTTTTTATCTTCAAAAATTGGAAACAATTAGTTTTAATAATCTATACATTCATTAGTGTAACTACATTTTTATTCCAAAAGATCCAGAAGTGCTACACTATCATATTATATATCAATTTAAAGCAGGGACCGAAAATAACTGTTATTTTCCATTTTTCAACTCAAAAAGTCATCCACAAAAAATTGCCGTAGGGGATCTTCAAGTGTACGGTTGTGATCCTCGCGGACTAAATTCCACAAATATTTTATGACTTTTAAATTCATGACTTTTATCTTAATAGGCTAAATAAAACGGTAAATTATTGATGATTTTTATGATTTTTGGCGAGAAATAATAATTATATTTGACTTTTATTTTGTTGGCCAAAACGAACCAGTTAATTTATGACTTTTATTTTTTTGGACAAAAATAAATGGTCAACCCTTATAACTAATTAATGAAACACCGATGATACATGGTGATACATATTTTTGAAAAGTACTCGTTGAGACCTTTTCAAGGGTATACAATACATAGGGATCCGCTTCATTCCATTTTATGACCTTTGCCCATATGTAAATATATGAATACGAACAGGAATACAAAATTGGCAATAACTTCGAGTCTAGTCATCAACCATACAAAGTACAATACATTTTCGAAAAGTACACGAAAAGACGTTCCTAATGGTTTCAGAATTTTTTGGATCCCCTTTACTTTAATATTTCATACCCCAAAGCCTATCTACTTTTATACCTACTTTGGTCATTGCAGCAGTTGTTTCGGAATTTAAAAATTAAAATTTGTTTTACCTATAAAATACCAAAAAAATAAAAGTCATAAAATAACTGGTTCGTTTTGGCCAACAAAATAAAAGTAATAACATAACTGTTTTTTTTTGCCCGAAAAAATAAAAGTCAAATATAACTATTATTTCTTGCCAAATATCAAAAAAGTCAACAATTTACCGTTTTATTTAGCCAATTACGATAAAAGTCACAAAATAACTTTTAATATTTGACTTCTACTATAAAACGCATAACCGTTTGGGTCCCTGATTTAAACAGCTTGACGAGTAGGTTACCCAAAAATTATCAGATTTTAAATCGGTTAAGCCAATTCCAAAATATAAGCGTCGGAAGTTTTTTAAAATTCGCTCATTGAACAAAGCATTGCACTCATCGTTGTAAAAATCATTGCTTAAGCGGGAGTAAATAACAAATGAGAGAGAGAAAGAGAATACACGAATAACGGCATTTCTCAGAACTATATAACGAATTATCTGCATACACAAATAACAAAACAAACACCAGAAAGTAGTCTTTTGATATTTGTTTTTTCATAGAGATTTCTTGAACAAAAAAAAAAAAAAATAGTCCGTTACTAGGGCCTTACCGACTAGTAAAAGTTATTCTAAAATAATTCAACTGTTGTCTTTGATTTCAAAAACAAATATGTCTGCGGAACACCAGCATTCGATCAATATTTTGCGGTACTGTAAGTTTGTGACAGTGTATTTTGTAATATACTAGCTGCGTTTTATTCGCCTGCTAGTTTAACATGTGGGAATATAACGACCAAGTGAAGTCTGTTCTTCGTTATATTATCATTCACAATGAAACTGCTCAGAAGCTGGAGGTGAATCATTATAAAAAAGATGGATAATTGTAGTATTGAATGCCAGTCATTGCAATTAATCGTGGGGATTGGGTTTAGTAATTACTCTTTATAAGAATATTTAACAATGGGAACAGAAATAATTCCAAATATTAGATAGAGTAAAATAGCAAAAAGTGTTAAAAGAGTGTTCGATTGCAAAATGCCTGCAAAAAATTATAGATAAGTTGTTATGGAGACTTATGTATTGTAATTTTATGTAAGTAAGGTTTCTTGTATTGCATTTTGTTGAATTGTAATGTATCACCCTGCTGTTATTTCCAAAAATTCCTACGAGCATTTAGTCTCTTTTTTAAATTCTGATATGGTAACGCTAATATCCATATACATATATATGTCAAAATTTGAAATGGCGATATTTCTAAGTTTCAACTAAAAGAAGGAGGACGCACAAAAGCGTAAGTGTGCATATTTAATAATTGTAATTTTATAAATTTGCGTTTCATAATTCCTTTTAGGACATAAAACATTGGCATATTAATGAAGTGTTTTAATATTTGCAACACCTACGGAAAAAATAACATCTTTTATTTCACTTTTCTGGCAATTTGGATTGCAAGTGCAGCATCTATTTGAAAGAAAATTGAATCACCAAATTGGAAAGGAAAGACATGAACGGCCATCTGAAAAGTAAGAAGCCTTGATCAGCAACGATAATAGTGCGCGTGAAGCTAGCGGAGCATTGAGGTTTGAGCACTAGTGAAAACGTGTGGATGGTCAAGTAAGAAGTACTTTGAATTTGATTGGGGGTGGTGCAGATAGCACAAAGTGATCAAGTAGGGTAGCGAATACATTGGTACAGTAATGTCCAGGAAGACATAAAGGTCACCTTCAGCGCTAACGGAAATTTCCATTATTTCCATCGTCTTAAATAAAACCAGTTACACGTTTAGCAACTGCGCAGGGGAACATGACAGAGCGAGACGGCGGTAGTGACGATTTAAATACAACGGTGTGCGAACAAACAGCAGCAGCAATGGAAGTAACACTAACGTCGATGAAAAAAATAAACGCATTGCAAGCTGAAGTGGACAACAACAACCGTCGGTGGAGAAAAAAGTAAGCACAACGTTTGCGTTCGAATACGCCTATACAGTTAAGCGGCAACGATGACTCAACGTCTTCCTTATCAACGGTAGTATGTGAGTTCAGTCGTACATTATCAACGTCCAGAATAGAGCAAAGCCGAAAGTTGCACGATTTAACCGAATTTAAAGGTTGGCCGGAAGAATGGCCAATGTTTAAAGATCGGCAGAATACGATGCGTTTACAAAAAGCTTTAAAGGGCGTAGCCAAAGAAACTGTTGAGTGCCTGTTGATTCACAGCATTAATGTTACACGAATAATGAAGACCTTAGAGGATCGGTTTGGCAATACTGATTTCTTAGTAAAGAGTCAGATTGCTAGGATACGAAACGTACCGCGCACTGCAGATAACCGAATAGAGCAGCTTATACCATTCGCATCCGAAGTGCAGAATTTGACTTCGTTTTTAAAAGCTGAATATAGAGAACACCATTTATGCAATCCAACAATGATGGAAGAACTGCTAATGAAGCTGCCAGTACAATGGAGGCTGTAGTGGCTCAGGTGAAGGGCACCAGGAAAAAGACCATAATCGATTACTTTTTACGCAACTATGCAATAATAAAGCTGATGAATTGGAGCAAATGGTGAAAGATTTTATTACTGCAGATAATCTAGGAGTGCGGCCTGTTGAGAAACACATCGAAAGCGAGGATGTTATTAGAGCAAGGCGTTTATTGGAAAGGACTAAGGTACGAGTAAGAACGCGTTTTGAAACCGGTCTACTATGGAAACACGACAAATTGGTGCTACCAGATAGTCGTGATATGGCAAAGAAAAGGTTTTTGGGTTAGGAAGAAAATTCGAGCGCGACGATAAGAAGTATGTGCGTATTATGGCAGATTATGAAAGGAAAGGACATTCGAGAGCACTAAGCAAGGATGAAATAGCGGTAACAGATATCTGTACGTGGTGTCTACCACACTTTGCGGTGTATAATCTAAACAAGCCGAGGAATTTACGTCTAATTTTTGATGCGGCTGCAAAGTTATGTGGTTTTTAATTAAATTCAGTTTTCTTAAATGGGCCTGATCAATGCCAACCTCTAGCTACAAAGATGCCCTAGGAATTGGTATATCATTTGAAAAGGCCGATCCCCAGTTATTAAAAGGTTTCAGAAGTCCCACTAAACGAGAAGTACTAAGTATAACAATGTCAGTGTTTGATCCATTTGGTTTAACAGCAGAATATTCACTTGTCGCCAAACTAATACTGCAGTTGATCTGGCGCAACCAAGTTGAGTGGGATGAAGAAATGCCGGCAAATTCTCATAGAATTAGAAAACCTTAAGGTACTGAGATGCTATGGTCTGAAGTTAATGGAAGTACTGGTGGAGTTACACATTTTCAGAGATGCCAGTGAAATGGCGTGCGCAGCAGTAGCGTATTGGAGGATTACGGGTGAATCAGGAGCAGTGCAGTCAGCGTTCGTGACCGGCAAAACAAAAAATATGCTCCTTTGAAGTTAACATTGATTCCGCGCCTAGAGCTACAAGCGGCAGTGTTAGAGACTCGCCTTCGGCAACTGATTCTAAAGAGCCACGATATAACACCATCTAGAGTTGTAATGTGGAGCGACTCGAAAACGACAATTTCTGGGATAAAATCAGACAACAGACGCTATAAGCCTTAGGTAGCATATAGAGTAAACGAAATATTAGCGAACAGCGAATTGGCGGAATGGCGTTGGCTTCCAAATGGATCTAATCCAGCGGACTTTGGAACTCGAATTAATAACAAGGAACGCGGATCAGTTTGGGTAAAAAGGGTCAAAAGAGTACATGGCCTGTGTTGAAGCAACACGAAGAAACTAGTGAAGAGCTGCGCTTAAAACCCATTTTTATTTTGATTCCAATTTGTGATATTTTTAATAATTTCTCATCATTCCCAAGGTTGAAGAGAGTCGTGTGTTGAATTCTACGGTTTCGTATTAATTGCTTGAGAAATCGAAGCGAAAGGAAATATAGTGAACTAGATGAGGCCAAACTGGAGAAAGCAGATTTAGCAATTTGTCGTAGCGTCCAAATGACGGTTTATGCCGACGAACGGAACGTAATAGCACGTTGTGGAAGTTATCACCGTATTTGGATGAATCAGAAATCATGCGCGTAAACGGGAGATTGAATGAAGTGGCGGAAATCTCACCATATGCACGAAGGCCAATAATCCTTCCCTTCACGTTACTGATTTGATTGTGGACTATTATCATTGTGCATGGAATCATAAAAATAATGAAACAAGAGCCGCGGAGATTCGAAGACGATATTGGGTTCCACATGCGAGGTTCGACTCTCCACCAAAAGATGCCAAGTCTGCAAAAAGATTCGCGCAGTGCTTGTAACGTCAATGATGGGACAATTGCCTGAAGACAGAATTACGCCGTTTGTGAGACCCTTCTCGTACGTAGGGTTGGACTACATAGGCCTTTTTGTGGTACTTATCGGCATGCGGAGCAAATAGCGATGTATAGCATTATTCACCTGTTAAACCACGTGTGCTGTACACCTAGAAATGGCAAGGGATCTCTCTACAGATACGTGTCTTATGTGTATTCGCAACTTCATGAATAAGATTGGAACGCCAGTACGCATCCGCTCGGACAACGGCACTAATTTCGTCGGAGCCAATAAGGAGTTGAAGCGATAATTGGAGGACTTTGACAATGCAAAAATCACAGATGCGCTGGCGAAGCGAAGTATTGAACGGGTTTTTAATTGCCCACTAAATCCACACGCGGGAGGCAGTTGGGAAAGTCTGGTGTGAAGCGTAAAAAGAGCGATGGGAACTGTTTTATTCAATGAGAACCTGAAGTCTGTATAGCTTGATGTGCGAAGCTGAAAATATTTTAAACTCAAGACCTTTAACCTACATACCACTACATGCATCTACTGATGAACCACTCACCCCTAATCATTTTCTTTTAGGTACTCTAAATTCTGACCAAACACCTAGTCCCTTGGAAGAGAAGCTCCAAGCGACGACGAAGCAACGGCGGAAGGTTCAACAGTTGTAGCATCGATTTTGGAGAAAGTGGCTTAATGAGTATCTTCCTGACTTATGTCGTAGGACGAAGTGGTGTTAGCCAGTCAAACCGCTGGCAGTCAAAGACGTGGGCCTGGTGTGTGATAGCGATATAAATCGCGCTAAATGGCCGATGTATTCCGAATTTCTTTACAATTTTCTTAATTGTGCCAAAACTATTTATCCAATCGAATCAACATGTATAAACGTAAGATGAGAAATTTTAATACAGTAAAACCGCGATAATTCATACCCCGTTAATTCGAAAATCTCAATAATTCGTAACAAACTGTTGGTCCCTTGAAAAAATCGCTTTAATTCGTAAAAATTCGTATTTTTTTTCTATATACATAAGGTCTGTTTAACCTCTTATAAATTGAAATTGGTTGTTGACAACCTCTTATAATTTGTAATGTAAAGCAAAATTACTATGTATGGCACTATGTTCACTTTTACGTTCACTTTTTTTTATGAAATTTTTTTTTTGTGTTTTTCGTGGTTGACAAGATACGCGAGAAGAGCCTTAAACAACTACAAATTACAGGCTTTTTGGAACATAATTTTTAACGGGGTCCAATATGTGTACATACGTGCATACATATTTCAGTTAAATGAATAATTGTTTTTGCTTTTTCTTCTATTAAAGAAATTGAAAAAAAAACGTCAATTCGTATTTTTCATATTTTAACTTCGATAACCCTGGGATTGTATGTCCCACTAATGTTTCGAAAACTCAAATAAAATGGGAGATATGGTTTCCATTTTATTTGAATTTTTTTTTCAAAATACTGATGGTGGCTGTCAATGAGTGGATTGTATACATGAAGCTTCATCACCGTAAGTTGCCTTTGCTATAATTCCTAGTTATAAAGGTTATAGTATACTTATAGTTAACCAATCAAAAATGGGTTTTTAGGCCCTAAGTCCAGAGTTTGAAGGTCAATTCAAAATTTTGAGTAAGCAGTTTTTTTTGCTTGTTTAGATCCTCGATATGCGCAAGCCTCGAAAAAAGTATATTCAAATTTTTTGGTTTTTGTCACACTGTGTTAATACTCTGTATATTTTTTTGTGATCAAAGTGTATAAAATACTCTTTTTCCATTATCTTATTTTAGTTTTTGTTGTGATTGTATAATTTAAAAATGCTGTGAATTATGAACTTTAAAAATTTAATTTAATTTTCTTTTTAATATATAAAAAAATTTCTGTTTAACACTTTTATAAAGAAAAAATTTCGGACTTTTTTAAAGAAAATACACGTTTGTTTTCTTTATTTTAGCGGATTTTGAAAAAAAAAGTTGGCCTTACTGGTCATTATGGAATGCATGACGAGATGCTTTTGAATGCCTGCAACTTCCGTAGAATCAGCGTATTTTTAGTAAAGTTGGTCTTGTGATAAAAGAAAAGCGAACTCGTCTTAAGCCAAAAAATGTTGACATGCTGATTTTTTAATGCAAAATGCCACAAAAATTATGCAAAAGATTTATTTTCACAAAAGTCTCAAAATTCGAATTTTTTTGATAGTTCGATACTATCGATAGTACGCCTTGATAGTATCGCAAACAATCGACAGTGGAATCTATCGATAGTTTCCCACTTCTAAAGAAAACCAAGCTGAAATTGGAAGGTATGGCGCATATTTTAGATATTATGGAGTCCCAAAGGATTTCTATATTTAAGAGTAAATTTGGGCACGGTCGATCGTTTGGTTATCAGCTATTATAAAGCAAAATCAGGTGTAATAATAGACGCTACATTTGGGAAGCCACAGATTTTTCCTTAGCGTTAGAGCATCCCTAATATATTGATTATCGGAATATGAAAACCCATGAGATTTTTTATTGCTAAAATATTTTGTGGGAAATTTTTCATTTTCAACTAAGTGTGGAGAGAAATTTTCAATCTGCTCTACAGAGATATATAGCAAAAACTCCTTCAATGCAATTTTAAGGGCAGTCATAAAAATCAAAAGCATCTTGAAGAACAATATATCTTGGTTTTACTACTTGCCAAGCTTTTCCTTTTACCACGGTATCCAAAATATGTTGATACCATCATAAGTATAAAGCGCTTGGCAACTATTTACCCATCAAATACTACGGTATCCTTCCTATCCGAGACGACCTCGATAGCCTAGTGGATAGTGCACTAGACTTTCATCTGGGAGGTTCGGGTTCGATTCCCGTCTTCGTCTGGTGGTTAATTTTCATTACTTTCTTATATTCACTATCACTATGAAGTGTATGAGAATTATAAGATAGTGTACAAGTACACACATTGGTTGGTAATGGCAAAACCACCAAGCCGATAAAAAATTGCCACACCGCCGTTCGGAATCGGCATTAAACTGTAGGTCCAACTATGTGGTATCACAATGGGCCGTTCAGGCCTAAGTGTGTCTCTCGACAGCCACTCCAACCTAACCTATATTTCTTATACATAGTTTAAAGCACTATCACCTTCTAGCTTAATTCTCTTGTTAACGTATTTTTACTTACTTTACTCCTTTTTTAATATTTTTAAATAGGTGTAAGATACATCTCATCTTCAATTCTTTTAATTTTAACCAAATCTAGCATTCTTTCTCGATACTCGATGCTTTCCCTCAGCTTATTTTTTGCGATAGCACTTCAGCTGTTTTTCGTATTTTTTAATTCCTCTCTTGCCTTGCGGCTCGTTTTTACTGATAAAATTTACTTGCTATCTACTTAGAAATTTGATGTATCAAATAATTTTTTTATTATTTAGTACTTACGATAGCTAGTGTTGATTCGATACCCACATAGCGTCGATACTTTTACTCATTTGTTTCAAAAATATATATTTAAGAGGAACAGAATATTTGTATATTATTTGTTTGTTTGTACTTAAAATGTGTTTTATGAAATTAAAAAAGAAAACCTTAAAAAAAATCTAGTTTTATTTTAAGGATTTATTGTTTCTCGGGTGTCACACATCCAGTTCAGTGTAACAAAAATTATGTTCATTCGGGTTAATATCGCTTAAAGAACATTCAAATAAAATTGAAAAAATTTTAATTTTTAATTTGACCTATTTGTATCGATATCTTTTGAATTAGTTAACCAGTTAAAACCCCTATTATATGTACATGTTTCCTATAACAAAAATTTTCATTTGGTATTAAAAACAACCGGAAATTTCTAGCCCGAGATTTATAATTTTTAAATTATAAAAAAGTTGCAAAATTTAAATTTATTACAATATCTCACAAAATGATCCATAAAAAAATGTTAGCCATGATTTTCGAATTCAGCGGGAGAAAAAAATTCTTCTGTATTCGATAGTGTAAAATCGCCGTTAGGTAACGCGGTTGATGATTTACAATAAATATGATTTATAATAAATAAAAATTTTATACCACTTTTCCTCTCAGCCTCTCAAATGAGGACGATTCGGTTTTATATCACTTTCGAATGATAAATGGCAGGCTGAGAGGAAAAGCGGACTAAAATTTATATAAGAGCAAAAGTGAAATAATTTAGAGTGTCAGTGCAAGAATGGCATAAGTAATACGGTTTAGAGTGAAAATGAAACGCCTTAAAAGTAAGAGCAAAAGTGGTATAACAATTCTTTCACAGCAAGAACAGCATAGTTTTTTATTCCGTTTTCGCTCTGAACATAATTCGTTTCACTTTTGCTCTGAACATATGTCGTTTTGCTTTTTCTCTTAAGTAAAATTATTCCATTTTTTCTGAATGTAGAAGTTATACCACTTTTCCTCTCAGCCTCTCAAATGAGGACGATTCGGTTTTATATCACTTTCGAATGATAAATGGCAGGCTGAGAGGAAAAACGGACTAAAATTTATATAAGAGCAAAAGTGAAATAATTTAGAGTGTCAGTGCAAGAATGGCATAAGTAATACGGTTTAGAGTGAAAATGAAACGCCTTAAAAGTAAGAACAGAAATGGTATAACAATTCTTTCAGAGCAAGAACAGCATAGTTTTTTATTCCGTTTTCGCTCAGAACTTATTTCGTTTCACTTTTGCTCTGAACATATTTCGTTTTGCTTTTGCTCTTAAGTAAAATTATTCCACTTTTTTCTGAACGTAGAAGTTATACCACTTTTCTTCTCAGCGTCTCACATATCTTATTGTTTATCTACCGATTTCATATAGGTGGACAATTTTGCATTATAAAAGCACTTCACAAAAAAAGAGGACATAAGAGAACTTACAGTTTTTAAAAAAGAGGAAATAAGAATTTACGCGAAAAAGAGGGCATGTCAGAGACAGAGCACGATTGAAAAAATATTTTGACAGAATACACAAGAATTTTAAATGGCGGAAAAGGGCTGAGAATAATTAATTTATCCATTTTGCACAAAAAAAAAAACGATTAAAAAAAACTTTCCTGAAAAATATACTTATGCTCTATGCGTTTTGAAATTGAATCAGAGTTGTCATACTCGATAAAAGTTCGAAATCATCAGCAATTATTTTTAGAAGGAAATTAAAACATTTCACAAACTAGACTTTAATGATTTTCAAAAACTTTACAATTAATGCATCATGCCGTTTCTAAGATGCAAACACTGATTACTGATTTTTGAATAATCACTTTGAAATCAGCTTTTCTGATTTTGCACCCGCTCGCGAAACGCATCCATTGTATCGTATGTGTGTACGATATGCTCATCGCCCCGATACAGCACGATCGAATCAAAGAATAGATAATACATAGAAGGCGCATCACGAACAAATTTTTTTGAACAAAAATTTTGTTCTATGGAGCCATAACTGCCTCCAGTTTGCACTCAAAATTCAGTTGTTCTCATAAAACCAATGAGTGGTTGAAATAGTTTGATTCTCTTTGTTGTTGGCTTTGTTTAATAAGAGGGGTTTTTTAATGAGAGTTTTGTATTTTCTTTTTTTCATGTTTCATTTTTTTGGTTTTCGTGCTAGTAGTATGAGCTGGTATTTTCATTATTTAGCAGAATTTACATCGCAAAGCCGGTGTGCTTTTATGTATGGCACAGATTATAAAATTCAAATCCCAAGTTGTGACGCGAAAAAATAGGTATTTTTCAAGATTTTTTTTCAGGTAAACTAATAAAGTTTTTTATAAAAACTATTTATTATCTAAAAGTACATGTATTGAACTTAACTTTAACTAATCTCTTTTCAAAAATATTTAAAACTTTATGAGTAATGAGCGATCCCGTCGATGCCTTTCTGGAAAACATGTTTTGCGATGAGCAATATTTTGCAAATCTAGAACATTTGAAATCCAAAAATGAGATGGATTTACTTTTATTATAAAATTATCTAGTGTCTAATCGAAGGATGTGAAAAATATGCATATTTAACAAAACGGCCGACTGTTTCACTTGTAAAAAAAAAGTTTTCCTTCGATTAATCTAGATTACTATATATTTAAAAACCATATAAACTTGAAAATAATCGGTTTAGAAGTTGTTGAATAATCTTGGTCACCGACTTCAATAACGAATTTTTTGAGAAAAACGCGTTTAAAGCATCAACTTACTTTAATGTCAAGAAGAATATTTTTTTGCAAATAACAAAGAGTAAAAAATTTTCTCCGGATCAACTTAAAAATTTGGGAATATATTTTTGAAAACATAAACTTTATAAAAAGGCAAAAAAAAAGTAGATTTTTTAAAAGTTACAACGGGAGGTGCCCCCTTAAAAACTTTCTAAATCGATTGATTTCAAGTTTTTATGCTTTTTCGAATACAAAAAAAAAAAATATTACTCAAAAGAAATTTGGCTACGACCTTAATTTTGGGTCACAAATTGAAAAAAAAATTAATTAGGTTGGAAAGCAATATTGATACTCGGCAACAACGCAAAAAAAAACACATGTACCTTCATATTCTCCGCAAAAAACCCATTCATATGAAACTATACGCAGTCTCACTTGGCAGTACTCTGTAACTATATGCGAGAGCCTAAGAAAAAAAACATCATGAGAGTGCATGAGAGAGAGTAAAAGCAAAATAAATGAGTGATTTTGCTCTTCCTTTTTACTGCGACCGCCCGCACCCGAAACGAAAGAAACATATTTTGGAAAAATTTTGAGAGATGCGCCTTCTATGTATTATATATTCTTTAATCGAATGCTTTCGGCACAAGATTTCAATCGCCTATGCAATGGTTGCAAGCAAATTGTATAGTGTGTAGCTAACGTGTCCGCTTCAAATAATTTTATAAAGGAAAGGGCTACGTAATTTGTTGCAAAATACAACTAGAATGCAAAAAATATCCCAGTTCTATATGAATAAATATAATCATAAATAGGTATATTTGTTTATATATTCCAGATGAATATACAATTTTTATCAGATTACAAATAAAGTTAAACTTAAAATTAATTAGATCCATAATAAATTTGACTTAAAACCTTTTTCGTTTAATTTAAGTAAAAAATCTTAAACTTTAAAATGCTCTCCAGAGATAGGGGACGATATCTGTGATAAAGTTAGGATTTCATTTGCTTTGCTAACTCTTCGCAGCACGGTGGGAAGACGTATATCCCACCTAGAACACTACCATTTTTTTCATTTTTCAAGTTCTTGTGACTCGACTTTCATGATTCTATATTCAAATTTATTGTATTGGCATGTTAAGCGTTCAATTTTAACTTTTTAATCGAATGTTGTTCATTAGTTTGTTAATATCAATAAACAAACAGTAAAAGAAGTCACTTTTTTCAAAGAAAATTCATTATCTTAAAAAGTTTTCAACGGATTGATATGAAAACTTATAAATACAGGTGTTGAGGCAGTTGTCCTCGAAATCCTGATTTTCACTAGAATCTTGAACTAGAGTGACAATCTGATTTAGATGAAATATAAACTTTATTTATTCCAGCGCAAGTGTTCACGTCTGTTAAAATTCCTAAGGAATTACAATTCATTAACAATTCATTAAAGTACTTAAATTACATTATATAAAATATACATACTTTCTGGTATGGAAAATCAAGATATGAAATAAGTTCCAGGAACGCTGATGCTTTGTGCCGATGACTATTCTCGCTTAATACAGTCAGACCAATGAATATGTGGAATTAATAATCAGCGGTTCTAGAACTTATTTTACAATTTTGTAGTAGATTAAAAAATAATATGCAATAGAAAAAAGAAGCTTTAAGCAGTGGCGGCAACATACCACCCCGCAGTATGGCAAGAAAAGACATATATCGCAGCCCTACTCCACGTTTTGAGCCACATCTAAAACAGCAATCTTTGTAACTGGTCTATCCAAAACACCAGTTGTAGTCATGATCTTTGCGCTGCGCACCTGACCATCTTTTGCTAACCTCGTTTCTATTACCTTTCCTCTTGGCCAAACATTACGAGGACACATAGGATCAACCACGATCACCAAATCACCGACACGTAAAGGTTTTACCTTCTCATGCCACTTTGTTCTACATGTTAACGAAGGTAAATATTCAGATATCCATCTCCTCCAAAAGTGTTCTGCAAACTGCTGCGATCGAAGCCAACTATGCTTAAGTACTTCAGAGCTGTCGTTTATAAGAGCAATTGGCTTTATACCGTTCGAGCTTCCTACCAGGAAATGATTTGGAGTGATGGCTTCATCATTACCATCTTCGAGGGGAACATATGTTAGCGGTCTTGTATTAACAATGTTTTCAGCTTCGGCTAGCATGCTGCGAAGAAGTTCGTCATTCGGTGAGCGACTAGGCATTATTTTATAAAGAACTGTTTTTATCGAGCGTACCAGTCGCTCCCAAGCGCCTCCCATGTGAAGTGCAGCGGGTGGATTGAAGTTCCATTTCGTTGAAGTGGTAGTAAAATGTCAAATCAATGCGTCTCTGTCAACCTCCTCAACTGCTTCTCGAAGTTCCCTTTCCGCACCAATAAAGTTGGTGCCGTTGTCACTGAAAAATTCTCTCGGTGTACCACACCTTGCCATGAATTTTCGTATAGCCAAGATACAAGAGCTTGTGGTTAAAGAATATGCTATCTCCACGTGAATAGCTCTTACAGTAAGGCACGTAAACAGAACACCGTATCGTTTTTCTTGCTGACGATTCACTGTGACCATAAGTGGTCCGAAAAAGTCAAGTCCAGTAAATGTAAATGGGGCGATATAAGTAGCTAGCCGTGCACGCGGCAATTTTGCCATCTGAGGAACCTGTGGCATTGCTTTGTGGATCTTGCACATTTGACAGTTTCTAACTTGAACTTTATAAGTGATGCGCAAACGAGAAATATAATATTTTTGACGAATTTCATTTATTGCGGTTTCATGATTTAGATGGTGATACAAACTGTGATAGTGCAATAACGGGCTTTCCCTGGGGAGAATAATTGTTTCTTTTTGCTCCTTAGGTACAGATGCTGCGTCAATTCTACCATCAACTCTGAGAATATCGCGTTCGTCCAAATTAGGCGACTTAGCGTACAATCGACTTGATCTTTGCAGCTTCTTGTTCGCTTTCAACGCGTTTATATCATCCATGTACGTCGTGCGCTGTGCTTGTAGATATAGTAAATTTTCGGCTTTTTGAAGTTCTTCTTGCTGAAGCTCACTACACAATAATTCTATCTACCGGTTGCTTCGTCTGCGACATTTAACTTGCTAGGAATCCACCTCCAATCTTTTGTATTTGTTAAATCCAAAATTTCAGTTACTCGAAATGCAACAAATTGGCTATATCTACGATGATCTGATTGTAACCAGCTAAGGACAGTTTTCGAGTCCGACCAATAAACTACGCGAGAGATTTTGAGAGTGTGATTTTTGACTATATTATTTGCATATCGTGCACCAATTAGAGCTGCCATTAACTCCAAGCGAGGAATGGACGTGAGCTTTAGCGGCGATACTTTTGTCTTTGAACCAATAAGAGAGCATACTACTTCATTACTGTTAGATAGCCTAATATAAGACACCGCAGCGTATCCATACGCACTAGCATCTACAAATACATGCAACTGCACATCGAGATCATTATAGTTTTTGAAATGTTGAAGATAACAACGATTTATTTTTGTATTTTGCAAATCCGGTAAAAATTTAACACACTTAACTCATTTGACTAATTGGGGCGCCAATATTTCTTCATCCCAGTTGATTGCATTTCGCCAAACTTCCTGTAATAAAATCTTTGCATACATTAGAAAGTCACCTATAAGACCAAGAGAGTCGTAGATCGACATGAGAATGCGTCGCATTTCCCTCTTTGTAGGCGCACGACTTCCAAGAAAAATGTCACTTTGCAGAATCGTTGATGATATTTTAAAAGATCTTTAATCATCCCTGGGACTCCAAAATACTCCGAGTACTTTTTCCATTGCAGCAGCATTGCCTATATTTAGATTCTTTTCACATATCTGTTGACTATTGCTAAGAGCATGCAAAACTTCATTTGCATTCGATATCCAATTTCGTATAACAAAACCACCTTTATTATGAATGTATCTAACATCTAAAGTTACCTTAACAGCTTCATCGATCGTGTCAAATGAATCTAAATAATCATCTACGTAGTGATTGCGCTTAATGGCGTTAGCAGCTACAGGAAATTCATTTTCAAACTCTGACGCATTCAAGTTCTTTACGAATTGCGATATATTAGGAGCGCACGTAGCTCCAAAAATCATAATGTTCATAACATATATTTCGGGTTCAGTATTGACGTCAATATCACGCCACAGATCTTCAGGCCGAATAAAAATTTGGTGGAACATTTCGGCAATGTCTCCACAAACAGCAACTGATTTTTGTCTAAAACGATACCAAATGCCTGCAAGCGATTCAAGCATATCAAGTCCTGTAAGCAGCAGCGAGTTCAACGATACTCCATTAGCTTTAGCTGCAGCGTCCCATACAATACGCGTCTTGCCAGGTTTATTTTTGTTAAAAACTGTGAATATTGGCAGATACCAAGTTTTATGTTGACCATGTATTTCGTAATCGTTTAATTTACGAATGTACCCTTTCGTTAAATAGTCGCTTGTAGTTTTCTTGAATACATTCAGTAACTGTGAATCATCCCTAAGTTTACGCTCTAGACATACCAGCCGCTCTTTAGCCATGTCATAACTGTTCGGTAGTGTAATATTATCGTAGCGCCACAGCAATGCAGCTTCGTAATGACCATCTGCACGCTTTTTCGTATTTTGTACTAACAATTTTAAAGCACGCTCATCTTCTTTTCCAAGCTTCAACTTCAAGGATGTATTCACGCCTACATTTTCTAACGCATAAAACATTTTTACCATATTATGCAGTTCAGCATCATTTTCCTTACTACATTCGCAAATATGAAAATTGTAAAACTTACGCAAATTAAAGTTTCTATTGCAAAACCCATACACCAACCATCCTAGGCAAGTGCGTATTGCTACAGGGTCAGTAGGGTTTCCTTCACGAATCTCTTGTGGAATACTCAATTTCCAGTTATCAACACCGATGAGCATTCGTGGTGTAACGTTTGCATAGCCTTCTACTGGCAAATTTTTAAGGTGTGGATATTGCTGACGGAGGGTGTCGATATCCAGTGTTTGCGTAGGTAAGGGAAACCTACTGACCGTATGCACGTTTAATGAAACTTTGTTTTATTACGTCCAACGATGTTTATTTGCAGTCGCTTTGAAGATTTCTCCATGCGTTCAATTCAATTCCTGTCCATTTTAGACACAATGGGTGGGGTTCACCGTGCAGCCCTAAACTATTTGTAATTTCTTCATCCATTAGGCTAATCGAGGAGCCTTCATCATTGTATTGTATTATAGAGGTTTCTGTCGTTGTACCGCGACCTATAAGATCTATTGTACGTCCCTCTTTTCTTTCTAGTCTAATCTGCCTAGAGTACCTCATCCAGTCCAGTCTCCCTCAAGAATTTGAGTATTGCGCCCGGATCTATGGATGCCAGTTCGGTACTGGGTACTTGGTGCATGCCCAGACATTTCCTTCTTTTGTGGATCAGTGCTCCACATTGAGCTAAAATATGTTCTGATGATTCGTCTTCCTCATTACAAAACCTACAAATTGAGCTTTCCTCAACCCCTATCTTGCAAAGGTGTTCTCTGAGCCCGCAATGCCCAGTCAGAATACCAGCTAATATGCGCAAACTGTTTTTGTTGAGACCAATGCAGAATGTGTATCTACTCTTATTATAATTACCTAAAAGCGCTTTGGATTGCCTCAGTCCCGTAAGATTGGTAAAGAGTTCTTGCCTCTTGTTCCTCTCTTCTTGCCTGAGTAATTCCCTGATTACGCTATCTCCTATTCCACAGAAGGGTTCAGGTCCCACGAAAGTGGTTGCTGCCCCCTTTCTTGCAAGCTCGTCTGGCTGCTCATTACCCTCAATTCCTGCGTGTCCAGGGACCCAACATAGAGTGACTTTGTTGTTATTGTCCAGTTGATTGAGCTTGCTCAAACAGTCCCACACCAACTTAGAGGTGATCTCAAAGGAGCATAATGCTCGAATGGCTGCTTGGCTGTCCGACATGATAGCGATATCTTGCCGTTTGTACTGTCTATCCAGGTTGAATTGCACACATGTGCTAATTGCATGAATTTCAGCTTGGAAGATGCTAGGATACTTCCCCATCGGCTCAGAGTGTTTGATTCTTGGCCCAAATACTCCTGCCCCAGTTCCATCCTCGGTACGTGACCCATCTGTATACCACTTAATCGTGTGTTCTTTGAGTGTGTAGTTATACTCTACACCCTCCCATTCGTTCTTACTACTAAGTTTTGCAACGAAGTGTTTCTCAAAACTATACTGTTTGTCCATTCTGTCCTGGGGACAGTCCAAGAGATAGTTGTCTTTCGCCGGGTTATCTCGGTCTCCAAGCCCTATAGATCTCCTCGTCAACCTTTTATTTCTTGTTCCTCTTACGATTGCTGCCTTGGAGGCATTCTCTATCACGAGGTGTAATGGAGTGAGCTCCAATAGTACCTCTAGTGCAGCAGTCGGACATGTTCTCATCGCTCCTGTTATACAGATACATGCCAACCTTTGAACTTTCCCCAATTTAGCTTTTGCTGTTTTTAGTTGAGTTCTCCTTGCCCACGCTAATGCTCCATATGTAATGATTGGCCTTACCATCATTGTGTACATCCAGCGCAGTACACTTGGTTTACATCCCCAAGTTTTCCCTGCTAGCCTTCTGCATACCATTAGAGCGCGAGTGGTTTTACTTGTCACTGCCTCAACATGCGCTTTCCATGTGAGTTTACTATCTAATACTAAGCCCAGATACTTTACCTCTTGCTTTTGTTCAATAATCTCCCCAGCTAGTGATATCGGTTTCCAGCGCGGGAGCGATCTTTTCCTGGTAAATGGAACTATAGTGGTATTTGCAGGGTTAATATTTAGCCCTACCGACCTGCACCATCTCCTAGTAATACCTAGCCCTCTTTGTATAATGTCACAGAGAGTTTCTTCAAATTTCCCTCTGGCTACGAGGACTATATCGTCCGCATACCCTTGACAGTCTATGCCTGCCTCTGAGAGTTTCATTAAAAGTTTGTCTACTACCAGGCTCCACATTAGAGGTGATAATACTCCTCCCTGTGGGCATCCTCTGGTTGTGCTGACTGATATGGTACCTAGCCCTGTTTCCATCTCAGCTGTTCTAGAGGAGAGCATTTCTGACATCCATCTAGATGTTGTGTTATCTACTCCTCTTCGCCTTAGAGAGTTATTGACAGCCTCGTGCGAGGTGTTGTCGAAAGCTCCTTCTATATCCAGGAAAGCACATACTGCTACTTCTTTCACATCTAGTGCCCCTTGAATCTTCCCCGCTAAGTCATGCAGAGCTGTCTCGGTAGACCTGCCTGCTCTATATGCATGCTGATTGGGGTGCAATGGATTTGTGTCTAAGACTTTACATCGTATAAAGTTGTCAACCACCTTTTCAAGTGTTTTCAACATAAACGATGTAAAGCTTATAGGTCTGAAGGACTTAGGGTTGGTGGTATATTTTTTGCCCACTTTTGGTATAAATACCACCTTTGCCCTTCGCCAAGCTGTTGGTATGTACCCAAAAGCGAGGCTACTTCTCCCTATATTAATAAGGAATGGCAATATTTCCTTTATGCCCTTCTGTAATAGAGCAGGAAATATGCCGTCAAGACCAGGTGATTTAAATGGTTGAAAAGTGTTTAACGCCCATTCCAATCTAGGCGCAGAGCATATTTCTGCTGCTACCTTCCTGTCTACTCTGTTTATTCTTCTAGGCTGCTCCTCTGAATTCCTGCTATCTAACCCGACACTTCCAGGGAAGTGTGTTGCTAGTAGCAATTCTGCTCGTTCCTTTTCATTACAGGTGAAGCTGCCATCTGATTTCTTCAGCGCCATTCTCATGTCCTGCCCTGCTTTTGCAAAGGTTTTATATATCCTTGATGCAGCAGGTAGAGATGAGATATTGTCGCAGAAGTTCTTAAAGCTAGTTCTTTTAGCCTTCCTAATTTCTTTATTATATTCTGTTAGTTTATCCCTATAAGCTTGCCATTGTCCGCTCCGTTTTGCTCCATTATGGAGCCTACGTACTTCGGTTCTAATGTCACTTAGGGTACTATTCCACCATATGGCGTCCTTTCCTAGACTTTCCGCTTTTTCCGGGCAGCTGCCCTCGAAAGCATCTAGTATTGCTTCGTTAAGTTCATTTAAGGAATATTCAAGCTCATGATGATTTTTTATCACCTTGCACGATTTAATACCTTCTAAGTTACACTTAAGTACTTCTATGTATTCTGTCCAGTTTGTTTTCCTGGGATTTCTAAAGGACGGTATTTCGGTACTTGTGCCCTCTAGGAGGAACTCTATGATTTTATGATCAGAGTGAGTCCTCTTTGGATACCCTCCAGTTCTTGACTAGTCCTACTATATTTGGACTGCATACTGTTATGTCTAATACTTCTTTCCTAATCCTAGTAACAAACGTAGGTTCATTCCCTACGTTTAATATTTCTAGATTAGCGGATAAGATAAATTCTAAAAGGTACTCACCTCTGCTGTTGTCGTTTGTGCTGCCCCATATGGTACTGTGAGCGTTCGCATCGCATCCGAGGAGAAGCGGCAGTATGTGCCTGTTGCAATACTCCACCAGTTGCCTCACTTCTGGCGGCGGTGGTGACGACTCCTCACCCGGAAAATATGCCGATGCCACTACTATGGCGCGTTTGCTGCCCTCGATGTTAAGGTGGGCTTGAATTGGAACTAAGTCCCGCGTCATGAATTCTGTAAGACAAACATAATTAATGTTGTTTCTAATTAGAATACAAGCCCTTGGATTATCCTGCCTGTTATCCCAAATTACCTTGCCGTTTTTACAGGCCATTCCTCTGATTGCACCTTGGTAGTGCCAGGGTTCTTGGATCAGTATCAGGCCCAGGTTAAATTTTGAAAATGTCCTTGCAATCACCGCCGAGGCGGCTCTTGCGTGGTGGACGTTAACCTGGGCACATTTGATGCCTGTTCCACTGCTCATAGAGCTTACTTAGCGGGGCTTTTGCCCCTACTACTGCCACTCAACAACATCCTTTCTTCCTCCTCATCTATGGGGCAGTCCATATTGAGAAGGGAGAGGTCGATTCCCTCAACTTCAGTCGCGGTCGAAGATGGGAGTACTATGCCTTCCATTTCGCTCGCGGCTGATGTTGGTAGAGTATCGACCTCCACCTCGACCACGGCTGAGTGCACTCTTTCCGTTGCTTTCGGCTCGTCATTGCTGACTGCTTCTGGCTCGGGATTCGAGGTGTCCTCTTCCGTGGCCCGTTTGTGCACCCCGTGCACCGTGACCTCACCAAACCGGTAGTTGATGACGCCCCCTGAAGTACGGATGACTTCAAACGATAGCTCATCCATACTTATCGTCAGTAACTGACCATTTCCTTCCTCACGAGCCTTCAATGCCTTCCAGAGGTTCGTTCGGAGGCCCTCGTTTTGGGCATTGAGTAGGGCCAGTATCCGTTCTGACGTCTGGCCCAGGCTCCTGGGGAAGAAAATAGTCACCACGTGCGAATAGAATATTTTGCGATTGTGAATTATGCGCGTTGCATTTATAAGTGTGTAAATTTTCGCTGGTGTCAGAAGATTCCGTTGTTCTCGTTAGTGGTGAGTTTCGATCTGGTGTTGCCAGATTGTCGCGATGAAGCAAAGAATTTTGCTTTAATTTACAGCCGTCAACTTCGCAGATTTTATTACACGGGCAGGAAATTAGAATGTTGTTGTAAACATTGCTTGCACAACTTGAATTTTCTTACTATTTCCCATTTCTGTCCACGATCAAGCGACCGAAATTTTTCACAGCTGGCAACAGTTTTGCATGAACTTTTACACACACAACATATTGGTCGTTTTTGTTCACCGTGTAGGTGAATAAATGCATCTTTGTGGGCATTTGTTTTTGTACTTAACTGGGTGTTATTTGACAGAATAACAGTGCTTGCAGAAATTCCGATTTCGTATATCCAGAAAACTCCGCTAGTTTTGGTTTTTTATTATTTTTACCCAGTGCGAGCTTATGAGCACCCCAATTTATTTGATAATATGAAGGAAGTTTTTCTATTAGTTCCTGCAGCAATGAAGAGTTGTTTAGTTCGTCGCGCAGACCGCAAGCTTCAATTGTAGCTTGTAAATTTTTAACATTTACTGCAAAGGACGTAAATGATTCTAATTTATTTGGACTTATTGCTGGCATTGACTTTAATCTATTTTTTATGGAAAGCAAAATTTTTTCAGGTTGTCCATATAAGAGTTTAAGTGTAGACATTGCGTTTGATACGCAAGATGGATGTATTAATATGTGCTGTACAGATCGCAGAGCTTCGCCGCGGAGTGCGCTTTGCAGACGAACTAAATTTTCTGCATCAGTTAGTCCACATACTGAAGTGGACCAATCGAACGTTGAGCTAAAGAGCGGCCACTCCTCTGGATGGCCTGAAAACAAAGGCAATTCTTTTGGCACAGTTTGTCGTGCACTAACTTGCACCTGTGACAAATTGGGACGAAATGTGTATGCTGTGTTCACAGCGGATGGTTGATTGTTAACGTTTAAGGTTTGTGTAGATGTCGAGAATAATGGTTGCGAAGGGAGCGCATAAGTTGGAAGTGTATTTGCTATAGTGGATAAAGACTCTTGAAGCTGTAATTGTGCGGCGGCGACGAACATTGTCGGATTAGCAGGTCTATTCGTATTAGTGCTTGACACCACGGGTCTTGAAAAGGAGGATGCGATTCTATTAACATGATTTATCGTTGAGTTACTGGACGCTGGTAAATCAAAATACACAGTTTGATTACTTCTGTGATAATCCTGCAAATTAGAGATTTGATTTTGACAATTATTGAGGTTAGAGACATGCTGGTCGCTATTAATATCCACGTGTTCTTCTTTATCGAATTCAATTTGTTCCTCAAGAATTCGATATTTTTTGTTCAAAAAATCACGATCGCGTGCTATGCACATAGCTCTTTCTTCTTCCAGGCGCCGCAACTCAAGCAATTCCTTTCGTTTAGAGATGTTGGTTGAACTACTGGATTGACTGCATATAGATCGCGGTGACGGCGACTCTAAGCAGAATTCACACTTCCATATGTCGAAACAAGTTGTGGAAGGGACGTTAGCGCATGTTTTATGAAAGTGTTTGCGACACTGAACACAAAGAATGATCTCATCTGCAGCATCGTTGTTGCAGAGTTGACATTTTGGGTTAACAGTAGCTGAAGGCAGATCGTGTGGGATTGGTGGTTGACCTTGTGAGGAGTTCATTTTGTACTTACTTTGAGGTTAGCAAACTGGCGACGAGTGACCAAGTAATATGGTGGCACGTGGCACTGTGATGGCGTATTCGGGCAATTCAAAAAGAATATCTTCAGCAGCAACTTAAGCTGCGAAATTCAGAAAGAATTTTAATTTGTTGAGGCAGTTGTCCTCGAAATCCTGATTTTCACTAGAATCTGATTTAGATGAAATATAAACTTTATTTATTCCAGCGCAAGTGTTCACGTCTGTTAAAATTCCTAAGGAATTACAATTCATTAACAATTCATTAAAGTACTTAAATTACATTATATAAAATATACATACTTTCTGGTATGGAAAATCAAGATATGAAATAAGTTCCAGGAACGCTGATGCTTTGTGCCGATGACTATTCTCGCTTAATACAGTCAGACCAATGAATATGTGGAATTAATAATCAGCGGTTCTAGAACTTATTTTACAATTTTGTAGTAGATTAAAAAATAATATGTAAGAGAAAAAAGAAGCTTTAAGCAGTGGCGGCAACAACAGGTTTTAAATGTCGCTGATTAAGAATTTGTAATCAGAATTTCGAAATGGCAGATCCAATATGGCGGACCGCATTAGTAAAACTTATTCATATCAATATGAAAATTGGTATACGGAGGTATTAGATATTGATATTAGATTTTTTAAATTTAAGATTGTGGATCCAATATGACGGGCTAAATTAATGAAATAAACTGAGATTGTGATAAAAAAGGGTTTACATGGATTTTAGGGGCTTTCGTTTCCTTTCGTGCGCCTTTATCCGTTAAGTAAGAAGAAGAATATGGATTTGAGTAGAGAGGGAGGAGCGCCGGCCTTACCCTCTCTATACACTCCTTCTGACGAGCATGCGCGGCGAGTGGAGGGAAAAGCCAGACAAGTATATAAGGAAGCATGCTTCGGAGCTTTCATAACATTTGTGCTGATGCCAAACGCGCACGCAAGACGTGGAGCATAAGAAATTGGTAATCGTTGGGCAAATTGATAACGCAAAATATTGTTTTTTTTTCTAAAATGCTGAAAAAAGTATAACTGACGGAGCTTCCAAGTGATGCAGAATCTGCTGATGGACTTTGTGATTCATCAGATGATGAAAATTGTACAAACGAAGGCACAAGTGTACTACAAAATGATTTTGATGATGACTTTTCTGAGAAACTGAGAAAACACTAAAATAATCATACAAAAATGAAGAAAAAAAAAAGGAAAATTAAAAATACAAAAAAAATATAAAATTAAAAAAATCAATAAAATAAAACACAAAACAAAAAATTGGGGACGATAGCCGTTATGTCCTCGCTCGTGTCACCGGGTTCGGCTGAGAGTGATACTAATTGTTGTTATCAACTTGGAAAAATTTTCCTGCCTTGAACCAAAAAAAATTTGGTACCGATATTTACAACATATATATTGTGTCCGTTATATTAAATCCGCCATTTTTAATTTTGAAAATCTGATATCAAAATCGTAATCAGCGACCCCAAAAACCCCCGCAAACCAATTTTCATATTGATATGAATAAGTTTCACTGATTCAGTCCGCCATAATGGATCCGCCATTTCGAATTTTAAAAATCTGATATCAAGATCGTAATCAGCGACCCTAAAACTTAAAAATATGGCCATTGGATAAAAAAACAATTATTAGAAAAGTGTGTGCTTGAAAGGGCTAAATAATGAACAGTAAACTTATTTTCTGTGACCTATTTCACCAAATACAATTTACAATTACAGATCTGTGCTTGTAAATTACAATAACAAATGTGTAAAACGATTTTTCGTTTCTTAAGTTACAACTCTCAAATTCACAAATTTGCAATAAGACGCAACAAAAATTGTAAGAGAGCACTTGTAAATTACAAGTGTAAAAAAATTACGTTTCACGAAATTTTTGTATGACTTGTAGAAACAATTTTTTTTTTACAAATTTGTGACATTGATTTGTATGATAACACTTACCGATAAGAAAACAAAATAAAATTTTCGCGGCTTCTTTGATTAAGGGGCATTTCTACCTAAAAATTTTCAAATAAATATTTTTTAAAACTCTTTTTTTTTTTTATATATCAGTTAAAAAAATTAAATCTTTTTAAAATTTGGTACACATGTTTACTAATATCAAAATTTTTTTAAATAAATTCTACACGCTTTAGATGCTGATTAAAAACTGTAAATATAAAAACAGCCTGCTAAAGGTATGATGAAATGCGAAAAATAAACAGGCGATTTTTTTTGTAAGAAATTCTTACAAATGTTACAAATTTGTGCTTAGTCGTCTGCTTGGTGAAACAAAAAACTACAAAATGGTAAAATTTCTACAAATTTGTTACTTGTAAACACAACTACAAATCCTGTTTGGTGAAACAAATATTGAAAAATTTGTCATTACAAGTACTTGTGATTTCAAAGTCCGAATTCACAACTGTAGGAATTTGATGAAACCACATTTATCGATTTTCTTACAATTTTATGAGAATTTCCTTACAATTCATATATTTGTAAGTTGGTGAAATAGGGAACTGATCTTGCTTTTTGGGGGATATATCATAAACTAAACTACCAAAGATATGGATGTTATACATATATTCTTACGTTATCCCTATAGATTTGGCAGGGAGTGAAGTAAAATTCGATCGTCAGGGAGATGGTTTGGCAAGATACGATATATTGAATTATCAGCGGCTAGAGAATTCTTCAGGTTATCATTATAAGGTAAATATATATTACAATATAAAAACTTTTATAAAATGTAATTTCTAACGCAAATTATTAAAGGTGGTTGGTAAATGGTTCAATCAATTAGAATTAAATATACCAGATGTGGTTTGGAATAAAGAGAACGAGTTACCCATTTCGGCATGTTCGTTACCGTGTGAAGCAGGAATGATTAAGAAACAACAGGTAAATTACTACTTGCAAATCGAAATGGCCCAAAAATACAGTATAACAACAATCTGACGTAAAAGAAATAAAACTTTGTATTCACGCACATCTTAGTGCAAAAATATCTTTAAGCTCGTAACCCTTTAGTACTCAATCGTGCCTCTAGACAGCCTTCACCAAAACGTGTGCAATTACCACCTTAATAGTTTTTTGATACTACATTTTATCATATCGCTTATGGAATTTCCCAAGCTTTAAAAAATACATCCGTTGTAAGTTATGATGCGTATTACAGAAGTTAATGACAGTTAAAGTCAAAAATTTGTCAAAAATAGGAAAATTTATTATTTTGATTGAATTTGAGATAGAAGTAAAAAGAATAAAAAAAGATAAATAAAACACTTCTTGTCATAGTAGCCAGATAAAAAAACTAGCTGTGAGTAGCTAGGAATTTGAATTTTTTATACTAAATATTCAATTACTTAAAAAAAATTGATAAGTGTATTCAACAACATATACTTTTAGCATTCAACTTTTCCGGCTTCATAAAACTACGCCCATTAAGGTTTTTAGGATTTTGAAACCAGATTTATGCTTTTTACATCAAAATTTATCAATTCCAATTTTTTTAAATCAATCAAAAATTTGGGAACTAGAGGGTTAAATATGTACAGTTGCTCACAAAATTAATCACGCAGAACAATTTTTTTGGGAAACGTTAAATGGCAAAGAATGGCGTCAAAACAAAAAGTAACAGCATAATTAAGTGTTTACTTATTCAAATATACAGAAGAGGAAACAAATTTTTGAACTTAGATAATGTCTTCGGGTTCCAAAAGGGTCTTGAATGTCCCGAAATTTCGACAATAAGTTATAAATTTTTAAAAATTTTTTAAATTCCACAGCTCTGTTATTACTCATTACAATTGCAAACATAATGGAAAACAATTTTTGCGAGTCGGATTTTGTTGACTTGTCATCTTTATTTTGCTTTATCGGTAGGCTTGCCATAATTTTTCCGATCCATTTCCTGCCGCTGGTCAAAATTTTAAATTATCTTTTAAAACTCAAATACAAACATTATGCCAATAGAATTTTTTAAATCGGATAATGCTTACTGGTATTGCAAGAGGTGCAAAGCTTGTAAGTTTTTAGAAACCCAGCAAAATTTGTATGGAAAGTATAAATTATGGTCGAAAATTCAAAATTTTTAACATCCATCGAGATCAATAAACATTATCCGATTTAAAAAATAATTTTTGCAATATGTTTGTAGGAATTCATAACGGAGCTGTGAAATTTGAAGACCCTTTTGGAACCCGAAAATATTATCTGATTTCAAAAATGTCATTTCCAATTCAGTTCATATGGATGAGAGAAACTTAACTACGCCGTTACTTTTTAATTTGACGCCACTCTTGGCTATTTCTCGTGCCCCAAAAGTATATCAAAACGAACAAAAATAATATTACATTAGGGTCAGAATTCGTAAAATCAATCACTGGAAAATATTTTTTCTCAGATTTTAATGTAAATATGGAAAATTAGTAACTTTTTATAAGAAAACACGATTCTCAAATTTTTGGCTCATAAAAATTTTGTTTTTACAACTTATTGGCATTAACAGTTCTAGGAAGTTTTTTTTTCAATTTGATGTATTTCCGGATCTGCTCAACCAAATTTATAGAAATTTTCAGAACTATTTCTTTTTAGCGATAGTTTATGAAGCATTGTTCTGGAGCATGAAAAAATCTGAAAAAAATCAGACACATTGTTAATACTGTTTTAAAAAATATGTGCAAATTTCAAAGTGTGTCCATTTTTTGTTTAGAAGTTATGATGTTTTTAAAACAGCACCGCACAACGTTTTGTCGCAGTTGAAGTAAACTCGCTGTCGTTCGCAAAACTAAATTTACGAACACATTTTCGATAATGCAAATGTCACTATTTATTACTACAAATAAAACGATTATCGTCAAATATAGACTCTCCGGTTAGTTCTGAGAAAAAACGTTTTTGGATATACGCAAAGCGTATTAAACAGGGTGGAGTCACTTCAGAGAACCAATTTTATTCTGTCAAAAACTGCTGTTCGATATCAAAATTACAATAGCTTTTGCTTTGTGTTTTATTTCAAATGCAAACACAAATAGAATCTTTCATGAATAAAATAAATAAGTTATAATATATACATAAATGTGAAATTTATTATATTAATAATTGTGATATTGTGAAGTTTTAACTGGCTAATTGGGTAGAGTAATTGACGAATTTTTTTTATTGTGGAGCCCCCAATAGGCTTAGTCCACATAAATAAATTACACTTAAAGCTAAATTTGTATGAGTTTTTTGTTGCCGCGCAGCTTTGGCTGCGCTACGGCGCTTTTCTATATTCACTATAAAGACAGATAAGTCTGCATTTCTGCAACATTTGCCACAAATAATACAAATCATCACACAAAAATACAAAATGTTTTTATACAAATCAATTGCTATTGTATAAAAAGATTTTATTCCACAATATTATTTCATACAATTTTTGTTTATTTACCTTTTGTATTTGACATTTCATATTTTGACACTATAAAATTTGGCAGTTTAAAAAACATTAGCGAGGTCTCTCAAATGACTTCACCCTGTTAAATACGCCTTGGATATACGGTGTATTTTCAACTTCCACTGAGATACACGGTGTTTAAGAACATTAAGAGAAAGGTAGAAGAAATAGGTAGAGAGAAAGAGATAGCAAAGTTGCACCGAAAATCCAAAAATAAAATAAAAATCGGCGCATAATAGGCAACATTACTTTTTTGTATTTTTATTACAATTACTGATATGCATTTAATACATATTTAAACATAAATAAATTTTTAAGTTGTTCTTGAGACAAATTTAACTGGGCTGAAGTCCCAATAACAACTCAAAACTAAAAGCAATTGAATTATTCATAAAAAAAATCATCGATTTTTCGAAGTTATAAATTAATTCTAACTCATTCATTTGTTACTGGCGCTAATCCTCGCACAGTTAATAGCATTAAAAATATTAACTGCAACGTGGTCAGCATAAACAGACATTTTTTAATAGTTAATTTTGTGAACTTCAGAATTGTGATATTCTGAATTTTCAATTTCATTAAAAAAATTGTTTATGAATGATGTCGTCAACTGATGAGCTGGACTGGTCAGATGACTCCCAAGGCCCACTTTATGTATTTTCCTCAACATTAACCAACAAACAAATAGAAATTGTCAAAGAAAAAATAAAAGAATTAAGTGTGAAAAAGCAAAAATTTATTAATTCGAGTATTTCAAATTGATAAAAATTAGCTTTTCAGTTTTGGCACCAATTTTAGTTGAAAACCAGAAGAATGTAGAAGAAAAATCGAAAAGGCACTTTTATGAAATATTCCGTATTCCCGGCATCATTGGGTGCATTGACGGTATACATGTGAAGATCATTAAGCCAAAAGAAGATGGTTTTTAATTTTTTAATCGAAATGAGTATTTCAGCGTTAATGCTATGATCGTAAGTTATGTTTTTTACCTTATACTCCAATATTATATTATAATTTTACAGATTTGCGATTACAATATGGTGATTCAAGCCATTGATGCGTGCCACCCTGGTTCAAGTCATGACTCCTTCGTATGGAACTTGAGAAATGCCAGGGCCTTTTTTTTATCGAAATTCCAAACTGGTGAACGAAGCGACTGGCTTTTGAGCGATGGTGGTTATGGTATCGAATCATTTTTAATAATACCCTATAGAGATCCCGAGTCTGGGTCAATACAGCATAAGTTCAATCTTGCTCATGCCTCAGCTTGCAATGTTGTAGAAAGAACCATTGGGGTACTAAAAAGTCGCTGTCGTTGCTTACTAGGTACTTTACAATATCATCCGAAAAAAGTGGTTCAAATAATTAATGTTTGTTGTGCACTCCACAACATTTGTCGACCCTTCAACATAGCATTAGATGATTTCGCAAATGCTGAAGTAGACGACCTACCTAATGACGGAAATCTAACATCTTCTGACACAACGTCCTTGCAAAATATAGGACAGAGAATAAGAAATGAAATTGCTGCTTATATTTAAACATCAGTAAAAAAAAATAAAACTGCATTTTTCAATTAAATATTTGTTGGTTTCATTTACTAACATCTATCGTGTCGTTCATTATAATAGTGGTGTAACTCCATTTATTTGTTGCTTGTACCATCAAGTGTTTTGCAAAATGGTTTATAGATAAAAGAGCAAACATTATTTAAATGATTTTACCACTTTTATTGCAAGATAATACACAAAATTTTAGGAAAGTCATTATAAATTGATGGTTTGAGTCAAAGTCTATTATAAAAAAAATTAACATATATATATTTTTTTGGAGTTACTTCATTGTTATACTGGAATATAATTTTTTACGAATCTCGTAGGGATTGGAAAAAGAAAGTTGGCTGAAATTTGGAAAGTTTTAAACGAAAAGGAGAGAGGTTTCTACTTAAATATATTCATCTCGCTCTCACTCAATCTTTGATCTTAAACAAAGCGGATCTCAGAATGCAAGTGGGCTTTCTCCCTGGCCACTGTGTGGTCAGATTTCACCTAAGCAAATTAGGTCTTCCAACTGACAATGAGTGTCACCTATGTAAGGTAGATGATGAGATGACATCCTACATTCTGTGTGAATGTTTAGTCTTGACTTGGCAAATAAGGGTTATTTTTAGCAAACCGTTTCAAAAAGGTAACGAAATAAAAACCTCTCCAATAAAAGATGTTCTAACCTTAATTAGGATAGCAGATCGTATTTTGTCTTAATTTGGGTCTTTGTTACTAAATATCTTCTAAGCCGCAGTGCCTGACTTTCGGGCCGTCCCAACTGTACCAGCAATAATAATAATACGAACAATGGGTTCTCAACACCAATCATACATAATATCATTATTAGATAAATGTTCACCAACGTAAGATGCACTTAAACATGTTGAAACATCCACTGGAAGATTTTTATAGTAATTTCAATGGAGACGGCCCTATTGAATGTAAGTTGCAAGTACTGACCTAGAATCATTGCAATTTTCCGTATCCATCATAAAATATAAAACCTCGTATGAGGTTTATGTATAGAGAGTAACTAAAATAAATCGACAAGACCCATAAATAGTATTCGTTGCTAGACAAAATTTATTGAGTGTAAGTACTTTTTATCAAAGTACATTATACATTCTACACTATTAATATTTCATTAAAAGAGGCTACTAAACCCTTTATTTACTTTTCTGTTACGCTGACTTTGGACTTACTTCACTATTATTGTGAACTATTTTGTTTTTTAAGTTCCGTGAGTGGACAAATAGTATCATATCTTAAAAAGGTATTTTTAAGCATGAAAAGCAAATTTGAGTCAGTTCACTTTTATAATGAAAGATATAACAAGACCTGATAATTTTTGAACAAAAAAGTGTTTATTAAAAAGAAATGAAGTTATACCACTATTATAATGAACGACACATATAACAAAAAATAATGCACAAGTAAATTTAGGAGGATAGCAAATACAACATCTTTTGGTCTGTTTGATGAAGTCAATGCAGAAGTTACAACTACCATGAATGAAGTCGAGGCGGAAATTAAGATTTTGTTTGGTCACTTTTTAAACGTATCACCTCGATATCCAGCTGTCGTGGCTTCAGTTGATTTTTTTCAACAAGAGCTTTTAACATTTGTCGATAATGCTCGTTTAAGTCTGCCCTCATGCCACACAAGGTTTCGTACACTTTCTCAATTGAACGAAATACCCGCTTCAGACTGCTCTTATTTTCCTTTTCGGATTCCACCAGCTGCGTCAATTTTTCAGAAAGATTTTCATAAAAAGTGGACTCTGCGCCCATGAAGTTTTGGACTGTTTCCTATAACATAACATGCCACAATAAATAAATAAAAAATTATTAACTCTTGCCTGCAGTGAAGGAGTCAATGGGACACTGCTTTTCCGTACACATCTTGATGACGTGCTTGGGATGTTATCATCGTCCTCGCTCATGGCAGTTGTAATGTCTTCACTCACTTCCTCACTTTGTCCGAAAGATGTTGTGTTCGCTATCCCCTGCAGAACGCTGTACAATCTAGAAATTCTGGCGAAGGTTTCCACCGCATTCGACAAATTATATTTGGTGAATGGTCCACCACCTGGCGCTGTGGATTCCCTTTTATTGTGGACAAGTTTATTCCGTACCTCACATTTCCAGTCGGCCCAGGCCCATAAAAAAACATTTTTACAAAACACTTACAATCCCATGTCACCTACCTTTTTCCATCCATTGACGTCTTTGATTGGCGGTCCCTCGCTGTTTAATGGCTGAGCCAGCTGCTTCCACTCACTCTCAATCTTCACACGATCTCCATTGGTGAAACTTTTTGCCACGTCTGCGTGTCGCTCCATAAACTCTAACAATATTGTGTTTTGAGCAGCATTTTTTGTTTTCCCTTAATTTTATATATTACAAAATTTACAAATATTTTACAAAAATAAATTTTTTTTACTTACATTTTTAAAAGCAACTTTTTTTATTGGTTTTATTTTATTTTTTAATTGACCAAACTTCAAAACAATTGTAATGCCAAAAACCGCCCTTGAACATAAGTTCGAATCGGATTCAATTTCAGTTCGCTTCGGATGTCAGAACAATTCCGCTTCCGATTAATCTTCTTTTTCATTCCAATATTCTATTCCATTTGTCTGCGCTAGTACAAGAGAACTTTAGTTGCAAAATTGTGATTTATGCTTTACATAAAGTTAAACACAGCCAACGCAGCTGACCTCCGACAGCTGGCTTTTGATAGAATAAACACAATAAGAGCGTAAACCTCTAATGTCGAAAAATATGTAAAAGAAAAAAAAGCAGCTGGATTTGATTTTTGCATTTACAATTAATTTCGTTTTTATTTATGTTGTCAATTGCCAAAAAATAAATGGAAAAATTTAGGATTATGCAATGAAACAATTGTTTCATAAACAAAACGTTGAGCAAAGTTTCTCGTTGTATAAAAATGTTCAAGCTAGTGTTGGGAACTATCGAACAGTCATGATGCCGAGTTTCAGCCACAGGTTCGAGACCAAGAAAATTTCATCAATAGGACAACTCAATGTAATAAAGCAATAAATAAAAAAAGAACAATAATGTATATACGAAAAAATAAAAAAAAAATATAAAAAAAATGTATAATAGAAATTTGTGGGATTTGAACCTTGGCCACAAGTGACTGCGTGCTTGCTGACGCACTAGATAATTAGACTATAGCGTCATGGATTTGGGCAGCCACTATTTTGGAGTATTGTTTTTCTAAAAACACACATTTATAAACTCACACATCTTATGAAACCTCATACGATACCGAAATGACATTTGATTTTAATTTCTATCAATTTACTCCACATCAAAAATCGTTCAATAGACAAAATCAATCGATAGTCAAAACCATTCAGTTACTAAATATCAATAGTTGAAATCACTCGATAGCTCCCATCACTAGTTCGGGTTGATAACACAGTGCAGCAATTTAGGGTCGCTTATTACGACTGCGTCCTTAGTTTTTCTGCATCACATCTATTTCTCCCATAATATGGCGAAGTTCCGCATTTCAGAAGTATTTCAACGAAATGTTAAATTTGCCTGAAATTTGATAATATTACAGTTTTTGGGCCATTTATATGATACTCATGATCTAAATTTCGTTTTTTGTTTTTATTTGTGTACAGGGTGATACATGCTGCTGGATTTGCGACAATTGCGAACCCTATGAATATGTATATGATGAATTCACTTGTAAAGATTGTGGTCCTGGCTTTTGGCCTTATGCAGATAAATTGTCATGCTTTGCATTAAATATACAGTATATACGTTGGAAATCACTTTTTGCATTAATACCAATGACTATTGCTATTATTGGTATCATTATGACATTTGTGGTAATAGCACTATTTGTCAAAAATCACGATACACCGTTAGTGCGAGCATCAGGACGTGAATTAAGCTATACGCTTTTATTTGGTATATTAGTGTGCTACTGCAATACATTCGCTCTAATAGCAAAACCAACAATTGTATCATGTATTTTACAACGTTTTGGAATTGGTGTCGGCTTTTCTATCATTTACAGCGCATTACTAACTAAGACTAATCGCATTTCACGGATATTTCATTCAGCGTCAAAGTCAGCGCAACGTCTCAAGTATATTAGTCCACAATCACAAGTTATTATAACTACATCATTAATTGGTAAGTATCAGTAGAGTTCCTTACAATGATTAAGTACAAATAATGAAATGAAAATATTTAATTTTATGAATCTAATTTCACTATTATTTAAGGCAACTCAACTTAGTCAAATCTTTAAGACAACTGAATATCCTTTTAGAAATTTCTATCAAGTTGTAAGAAACTTGACTAGTTTGAAATAATATTTGTTAGTAAATAATGGTATTTTTCAATGTTTATGTTTTGGATTTAGCCGTTTTTATTTTACAATCTCATTATGGTGTAGTTTATAATTTAGATATTCTATATCTACGAGGGCAGTTTGATAACTCAGTGACTTTATGAATTTCCCGCGTTGTAACTTTAAATGAAACACTGCTCCTGTAAACCACCATCTCCGACGCCGAACGTTCAGGTCGCTCAAAAGAGGTAGTCAAACCATAGATCGCCGATAGAACCAATGGAATGATATTGGACGATCGGAGAATGAGAGTGCGTGAGGTGGCTGAGGCTGTAAGTATCCCAACTGAGCGGGTGCATCACATTTTACATAAATATTTGAACTTGAAAAAGCTATCCGCGCGATGGGTGTTGCGATTGCTCACACTCGACCATAAGTGCAACCGTGCGACCATTTCAAAGGAGTGTTTGGCTATTCGCTGTTTCATAACCGTGGATGAAACATTGTTCCATCACATTACACCAGAGACCAAGGAACAGTCAAAGCACCAAAAGAAGCCAAGCTGGGTTTATCGGCCAACAAGGTCATGGCGACAGTTTTTTCGGATTACATTGAAAAGGGTAAAACAATCACCGTAGCTTTTGGACAGATTCAACATTGATTTGAAGCAAAAACGGTCGCATGTGGCAAAGAAAAAGTGCTCTTCCACCAGAACAACGCACCGGCTCACATGTCCGCAGCTCCAATGGCGAAATTGCATGAATTAGGCTACGAATTTCAAATTTAGCCCCTTCTACTATTCTGTTTTTTTAAACCTGAAGAAATAGCTCAGCGGTAAGAGATCTTGGTCGAATGAGGAGGTCTTCACTGAAACAATAGCCTATTTTGAGAACCTTGAGGATACCCATTATTTGGAAGGAATAAAAAAATTGCAAAAACAATGGACTAAATACATCGAGCTAAAAGGAGACTATGTTGAGAAATAAAACGCTTTTTTGTCGAAAATAAATATCTTTTATTCAAACAGCCTCTGACTTATCAAACTAACCTCGTGGCTCGTAAAATCAAGGATATTTATGAAAAATTTGTCCAAAGGGTGAAGCATGAGTAAATTAAATAAGGGTGGGGCTTATCCCAAAAATTCCTACCTTGGAACCGCTATTGTCGGTCACCTCACATGTTCCGTTCACCAGAGCTGGGTAGTAATAATTTCATTCGAATTAAAATCCCACCTCCATTCCAACAAAGGGGCTATATTGTAAAGAGGTCACAATTCGCTCTGGCTGAAATCAAAACACAAAAACGTAGAAGCCAGAAACGAGGTGCAATACCGATGGTGTGACAGCGACAGTTGTCAACACATCCAGCGTTCAAAAATATATGAATGGATGAGTTTTACATGTTTGATAAAGCAAATATTTAATATTTCTTTTGGCAAATAACATTCAACAATTACAGTATTTACATATTCTTTATATACAAATATTTAAACGTTTGGTTGCGGTTTTGCATATTTCATATAGATATTTTTAAATCTTTTTCTACTGATTTCATGAATTGTTATTACTAAATATTTTCAACATTTTACTCAAATATATGTAAATAAGTATATTCAGGTAAAATGTTGAAATATTTTAGTTGAATATATTTAGCTAAAATGTTGGAACATTTCATACAAAAATTGTTTGTTTACATGTTATCGTAGCAGCGATATATGAAATTTAACATGTATAAGAAAATTAATACTGCACCTCATGTTAAAATCTGATTGTAACGGAAAACCAAAGCAAAGAATAAGAGGAAGAGATGTGTGTTTTTGTTGTTGTCCCGATTACAGAATTTCAAATTTAATATTTTCAATCGTTTTTACATTGCACCTCGACGACCTCGATAGCCTAGTGGATAGTGCACTAGACTTTCATCTGGGAGGTTCGGGTTCGATTCCCGTCTTCGTCTGGTGGTTAATTTTCATTACTTTCTTATATTCACTATCAATATGAAGTGTATGAGAATTATAAGATAGTGTACAAGTACACACATTGGTTGGTAATGGCAAAACCACCAAGCCGATAAAAAATTGCCACACCGCCGTTCGGAATCGGCGTTAAACTGTAGGTCCAACTATGTGGTATCACAATGGGCCGTTCAGGCCTAAGTGTGTCTCTCGACAGCCACTCCAACCTAACCTAACCTACATTGCACCTCGTTGTAATTCTACATTTCGTAACAGAACTGAAATGAAATATGTAATAAAACAAGAAAAAAGAAGAAAATATGCGGTTGTTTATCTTTTCTCTAATTACAAAATGGAAATGTATTGTTATTTTAGGAATCAAGTATTTTAAAATTCTTCTTGAAAAACTACATAACTATTCTTTCGTATTCAACACTAATGTTAGCAAACAAAACGTTAGAAATAACAAAGAAATTTAACATTTTCATTTGTTTTTGCATTGCACCTCGTTGTGATTCTACATTTTGTAACAGGAATGAAATAAAGGCATTTGTCAAATACATAGTAAGAAGATTTGTTGTTGTGAATGTAAAAATTTACAAGGAGGATAATTTATTAAAGTTTATGAAATATAAAATATGAAAAGTTCCAACGTTTTGGCTAAATATATTCAACTAAAATATTTCAAAATTTTACCTAAATATATTTATTTAAATATATTTAATAAGTATATTTATTTACATACATTTTGATTTCATGAAATTAGTAGAAAAATATTCAAAAGTACTTATATATAAAAAACATAAAATTAAACAAAACGTTTACATATTTGTATATAAAGAATATATGAAAAACTGTAAATGTTGAATGTTATTTGCAAAAAAAATGCAAAATATTTGTTTTATCAAACATCTCCAACTCGTCCATTCAAACATTTTGTCCGCTGGATGTGTTGACAGCCGTCGCTTTCATACCATCGGTATTGCACCTCGTTGCTGGTTTCTACGTTTCTTTGTTCCAAAATTCCAAAGAGAGGAACGAAACACAATTGCGTCGTATGATCAGCGTTGCCAGAACGACGATTTTAACGTCATTTTGACGATTTTTTGACCCAATGATGATTTGACGATTTTTCTTGAAAACTGACGATTTTTTAGATCAACCACAACTACATAAAAACTGTCATTTTTATACATATAGTATATCACAAAAGTGTTTTTTAACACACCAAAAAACTTTAGCCACAAAAATCTTCTCAATAGACAGGTTTAAATTTATTTTTACCCTACTAAAAAGCTGCATAGAAAGCTGTTGAAATAGCAACTACTAATATTATAAAGAAAGAAAATGTGATTCTGACTATTTTTTGAACTCAATATTACTAAGAGATAGTATGATGTGACAAAAGTAAGTTTCCAAAAACTTAAATATTAACCATTTTAAGTTAATTGGTTTACAATAGTGAAAATAAGATTTCTACACCGATTTAGACTAAGTTTATTTACCAGTTGTCTTTATTTATCGACACTGTGAGAAGTGTGCTCTAAAACAAGCAACCTTTAAACTGCTTTTGCATTACCATTTGATGACAAGTCAAGGTTTGGTGATGATCATTAAAAAAAGCTTTCTTCAACATTATGAACACATTTCAATACATATTGCATCTACTATAAGATAATGTAAACATTACCCATTAAGATTTTCTCGTCAGGAACTGGTACATCTTTTGAAAGATTTTTTTTTTATTTAATTTTGATTATGCTTTCCATGCACAAATATTTTAAGACCAGAGTATTTAACTCATGATGTTAATAACATTGATTTCAGAGACAAAGCAAAATTTTTGGAAAGAAAATATATTTACGTTGGCATTTATACTAAAGAATAATTAATAAGGGCCTTCATTAAAACGTGCAAAGCCTTCTCAAAATTTATATGAAATTTGACAGTGTGTTTCAAAAGAAGTCAATTCATTACAAAGCTTGATGCCACATCTTAAAAATTTGGGGGACGAAAATTAATTTCACGAATTATGACTGATGACGATTTTATACTGAAAATGATGATTTTTTCTTGCAATTTTGACGATTTTTGTAGTGAAGTTTCTGGTAACACTGCGTATGACGGTATACATTAGTGATGGGATTTTCGGTACGATCGTAAATTTTTTAGTACACTTTGAGGTTCGGAAATACGTCAGTACATAAGCAAGATTTTCAGTACACTTTCATGCAATAAATTCTTTACATTTGATATCATTTCAAAGAAAAATAAAACTGTGCTACTTTTCTTATATTGTTACCGATTACACAGTGTAACACGGAAAATTTACAAGGGCTTAGGCCTATATAGTGGTTGGATTGACAATAACAAATTTCACACATACAAGACTAAAAAGTAGAAAATAATAATTTAAATAAAAATTTTTTTTAATATACCACGTTTTTAAAGCGGACTAAAAATTCTAAAATACAGATTTATAACCTCATACAGATTCATAACCCCAAACAGATTGTCCTGAAAATATGTAATTGCGAACTTTAGTAGGTCTGAAAATAATTGCATGATTTAAAACAAAAAACGTGGGTCGCATGCTATATGAAATTGGAGGATAGATGAATAGTTCACTTAAGCCGCTACCAATTTTACCTCTATCCATAAGCGTCCCACGCTTTTCGTTTTAAATCATGTAAATATTTTCAGACCTACTAAAATTCGCAATTACATTTTTTCAGGACAATCTGTATGAGGTTATGAATCTGTATGGGGTTATAAATCTGTATGGGGCAAGGAGAAATTATTTTATACTTTTTAGTCCGTTTTAAAAATGTGGTATATTAAAATTTTTTTATTTAAATTATTTTTAAGCAAAAGTTACCACATCTTTCGTTGAAACTTTCTTGTGAAGTACAGGAAGACCTCGCTTAACACGGGAATTACGTTCCTGGAAAATGCCGTGTTAAGGGAAATCGTGTTAAATGATACGAGGAACCAGTGCACCGACACCAGACACCCGAAAATATTTTTTTTTTTTTTAATTTTTCAGATATTTTTTTAATTGAAATTATAGTTATACATAAGAATATAAAGAAATATCGATCTTAAAAGAACAGATGTGACAAAAGCATTCACATTCATTTCATCAATCTTTTCATCATTAATTTTAATACGGTATGAATCGTCACGTGAAAGCACTTTTGAGGATCACCAGCATTTTCTCGTGATTGCAAATCGCTTTGCCAAAAAAAAAACAATCCGCCCAATGTTTCACAATATACTATAAATTCCCTCGGCTGATGGCTACTCCCGCTATTCATATTTTCTTTTCAATATTGATTTAACTGTTTGAGGAAGTTTATGTCATTTTGAGAACCAAGATTTGATGTAACCACGTTTAATCATGTAAATAAGCAAGTCTAGACAGGTTTGTTTGGTTTTTTCATCGATAGTGTACAAGCCATCTTCCGTTGTTGTTATCCCGAACATATGTAACGTGTTGGACTTGTTCCCGATGACCTATAAAATTTAATACCTCGACTAGGAACTCCACCCAAAAATATTGTTGTTAGTAAATGGCAATGGCCATCTCTGTCGAGTAATATTTGTATTCTAAATTTTGATATTAAAAATAAAAACATTAAAATTTTCTGTTTTTCTAATTAAAAATTTCTCTACCCCATATCGTTCAACCCAAAAACTTTTTGCACTCCATTTTATACATATAAAAAAGGACGCCTAATCGAATGAGCATAATTCCAATATTAGGAGAAAAAATTGACATGGTTTCAAGTGCCCAAAGTTGATATATTTATGAATTTCATAAATATTCAAATATTAACCATCGTAACGGTACAATATTTCAAAGAAAATTTCAGATTTATTTTTTTAATTTACAGCGTCTACTACGTCCACCAAAAATGATAAACCTTAAAAAAATCTACTTTGGGTATTTAATTAGCAGCTATAGAAAATATAACTCAAAATCATCCAAAATAGTAAAAAAAATGCACATTTTTGAAGTGTGACAGCATATAGCACCCACCGATTCCGATAAAATTTTAGTCAATGACTACTTAGGGGATGGGTCAACATAACATTGAGTTTAGAAGAAGTTGTGCATTTACTCCTCTAATATACACTACAGGCGGGAAAAAATATAGTTTGTCGTATTTATCGCGTAATATCTCGAAATGCCAAACAAATTTCGGAACAAAAGCTTATATTTTTAAGAGTATTTTGTGTCTACGCTTTGAAAATAAATATTAATCCAATAAGAATATTAGCAAAAAAACAAAAACCAGCAATCAAAAAAGTAGAATATTTCGTCATTCAAAGAAAATGGCTCGTCTGTAATTAAACTAAAATTAATTTTGCAACCATGGCAGAAGAATTAAGAAGGTAGATGCATTTTGACAATTAAGAGGGGAAACATTTGTTTTGATCCTTTTCTTCTTTATGCAACAGCGTTGTATTTCCATAGTTCAATTTTTAAGAGAGAATTTATAAGAAAATATTTTGCATAGTACTACATGTACATAGGGAGAATTAGTTCTTGCTTTTTACATTACTTTTTAAATAGCATTATTTATACAATTTTTATTATAAATAAAATTTATAATCCAGTACTAAGTAATAAAAGTAGTATTATTAATCTACTACTAACTTTCTCTTTTATACCCATTTCAAAAAATGCACCTCTAAAAAGTTCCTCTTGTCAAAAGTTAAAAAAATGCATCTACCTCTAAATACCATGGTTACATCACTCCTTTAAAAATGCTCTAAAGTTTTCCCACATAATATATCATTTGTATTAAATTATTTAAAGTCATTTTGAATGGATTTAAACATGTTTCCATATATTTGTGGCTAATTTTATCTTAATCTTAAAAAATGTCCCTTTTTGAACATGATCCGTTATCTCGTTATTAAGAGAGATCTGAAAAAGTATGCTTTAAGTAAACATTTGGTTAACTTTTTATATATTAAATGAACAATATATTTATTAAACTTTAATCCCGTATACAAAAGAAAAAACTTAAAAAAATTGTATTAAACAAAAAATATTTCATATATATAAACAGGTTAATGAACAAATGTAGTCATCACAACAAAAATGTATATAGAGACGGGCAAATCAGACGGCCGTTTCGGAATCCGCCACAATTCCTCATCAGTGATCTTAGTGATAGTTCGTAATGTTTCAATATCCTATATAAAATGCTAATATTTGAAATCATAACCCAGAATTACGGGTTTCGGATTCCGAAACGGCCGTCTGATTTGCCCGTCTCTATATACATTGTTGTTGTGATGACTACATTTGATCATTAACCTGTTTATATATAACTTCAAATAACGAAATTGACATGACATAAGTCATGACTGTGAAAATTAACATCTAGATTTAATTTTCATAGTCTCCTAAAAACTATCATGAACTGATCGAATGGGACCCGTTCAGAAAAAATGACACCTAGAATCATTTTCTAACAAAAACAATCTCTCATGTACTAGACTTTCAAATAACGAACTGTTATGCAGACTAGCTACAATGGAAAAAAACAACAACATAAATATATAGAACGGTAGTGGTAGTTTCTTTCAATATCTCTATTCAGTGAAGATATTTGGAATCAAATCCGTAATTCTGGGTTATGATTTCAAATATTAGTAGCTTATATAGGATATTGAAAGATTACGAACTATCACAAAGATCACTGATGAGGAATTGTGGCGGATTCCGAAACGGCCGTCTGATTTGCCCGTCTCTATATACATTGTTGTTGTAATGACTGCATTATGCATGTGTTGCCAATAAGAAGACTAATATTTGGATGGAAAACTTTCGAGAAACATTAGCTTTTGACTAAAATAATTCTTAAAGGAAAATAGTCTGGCAAATACAAGTTAAAAAATTGAAATGTATGTGTGGTAGCCATATAGCTACGATGGTAAGAAAAGAGTTAATTATTTTCTTAACTACAAAAATCGCACACATATTCGCTTGGATTTTAAATTCCAGAGCATTCAGCATGTGCCCAGGTTATGTATATATACATATAGTTACATATTATACAGATAATTTAAAAACAAAAATAGACGAGATCACTATACTGCCACGCCCACATCCCATTGAACAAAAATAATAAAAACACTTAATTTTATAGGAATGATAATTTTCTAATAGAAATAATGAACCTTCTAGGGGGGTTAAAGGATTTGGGGTTCAGATGTCAACCTTTTCTTATTTTTTGTCGTTTTGTCGGAGAAGTCATGGTTTCTTTTATTACATATCTCAAACCCGACTCATTTGAAGTTTGGGCTGACAAAGTATCGACATTAGCCAGTAACTGCGTGTTACTTTATTGCTGTGAAGAATTTTCTGAATCAAGTTTTCTTTTTAACCGATCATTTTGCTTCACTGCAATTGCGATGAGGTCTCTTCCATTCTCTAACCAAGCATTAAAAAGACTGCTTGCCTTAAGTAAGTTTTTTTAATTCTCCGACGTCACTTACAATTCGACTACCCTTCTTCAATTTCCGTTTGAAAGTAGCCCAATACCTCTCTATTAGGCGAAATTCTGTCTGGACCGTGTGGTGTGTTCTCCTTTTTTGCAACATAATTGACGTTGTTTGTTTCTAAAAATCCAGTGTCGAACGGGCGGAGTATGCAGTAGCTAAACCGGTCCAAAATATTTTTGATACATTAGGTTTCTTGTTTTGCGTATTTAGTGACCTTTTTAAGAAACGGGATGCTCTGAAAACTGCAAGAAAATAGCCTGCCAGATGAGAACTTTCTCGCCTGATTTTTCCACTCTAATTGCTGACACTGACTGGTCGACAGTACATACTTTATGTTTTGTGTAGAATTGGAGATCTGGTATTGTTCTTGAGTCCATTTTAACATAGCTGTCATCATCCATCACAACGCACTCAACAACATCTTTTCAATTTCCAATTTCCCAATTTTCAATTGTCCCATCATTCTTTTTTTGTACTTTTTTATCTTGTCAGTTTCTAAGTGATGTCTGCCTTCCTCTTGCAATCATAGAGGTACTGGCTATAGGTTTTTTTTACCAAGTCTCGCATTGACATTGATTTGATTTTGTTTATTAAGGCCATTACCTTTGCTTCAAATTTCGAATGTTTTAGACATTTTTTCTCCCACTTTTCGGCCAATCTTTGAAAGAACAGGTATCTCCAAACCTGTTTATAATACTTTGCCACCATTTACACTGACTTTGTACCGTTTCTGTCTGTAAAAAATTCCTTTTTTAATAAAGTAATTGTGCAAAATTTTGCTTGGCCCGTGATCTTTAATTCGAGTCATCGTGAAAACTAGAACAAGAATAGCAGATAACAAGTAACAATAAAAGCATAAAAAGCAATAAAAGAATCGATCACACTTTCTAAAGGTGCATATCACATATTGATCAAACGTATACACTATGAGAAATATTGAATTTAAAGTGTGCAGTTTCTTTTTGATACAGTCCTTATATATATGCCGAGTAGTTTATTGTTAATTAGTTTTGACATTTATAAGGCGAATTCGCTTTTCGTTTACCACAAAACTAGCTTTACATAAAATACGATCTGATTTTACGGAAGTTGCTGGTAAGCCGAAGTGTTTCGTTACACATTCCATAATGGGTTTGAAACCTTCTACTGCAATAGATTTTAAGCCTTCTCCTGTAATCTGTGCAGATAAAAAGATAATACAATTGTTTTCACAACCGAGATTCATAATAAATACGAAAACTCAAATACCTTCCAAACAAGAAGTGGGTTTACGTGCAAAATTTGTGAATACTAATATTTACGCACAAAGACTGCATTTAAAAACTTACATTTTCTTTTACTTCTTATTAAAAAATTTTCCATTCTATTCTACAACTGCAAAAATCCACTAATAAAAATTAATTTGCTTCAATTAGCGAAATTTAAAAAGAAAACCGTATGTCAGTTGGCGTTAAGAAAACAAATGCCACTTTTCTACTTTACAGAAAGTGTTGCCAATAGTATATAATGTGTTTCACATTTATTTTTAGATTCTTAGCAGGAAATTGAAAAGTTCGATAGTATTCGATAGTTTCGGAAACTATTGGTGGCCCACGATAGTCAAAAACTATCGATACTATCGATATCCCAGTATCAATAGTTTTCCAGCTCTACTGAACACACGATGTGCAAAGCTGTGCAAAGGTTTGGTTTTTTCCTTTCAATCGAAAATATAAAAATCAAACAATGATTATTTTTTTTCCTGAACATAAAAAAAATTCAGAAAATAATTATTATTTCTGAGCAAGCAGATAAAAATCAAAAAATTATCATAATTTCTGAGCCAAAAATAAAAAATCGAAAAATAATTTTCATTGATGATCAAATAAATAAAATTCAAGTAATAAGCATTAAATTTTGATATTTTTATTACTGCTTATAATGATTACGGTCCCTGCTTTAAATCTTTGAATAGAAATAAAATATATGTGGAAAAACTTTAAAGCATTTTTAAACGAGTGTTGTAACATTTATTTTAGTTTAATTACAGATGAGCCATTTTCTTTGAATGATGAAATATTCTACATTTTTGATAGCTGATTTTTGTTTTTTTTTACTAATATTCACACAATAGACACAATATGCTCTTAAAAACTTAAGCTTTTGTTGCAAAAGTTGTTTGACTTTTCGAGATATTACGCGATAAATGCGACAAAGTAAATTGTTTGTGGGGGCTACCAAACTTTCCGCCTATAGTGTATGTATGTGTATAAATTAGGGGTGACTACCAAAAATATTTTGGGGACCAAGCAACAACAATAACAACAACGAATTTAAGAAATGTGTTAAAAAAATAAAACACAAAACAACAATCCCTGATCTGACTGGGCGGTGCGAAATAAAATCATAAACAACCATTTTTGGGTTTGTTGTAAAGAGCCAACTGAGCTACTGGCACAAGACACCAACAACCCAACCAAATGTGACAAGAATATTTGTTTTTCCATAGCTTTTGCTTTCAATATGCAAAAACAAATATTCTTAGCTCCAATTGAGCTTCAGGCTGATCACCCCTGTATATCAAACAACATAACGGGCAGAAAGCAATTTTTTTCCCGAATCCTTGTTATTCTGTGGTTATATTGCGAGTATGCTCGGCGAACACCATGAAATTGTGAGGCACTAAGCCCCTGGTTATATTGGTGTTCGGTGTTCGACGAACACAAAACATTTTCTCCCGTGCTCGGTGTACAATATACAGCCTTAGAACGAGGTTTTACAGTGTTGAACGAAAATATGCCGCAAAAAGTGATCTACCTGTACTTGAATACAAATTTTTACATATCAATAAATGTAAAACTTCGTTCTAAATTAAATGTTAATAAATTTTTTGCAATAAAATAAAAATATTTTAAATTGTAAAGCCCGTATGTTACTCCTTTTTTCAATTTTTAAAAATAATTTTAATGTTTTCAAAAGAATGTGAGTATATAACACTAAAGACATAAAAAATACAATAAAAATCTATTTATATTTACATTTATCAGATTCTTAACATTAAAAAAAAAAATATTGGGAGTATGAATGTATAAACTCGTAATTGTGACTAACTTCATATCTATCATACGCGCCATTTTTTTCACATTGACAGCTATTCTATCTCGAAGAGCGCCAAAAATACTATAAGAATTGATCTGCCAAATAATTTTCATAGTTTTACAAAAGTGTTTTACTATAGCTGAAAATGTCGAATTTCGTGCCAACAAAACAACATTTGCTTGAAGTTTTAATTTGCTTCTTCCATTAAAGGAAAAACGATACTGAAGCATATCGTTTACTCACTGAAGCTTATCCTGACTATGCTATAGACGTTAGAATGTGTCAGGTGTGGTATGCCCGTTTCAAAAGTGGTGATTTTGATGTTGAAGACAGGGAATGTTCAGGCGGCCAGAAAAAGTTCGGGGATGAAGAATTGAAGGCATTACTCGAAGAAGATTCATGTCAAATGCAACAAGAACTTACAGAATCTTTAGGAGTTGATCAATCAACCATTTCTAAACGATTAAAAGCATTGGGAATGATTCAAAAGCAAGGAAATTGGGTGCCGTACGAATTGAAGCCGAGAGACGTCGAACGACGATTTTTCACATGTGAACTGCTGATTGAACGACAGAAAAGAAAAGGTTTTCTGCATCGTATTGTGACTGGCGATGAAAAGTGGATACGTTACGATAATCCAAAGCGTAAAAAATCATGGGGCGGCCCCCCCGGATATGCATCCACATCAACGGCAAAGCCGAACATCCATGGATCCAAGCTCATGCTGTGTATTTGGTGGGATATGAAAGGTGTCGTGTATTATGAGCTGTTGAAGGCAAGTAAAAACATACTTGGAAACGCTGAAATAGAAAGTGCTACCCCATCCGCCGTATTCTCCAGACATTGCGCCTTCTGATTAGCACTTGTTCCGATCGATGACACATAGCCTAGCTGAACAGCACTTCCGTTCTTTCGAAGAACTCAAAAAATGGGTCGATTCGTGGATAGCCTCAAAAGATGAGGAGTTCTTTCGATGCGAAATCCGTATGCTACCAGAAAGATGGGAAAAGGTTGTGGCTAACGATGGACAATACTTTAAAGAATAAATTTATAATCACTTTTTCACAATAAATGTCCAAATTACGAAAAAAATACGAGTTTATACATTCATACTCCCAATAAGAAAAACTAAGTATAACTAAGTTAAGTCCATTTAACTGGCTTCTAATATTGTTGTGCCTTTTTTGTGTGTTTTTAGTGCCTTTGTTTGATCGATGAAATCCCAATCCATAAAGGCGTTCTCCAGGGGGACCCTCTAAGCCCACTCCCTTTTAGTTTATTCCTTGCAGACCTAAATGATCACTTGGAAACTCAAAGTGTAAAAGGAATTTACGTGGATAATCTACATATTCATTCTCTACTCTATGCAGACGACTTGATTCTTCTAGCTGACGGTCCTACAAGTCTCCAAAAAGCCCTAGACGCCCTGAAAATGTTCTGTACTATTAATAATCTCACAGTGAATGCTAATAAATCCAAAGTCGTAGTTTTCAAGGCGGCAGGTAGACTTTCAAGAAAGAAGTCTTCGTTTTAAGTTCGATCAAACAGAATTGAAACTAGTCAAAGAGTACACTTATCTGTATACTGAACCATTCTGTAGTTCTGGGTTATTCCTCAAAACCACTAAACAAATGGTGTCTAAAACAAACGCCGCAATGTTACAAGTTAAAAATATTCTCGTTGAAACCAAAATGCAATCACATAGCTCATGAGTTTACCTCTTCAACAGTCTTATATTAAGCGTTCTGGATCGGAAGTTTGGGCTCTGAAAACCCCATATTGCGTAGAAAAAACGCAAACTAGGGTTTTCAAGTCGTTGTACTTTCTAGAACAATGTACGCCAAATTACATTGTTCGAAGAAAATTCAAACTAAACAACCTAATTATTACATCGGTCAACAGAGCCATCAAACAGTTATGTAAAATTTTGAACATGGATGAGAATAGATTCCCTAATTCCTCTAATCAAATTAGATGCATCTGCTGCAAACATTATGAAGTACAACTGGTTTTCGTTATTAAAAAACTACCTCTGCCAGATGAATAAAGAACATCTGCTGGCTGACGCTAATCCTCATTTTCCCCAGTGAGAGCTGAACACAATCACTTGTGAACTTAGTAAGCTCTACAATAATATGGACACCAACCTAATCATGAGCTCTAACTATGTCCCAAACTACAAATTCTTCGGAAATGGTTCAATAACTAGCATCAACGCTCCAATTCAGAAGATTAGACTTGCTTTTCAATTACGAACAGCAAACTCCAGAAGTTTTGTTTTAACCATTAATAACACGTCTCATAAAATTAATCCAAATTACACCTGTTCTATTTGTAACATGGCAGAAGATGAAACCTTCTTTCATATTATATGTAAATGTCCCATATACGAGGAATACCGAACTCGCTTTCTGCAAAAACATTTTATTCCAAATCAAATCCCACAAGACATCGTCAATGAATTTCAATTAAATGATTTGTATCTGTTTTTTGTATATACCTTAAATCTAAGATCATTTGCTAGCGAAAATTAAATATTAACCTTATAATGTAAAAAAAAAAACAAAGAAAATGTATATATATATGTATATCTTATCATTATCATTTCTTTGAAATGATATCATATGAAAAGAATTTACACGAAAGTGTACTGAAAATCTTGCTTATGTACTGACGTATTTCCGAACCTCAAAGTGTACTAAAAAATTTACGATCGTACCGAAAATCCCATCACTAATGTATACCGTAATACGCAGAGTTGCCAGAACTTCACTACAAAAATCGTCAAAATTGTGAGAAAAAATCGTAATTTTCAGTAAAAAATCGTCATCAGTCATAATTGGTGAAATTAATTTTCGTCCCCCAAATTTTTAAGATGTGGCATCAAACTTTGTAATGAATTGAGTTATTTTGAAACACACTGTCAAATTTCATATAAATTTTGAGAAGGCTTTGCACGTTTTAATGAAGGCCCTTATTAATTATTCTTTAGTATAAATGCCAACGTAAATATATTTTCTTTCCAAAAATATTGCTTTGTCTCTGAAATCAATGTTATTAACATCATGAGTTAAATACTCTGGTCTTAAAATATTTGTGCATGGAAAGCATAATCAAAATTAAATAAAAAAAAAATCTTTCAAAAGATGTACCAGTTCCTGACGAGAAAATCTTAATGGGTAATGTTTACATTATCTTATAGTAGATGCAATATGTATTGAAATGTGTTCATAATGTTGAAGAAAGCTTTTTTTAATGATCATCACCAAACCTTGACTTGTCATCAAATGGTAATGCAAAAGCAGTTTAAAGGTTGCTTGTTTTAGAGCACACTTCTCACAGTGTCGATAAATAAAGACAACTGGTAAATAAACTTAGTCTAGATCGGTGTAGAAATCTTATTTTCACTATTGTAAACCAATTAACTTAAAATGGTTAATATTTAAGTTTTTGGAAACTTACTTTTGTCACATCATACTATCTCTTAGTAATATTGAGTTCAAAAAATAGTCAGAATCACATTTTCTTTCTTTATAATATTAGTAGTTGCTATTTCAACAGCTTTCTATGCAGCTTTTTAGTAGGGTAAAAATAAATTTAAACCTGTCTATTGAGAAGATTTTTGTGGCTAAAGTTTTTTGGTGTGTTAAAAAACACTTTTGTGATATACTATATGTATAAAAATGACAGTTTTTATGTAGTTGTGGTTGATCTAAAAAATCGTCAGTTTTCAAGAAAAATCGTCAAATCATCATTGGGTCAAAAAATCGTCAAAATGACGTTAAAATCGTCGTTCTGGCAACGCTGATCATACGACGCAATTGTGTTTCGTTCCTCTCTTTGGAATTTTGGAACAAAGAAACGTAGAAACCAGCAACGAGGTGCAATACCGATGGTGTGAAAGCGACGGCTGTCAACACATCCAGCGGACAAAATGTTTGAATGGACGAGTTGGAGATGTTTGATAAAACAAATATTTTGCATTTTTTTTGCAAATAACATTCAACATTTACAGTTTTTCATATATTCTTTATATACAAATATGTAAACGTTTTGTTTAATTTTATGTTTTTTATATATAAGTACTTTTGAATATTTTTCTACTAATTTCATGAAATCAAAATGTATGTAAATAAATATACTTATTAAATATATTTAAATAAATATATTTAGGTAAAATTTTGAAATATTTTAGTTGAATATATTTAGCCAAAACGTTGGAACTTTTCATATTTTATATTTCATAAACTTTAATAAATTATCCTCCTTGTAAATTTTTACATTCACAACAACAAATCTTCTTACTATGTATTTGACAAATGCCTTTATTTCATTCCTGTTACAAAATGTAGAGTCACAACGAGGTGCAATGCAAAAACAAATGAAAATGTTAAATTTCTTTGTTATTTCCAACGTTTTGTTTGTTAACATTAGTGTTGAATACGAAAGAATAGTTATGTAGTTTTTCAAGAAGAATTTTAAAATACTTGATTCCTAAAATAACAATACATTTCCATTTTGTAATTAGAGAAAAGATAAACAACCGCATATTTTCTTCTTTTTTCTTGTTTTATTACATATTTCATTTCAGTTCTGTTACGAAATGTAGAATTACAACGAGGTGCAATGTAAAAACGATTGATATTAAATTTGAAATTCTGTAATGGCTTATTTTCGTCAACTATCGGGACAACAATAAAAACACACATCTCTTCCTCTTATTCTTTGTTTTGGTTTTCTGCTACAATCAGATTTTAACATGAGGTGCAGTGTTAATTTTCTTATACATGTTAAATTTCATATATTGCTGCTACGATATCATGTAAACAAACAATTTTTGTATGAAATGTTCCAACATTTAAGCTAAATATATTCAACTAAAATATTTCAACATTTTACCTGAATATACTTATTTACATATATTTGGGTAAAATGTTGAAAATATTTAGTAATAACAATTCATGAAATCAGTAGAAAAAGATTTAAAAATACCTATATGAAATATGCAAAACCGCAACCAAACTTTCAAATATTTGTATATAAAGAATATGTAAATACTGTAATTGTTGAATGTTATTTGCCAAAAGAAATTTTAAATATTTGCTTTATCAAACATGTAAAACTCATCCATTCATACAATTTTGTCCGCTGGATGTGTTGGCAACCGTCGCTTTCACACCATCGGTATTGCACCTCGTTTCTGGCTTCTACGATTTTGTGTTTCGATTTCAGCCAGAGCGAATTGTGACCTCTTTACAATAAAGACTCTTTGACGAAGATATAGTGATGCTTCGATTTATTTCGGATCCTTCGAAGTGGATTTCCATATCAAAGCTTCAATTGAAAAGACTACAGTAAATTCAATCTAGGGGTTCAGTATTGAAGTTTAATAAACATCATAGGTAGCTGTAATTCATAGCTTGAATATTTTAATTACAACTCAATTTGAGTTGAAGTTGTCTTAAATAATAAGGACGTTAATTTTTTCCAAATGTATATGCATATATTTTTTTATTATAATATTTTAGCTATACAAGTCTTAATAACTATGGTCTGGATGATCGTAGAGCCACCTGGTACACGTTTCTACTATCCCGATCGAACTGAAGTGATATTGAAGTGTAAAATACAAGATATGTCATTTCTCTTTTCACAGCTCTATAATATGATATTAATTACAATATGTACTATATATGCAATTAAGACAAGAAAAATTCCAGAGAATTTCAATGAGTCAAAGTTTATTGGATTTACTATGTATACAACATGCATTATTTGGTTAGCATTTGTGCCAATTTATTTTGGTACAGGCAATTCTTATGAGGTAAGTGTACTTCTATATATCTATATATATAATGGCAATAACGTAAAGTTAAATACATGGTTCCAAAGTTATAGTGGCATAAAAACGTTTTTATGGTAATGTCTAATTATTATACGTCGCCTTTGCGACATGTCTCATATGTATTCAATTATGTAGTGTATGACCACTCTGCTAAATTAAAAATTTTAGTTGTAAAAATATAGCCGGTGCGACTAGCTAGTAAAGAAGCCACCATTGAAAATTGTAAGAAACACATTGACTTTCTGGAGAACGAAAGAAAATCTATCTGAATAAAAACCATTAAAAACATTGTGATAAAAATAGTCAATCAAAACTGTTATTTTTAGTCCTTTTTACTCTAATATTCTTTAAAACCCGACTTTGGAAGCTTGCTTACTAGTAGCACTGTACAGCAACATGGTGCTTTAAAATGGTATCTGAGTTATGGCATAGTTTTTCTGGAGTATATTTGACCACTGATCACAAATCTGTAAAACTTCAACGTTTACCTTGTCCGATATGCAATCTCAGTCCTTACCAGCGTTGCCAGAACGACGATTTTAATGTCATTTTGACGATGTTTTGACCCAATGACAATTTGACGATTTTTGTTAAAAAATTACGATTTTTTAGATCAACCAAAACTACATAAAAACTTTTTTGTTTTAAAATCTCTTCTGCCATTTTTAAACATATAGCATATCACAAAAATTTCTTTTAACACACCAAAAAAAGCTTTAGCCCCAAAAATCTTCTCAATAATAGACTACTTATACCATATTATAAAGAAAGAAAATATGGTTCTGACTATTTTTTCAACTCAATATTACTAAGAGATAGTATGATGTGACAAAAGTAAGTTACCAAAAACTTAAATATTAACCATTTTAAGTTAATTGGTTTACAATAGTGAAAATAAGATTTCTACACCGATCTAGACTAAGTTTATTTACCAGTTGTCTTTATTTATCGACACTGTGAGAAGTGTGCTCTAAAACAAGCAACCTTTAAACTGCTTTTGCATTACCATTTGATGACAAGTCAAGGCTTGGTGATGATCATTAAAAAAGCTTTCTTCATCATTATGAACACATTTTAATACATATTGCATCTACTATAAGATAATGTAAATATTACCTATTATGATTTTCTCGTCAGGAACTGGTACATCTTTTGAAGGAACTTGATTTCTAGTGATACAATTTTGTTGTTGAAATTGATTTCTAGTGATACAATTTTGGTTATGCACGAATATTTTAAGACCAGAGTATTAAACTCATGATGTTAATAACATTGATTTCAGAGACAAAGCAACATTTTCGGAAAGAAAATATATTTACGTTGGCATTTATACTAAAGAATAATTAATAAGGGCCTTCATTAAAACGTGCAAAGCCTTCTCAAAATTTATATGAAATTTGACAGTGTGTTTCAAAATAAGTCAATTCATTACAAAGTTTGATGTCACAACTTAAAAATTTGGGGACGAAAATTAATTTCACCAATTAGATGTTAAATTCAGCGAGCAAGGACATGTAGATTTTGGAGTTTTTCTCTGATGACGATTTTTTTCTGAAAATGACTATTTTTTCTTACAATTTTGACGATTTTTAAAGTGAAGAATATTCATAAATAATTTTTATCAAACTGATTTTTAAATACAATAAATTAAATCGCTGATACATTTAATGGACCCTATCAGACTAAGGGCAAAAGTAGATAAATATCTTAAAACTTTAGGAAAAATTTACCAATTTTTTTTAATATTAACTTCAAAAAAATTGCCATAAGTGACAAAAAATTCACAGAATGATCAAATTAAATTTTTTCAAATAAATATTATTCAATGTGCATTCTAATGCATTTTTTTTTATCGTGAAGGACATCATTTCGTTAACTCAATGACTTCCCACTAGTGATGATGTACCCAACCTCAAAAAAATTACCAAAAATAGTAAAGGCTCATTTTTTTCAAATGATCATCATTGTGAATTCGGACTATTATCAATGATAAGGAACCAGGATGAGGTTGGCTTATATTCCCTAAATTCGTGAAGTCACAGCATTGAAGGAGATCTTCGTGGTCGTGGTGCTCTGAGCAATAATGGGCTAAAAATTAATTACATTTTAAGATTGTCTCCTAAAACTGCATGGGTTTTGCTAATAAGATGGTTCCTAGTTTTTGCGAAAGAAAGTTAGGAGGGGGGGAGGGCGTCAGAACCCCCAAAACTCCGCCCTAAATACGGCCTTGGTACATACAGCACTATTTCTTTTTCATATGAAAAATGCCACAAAAAAAAAACGGAGCGACTAAAAAAAAAAATAAATGGACAACGCGGGCCTTTGGCTAAAAAAAAATATTTGCTAAAAATATTTGGAATAACTTTTTCAAGATACAACAATTAAAACTGCTAAACATTTTTCATTACAGATACAAATCACTACATTATGCGTATCCATCAGTCTAAGTGCATCGGTTGCATTAGTATGTTTGTACTCACCGAAAGTATATATATTAGTCTTTCATCCTGATAAAAATGTACGAAAACTAACTATGAACAGCACCGTATATAAACGTCCAGTTCCTGGTTCCTCTGGACAAATTACTGGTGGGTGTGGAGGTATTATAGACAGTGGTGGTTGCGAAAATTCTTGCTGTGCTGGTGTTGGATGCAGACATACACATATTGTTTGTGGTGGTGGTGGCTGTGTTTGCATAACTGGCGTTGCTGGAACGACCACTATTATGGAAGGAACAATTTCATTAAAGGGGAATCAACATAGTAAAAGTCCAAAAGAAGATGTAGTAGCAGCAGCTGCAACACAATCAGCCCCCGCTTCTACTAACAGCACTTCTGACATTCCTACAGTGAGAAAAACAACAGTTGGTACATCACCTGTTGCTGCGTTATCCTCGCCACATACTCCACATCCATATTCTTCTCCCCTTCCTACTCCATCTTCACCACCACCACCACAGTCACTTTCAACTTTTTCAACTGCTATCTCAGAAGTAATCGTCATCAATAATAGAAATAGTAACGATTTACATGGTGACCAAGTGCTTCATATGACTGAAACTGTGCGACATCGTTTTAATGCAACGAATACAAATTCTAATGGATGTGAATGTACTACTCCTACAACATCTGCCCTTGACATTCCTACAACAACAATAAATCATAAACTTGAAGGAAAGAATTGAAATTAATTTAGGTGCTCACTAGTATTACTGTTGGAAATAAGTATGTACATACATACAAGTACATAAAGAAAAAAATCGAATTAAGTATGCAGAACTAACTGTTATTTAATGCTTTACCTTGTGTAAAAAATAATATTTTATAAACTATAAACTCTCCTCGTGAGATGATTTTTTTGTCGTTATAGCATTCTATGGAGTGGTATATCACTGAAAACTTTAAATGTCATTTTCTCAAAAAAAAAGAAGGAAAGTTTCGAATTAAGTATACGGAAATAACTGTTATTTAGTCCTGTATCTTGTGTAAACAAATCATAATGAGATCTTATGAATTCTCCTCGTGATAAGAAAATGTATCGTAATTGTGTTCTACAGAGTGTAACTTCACTTGCAGCAAACGAGCGATATGTACTACATATGTGCTAAACTACAAATGCATACTTATTCTTGTTAAGCGTTAAAAGACTCTAAATTTTGATTATTTTAAGTTTAAAAAGGCAAAACACCACACAAGCCAAAACACGGCTGCACCAAAGTTATATTTAAGACATAACCAAACGGTATTTACACATTCAGAGAAGAAATCCTATAAAATGGTCAATATCTGTAGTACAGCCCTTGATTCAATAGTAAAATAATAAGAGTTTCTTAAGGATTCAATAGTTTCCTATTGAGTAAAATATTTCAATTGAATGTACAATGTACAATTGATATAAAGCAAAAACTATTGTCTTGAGATGAAAATAAAAATTTGAAAAGATTAATGATATTTTTTTCTGGGTGCTGTGTGTATACAAATTTAAAACCTCATGAAATAATTTCGCATGCGGATAATGTCTTTACCTGTCGGTTGTAAGCCATTGATTGAATGTTATGCGCCGAATACTGTTGTTATGAAGAAGTGTTTTCAGGCAAAAGTACTTTCGTAGCTGGACATTTCCTGCAATTCAGCATAAAACACTCTGGCTTGGAAGTTTCATATACCATTTTATTAAGAGCATCATGATAAAATTGATTATAGGTCAGTCATTTCTTTGCAAGTTCCTGTTGAATTCCACTCCATTTTAACCGAACGTTGTGGTGTGTCTTGCACACACAGACATTGTGCGTGACTTTTGGCCCTGCCAGAATGCAAAAGAAGGTCGTTCCTTTCTAAAAGTAGACACTGAAATTTTCATGCCGGGATTCTCCATAATAAACCGTTGATGAAGTTCAACAATGTTTCCCATTAATAGTCTTTTCTGAATGAAATCATACAAATCAAATGAATTGTAAAATTCGCAACATTATTTTAAATGAATATTTTTTTGACGAACCTGTGCTTGCGGACGTTTGCCATCTACTATAATAGATTTAAAGTCTTTTATCCCGAACATAACATGACTGACATCATCTAGCATGTAAAATTTCAAAATTCCTTCTTTTATTGCAGGATCTAATTTACGCCCTGCTTTAGACGAGGGGTGGGAACCATAACCGTTCGTTTTACGAAGTTTTTTTGCCTGTGATGCCATTCGAAGAGGCACTTCAAAAGTCTAGTATATACACACAAAAATAAATTTGGAGATAGTAAATGTATATCGCTAGCTTAGAGTGAAAAGACGCTTAGTCCACTTCTTATGAAAAATTATATTTTGATGCAGAAAGAAAATATATTAAAAATACATCATCTGCAAAAATAATTATGTACTTATTTCGTTTTACTTGTTGTTAGACATTGATAAGTAAGACTGCTAAGCCCGCAATTCTTAAAAATCACAGGTTAAGACACGTAAATATAGAAAATTGCTCACAACAACAAATTTTGGAAAGTTTTTTATATCTCCTGTAAAATTTAAAAGTGGACTTTGCACCTTTTTACTCTAAATGTTCTTACTTTTGCTATCATTTTAATACCCCAATCCTCCGGAACAGTAGATAGGTGAAATAGTTTATCAGCTCGATTACTTTGTTTTTTAATTGTTTCTTTTAACTCTTGCATATTAGGTATTTTCCCTTGCCTTAATTCTTTTTAGTCTTTTATCAACATCACCACAAATATACAAATCTTCCACATGTTCATTGCCATCTTCACTACCACTCAAATTTTCACTATTTGTTATTATTGGAACAGATTTTTCACAAGCACTAACTGGATAATCTAAACGATAAATAGTTCTTCTACACGTATTACACATCCATTGTCCAACATAACTCGAGTACTTTTCGTTAGAATTACTATTTACTTTAAACAAATTTTTATAAACACAATTATGGTTGGTTTTCGGCAGAGGATCAGGAACTTGCATTTTTACTTAAAAATACTTATACGAATGTTGAATAAACTAATAGTCCAAGAGCTCGTGACAAAAGAAGTCTCTGACTTTCTAAAGGCTAGTTTTGTAATATTTTGTTATACTAGTGAAATACATGAACATGCTCTGGTCAGTCAGGTATTGGTTAGAACAGGTGGCACAGGTGAGCTTTCGAACATGTCGAAAATACGAAGTAAGTGCAACGGTTTTCTAAAGGCTGAAACTTTATATACAGGTTATGTATTCAATAAAAAACATAATTCCTGGAGTCAGTCAGATTTTCGTTAGAACGGGGCCCGTCAGTCAGGCTCCAACTTTGAATAAAAAAAAAAATTTTTGCAACGGTTTTCCAAAATATGAAAAAAAAATTTTTAAGTAGTTTATCAATAATAAAACATGAAAAAGTTAGTCAGTCAACTTTTTTTATAGAACAACGCTCGTCAGTGATGGCACATAAGTCAAGTCGGTAGAGTAAAAAATGCACCAAAAGTTCATAAAAATTCTTGTCTAAGATTCAGTAATTGTTAGTCGGCGTATGATAGATGGAAAAACCACAAAAAACAGTTCTGGGGTTGCAGTGCGACCCTTTCCTTCCTTCCCCCCCCCCCCCCTCCCACTCCGTCACGAAAACTATGACATATACGAAAAAATTAGTATATACCTTTTTTTTTAGAAAATTACTCAAGCTTTTTTTTGGTAGTGAATACTTTTTTGATATCTCCAATGGTTAACCAGTTATTAGTAAAAAAAATAGCTTTATCACCAAAGGGGGAGTTTTTTTGGGGGGGAGGAAAGGGTCGCATTGCAACTGTTTTTTGTAGTTTTTCCATCTAACATAACCGACTAACAATTACTGAATCTTAGATAAGATTTTTTATGAACTTTTGGTGCATTTTTTACTCTACCGACTAGACTTATATGCCATGACCAAAATTTGATTCTTGTACAAATGCAGAATATGACACAAAATGAAATTGCGATCTCGTTATGCGCTGGCTAAAACGGTCAACAGCTGAAGGCATTTCAATTCATTTGAACCAATTGGAAACAAAAAACTCTTGTGCAAATTTTTTTCTGCAAGTGTATGTAAAAATTTTCTTTTCGTAATAAACGAATTACATAAGTTTCCGTCAATCATATTTAGCATAACGAGTAATTTGTTTTTTGTTTATGATGGTCAGTATAGCAACGCTGCGCTTGACGCATTTGTGCCTACTTTACGCAACAAAAACATTCATAACTTTTGACTTTATATAGTGCCATAAGATTTTTTTACACCAAAATAAGTAACGCTTATAGTGAGCTTAAAATATTTTTTGTACGAGGCCCAAAACATTGTTAAAAACTCATTTGTTATAAAGTTTTATGTTGATAACTTTTAATATCTTGTAAAGCCATCTTTTTTAATTAATTTGAGAAAAGAATGGTTAATTTTTATTAAGCCATATAATAAAAATGTAAATTTGAAAAAAACAGCCATGTAAAAGCTTAATTGTTTTTAACGAACAAGAAAAAAATTATTTTACAATTTTTTTTTTAATTTTGTTTTTTAGTCAGTAGTACTACCGGAACAATGATAGTAACATTTAAAATTTTGTGTTTAAGTTTTGGGGTTACATTTCAGAAATTACTACCCTTATATAAAACTACTAATATTAAAAATATGTTTATCTTACGTATAGTCAATTTAATGTCATGTAATTGTAATGTACGGTACTTCATATAAGTATTCGAAATTTAAATTTTTCAGAAAGAAAACCAAAAATTACACTGGTTTACAAATTTCGGTTCAATATTTGACCAGAGAAGACAACAGATATTTTTTAGGAAAAAAGGAAGAAAAAACTTAACGCAATCCATATAAAAAGGTTAAAATTATATACGTAAGAAGCTAGCTCCCTTCTACTTTTTGTATTAAATGGATTTTAGCACCTTTTTTACACACAAATTTAGCAATTTACTTTTTATTAATTAAAAAAAAAAAAATTGAAACTAGTTTGAAAATAAATTTATAACCGTAAATTTAGAGAAATAGTCAAGCTTTAAGCTGATGTAATTTGTAAATAATAAGTCCAGGCATAAAGAAATTTGTAGAGTAGAGAAATTTACAAAAGACATAACTCAAAAAAAAAGTATTAAAAATTCCAAAAGTTGTGTGCCAAAATGTGCCGAAATCTATTTAATTCAAAAAGTAGAAGAAAAAGGGCAGAATTAGCTTCTTGCTTCTTTGGTAATCAGAACACCATCAAACAAAAAAATGTAGTTCAAATAGGGCAAAAAGTACCTAATCTATAATTGATGAGCGAATACATTGTACTTGATTTTCTTTTGAATCAGTTTCCAGTTTTACTTAATATTGTAACAGCTTTTTCTGCCTTTTTGTAAATGCTGAAAATTCAACCATGTATATTTATTTACTGATTTTTTCACTAGCGTAAAGTTAGCAACGACGCTAAAAATCAGCTGCTCAAAACACAGGGTGAATCAGATAACAAGGGAATACTAAATTATACAAATTTTTATGAACAAAAACTTGTTTAAAACATTGAAACTAATTAAAATAACAAATATTTAGAATATATTAGGTCTATATTGAAACGTATATACTTCTTTTTCCACCAAAAGGTTTAAAAAACTATGATACAATCCCAATTCTAAATAATTCAGAAGGAACATTAAAATGGCTCCAGTGGCAAAGACTTGCAAGGAATTAAAATTTGCACCATTATAACATCTTCCTAGTCGTGTTCCACGAGAATTAATTACAAGTCGATTTGTGGAATTAAGCACTAGCAACGATTCTGTCCAACACTGGAAAAATATTCAACTGGTTTTATTTTTTAATGTGGATTTTTTCATTCATATAGTATCTTCCTGGTGATGTTTCACGACAATTAATCACAAGTCGATTAGTGGAGGTATCCACCAGCAACAATTCTGTGCACTACTGGAAAAATATTCAATGGGTTCTAGCTACAAGGAATACGCCCGTGCTGGAGTTTTTTTGAATGTGGATATTTGCACTTTGGTAGCATCTTCCTGGTGGTGTTCCACCAGCACAGGACAGTTGAATATTTTTCCAGTGCTAGACAGAATCGTTGCTGGTGGATAACTCCACAAATCGACTTGTGATTCATTCTCGTAAAACACCACCAGGAAGACGCTACCAGAATGCAAATATCCACATTAAAAAAAAATTGCAGCACGGACGTATTTCTTGTAGCTAGAACCCATTGAATATATTTCCAGTGCTGGACAGAATCGTTGCTAGTGTTTAACGCCACAAATCGACTTGTGATTAATTCTCGTGGAAAACCACTAGGAAGATGCTATAAGAGTGCAAATAAACAAATTTTAATTCCTTGCAAGTCTTTGTCACTGGAGCCATTTTAATGTTCCTTCTGAATTAGTTAGAATTGGGATTGTATCATAGTTTTTTAAACCTTTTTGTGGAAAAAGAAGTATGTACGTATCAATTTATTCTAATTTATTCTAAATATTTGTTATTTTAATTTGTTTTAATGAGTTTAAGCAAGTTTCACGATTAGCGTCCTCGCTCCATTGTAAATGAGGTTTTACGCAAGTGAAAAAATCAGTATTGCCTTTGTTTTTTGAGAATAAATATACATGATTGAATTTTCAGCATTTACAAAAAGGCACAAAAAGCTATTACAATATTAAGTAAAGATAGAAATACAAATTCGTTATTTCTTAGGGCCAATTTCACAGTATATGTACATTTAAATTTAATTTAAGTTAATTGTAAATTAAAAATTAAATGCAATTTAACTTTTTGCGGTTTTCACAGTGTCTGCATTTAGATATTAAATATTAGTGGCAACACTGTGGTCTTCGCCATCAAGTTGGTTGTCGTTAAACCTTTGCGAATACAGTAATATCTCAATTAATGTTTCTCTACTAATATTATCTTGTTTTACATCTTCAAAAAAATTGCACTATATTTTTATTTCGGCTCTCAAGTTACTCAATTTATACTATAAATAATTGTTTTCTCCGAAATATGTCACTTCCGAAGTTTTTCACCATCAATTAAGATTGAATGTTTTGCAGTCAAATACTTGTGTATCGAATCACTTAATTTGGGGTAATACTGTAAACAAAAAGAAATAGATTGTTGGTATAAAACAATTGAAACAAACTTAAAATGGATAATTTGATAGATAAAAGATCGGACAGGAGGTGGCCCTCCACAGAAACTGGAGCGCCACGAATTCGATGAAAAAAAGTATGATGTTGTTCCTGAAGAGCAAGTAAATGGCCTTGGTTCACAATCAGTTGTTTACTTTTTTTTATACAGGGTTGCATGTACTTCATTTAAATGCCCATAATTGGCCATTTAAATTGCAATTTAAATGACTACTGTGAAATTGGGCCTTAAAGTAAAGCTTTATACATTTAAATTAAAATTTAAAAGTTGATTTTGAAATTATTAGATATTTTAATCAAACCGAAATATTTTCTCACAATTTTTTCACAAAAAAATTTTTTAAAGATTTTTGTCCTTTTGTTTTATTTCTGTTTTCAACACAAGATGGCTACTGTGCTGATTTGCTACCGTTTCCCGGGTACAAATCAGAAAAGCTGATTTCGAAGTGATTATTCAAAAATCAGTTATCAGTGTTTGCGTCTTAAAAACGGCATGATGCATTAGTTGTAAAATTTTTGAAAATCGTGAAATTCTAGTTTGTGAAATGTTTTAATTTCCATCTAAAAATATATTTATATAATTTTTGGATGATTTCGAACTTGTGTCGAGTATGTCAACTGTCAAAGTTTTGAGAAATCATGCTGACCTTAAAAATCAGCAAAATAATATGGTTACAAAAATGGGGCCCGCTTTGCTAATCAGAAGCACTCAGCAACGCTGAGTACTTCTGATCTTGAGCATTTCGCCTTTACAAAAAAAATTGCTGCTCCTTTTTGCAAAATTAAAACTGCGAATACTTTTGGAAAGTCTCTGTATTTACATTGAAAATATTAACTAGATATTTATAGATATAGATCACTATATAAGTAGTCGCAATCTCATGAACAAGCTTTTATATATATAAATATATATATGTATATATATATATGTGGTAGTTTATAATAGAAAAAATGAGGCATGGACATTAGGTCATCAAGTAACAAAATAAGGTAAGGTTTTAAATTTTTTTTTTGTGAACCGACTTAATGAACATGCTTAATACATATGAATGAAGAATATACATATGTATATAAAGCATTTCGATGTAGCGACGTCGGTCCGTTCGTTCGGCGGGTGCCCTATATTTCGGCCGGATTCTAACTTGAATTGGAACTTTGAAGAGAGACGGAATTTTTTCAATTCTGCCTGCCTACACACAAAATGTTATATTACAGAAATACAAACAGTTGTTGTAATTGATCAGAATATCAGTAAGGCTTACCTACCTATTTAATGGCACAACAGCAAATAAATGACCTATCCGACAAACATTTAATTTAGAAAATGATTACAAAACGAGTAGAATTGTAAAATCTTTCTCTAAGGTAGAGCGTTAAAAGACAATTAAAAAAACTGTCGAAAATCATAGCATTCTTTATAAAAAGGGGATTTAGTTCTCGATATCGAGAAAAAGGCTTATTTTCAAATAGCTTTCTTACGTTGAATTCTAATGTATTTTTGGATTTGGATTTGTGGATTTGGAATTGGTGTGCGAACTAAGTTAATTGTATTTATATAACTTTTATTACTTCACATATATTTGGTGTATTTAAAACTAAAATCATATACAATTAACAGGATTCTTATCCGTGTCATATTTCTATCACTGAATATATAACCATCTTCACCGCTCGTCAATATGTCAAAAGCTGGCTGCGTCTGCCTCAGGTACAACCGAAGCCGCAGCAAACCTGGTTTGTCCTTCGACGTTATACCATTCGAATTGCATATTCACAATTTATTCACTTTCTCTTTTTAATTTTTTAATGAATTTTTAAGTAATGTCACTTCACAAATTTTAACAATCCCTTTTTCTTTTTTCACACTAGGGGTGAGCGATATGGCATTGAGTTTCATAAATTGAAAAATATGTGGAATTCAGAATTTTCTATTTAATTATTGACAAAATTTGGTAACAAAGAGTGCATTTACTCAGAGAAACTTGTTGTTTGCGACTTTTAAAATGTGTGAGAATAATTTTGATTTATAAATAATGAAGCTGCCATCACTAATAGTGATAGTATGTATTACTGACCGTGTAAAATCGATTTTAAAAGTTTGTGTTGTCAGGGTTTTGTGGCATATTAAGTGACGATATATAGGTTGATGAATATGTATACAAATAAAGGATCAATCAATTGGAGCAAATAAAACGCATCTAAGGTCTAAGATTATTACGAAGCCATTTTCATTAAAAATCTGATGAATATATAAAATCGTATCATTTCCGATATGCGCTAAATTAGGTTTAATATTAGCACAATATACTTATGCACTGATATTAGCAACAAAATTTTTGGATTGAATGTTGAAAATAGTAATAATTGTAATGTAGTTATAATTACAAAGTTAATTATAAAGAATGAATATATATATAATATATTAATTAGTACATTAAGCTGACATAAGCGTTGTATATGTTTAATATTTAATGTTAACAATGAAAATTTATAATTTAAAATGAAAATAAAATTTTGAAAGATTGCATCTCCATTTTAGGGTGGCCATTTTGTATTTTGTTTGTATTTTAGTTTTTTAATGTTCTAGGTCGACGTCAGTTTACATAATTTATGAAAAACTATTTTTGCTGTTAAGTATTAATATACCTATGTAGTTGTCCATTAAAACTACAAGCAACTACCCAAGTTTTCCAAGCTTTCCACTATGATTTTTCAAAAACATTTTAAACTTTGGTTCATAATGTTGAATTTGGAACTATCCCCCGAAATCAGAATAGAATGGTCACCTTATTGAATTGTATGTATTGAAACGGGCTCTCAAGTAATATGCCATCCATGAATTAATGAAACAAAGCATAATATTCTAATAGCACTCGGTATTTTTAATTGTTGAGAAATTTAAATTTATAAATAAGTTATAAGCCTATAAGCCAGCTTTTAAATACCTAAAGGGTGTTTTTTTAGAAGTGTGGTTTTCAATCTGGAAATATTTTTGTCGGAGTTGGTCTTTTTGACAGCTGTCACTTGATTTATGCTCAGTTTGGTTTACCATTGCATAATGAATAGACTTACTCCTGAACAACGTTTGCAAATCGTGCAAATTTATTACCACAATAATGGTTCGGTTCGCTCGACGCATCGCCCGCTGCGTCCAATATTCGGTTGACATAATCGCCCAGCAGAGTCGGTAATTCGAGCAACCATGGATCGGTTTCGCAACACGTTTACTCTAGTGAATAATGCGCATCCTCAGAGACGCCGTACAGTGCGCACCGAAGATGCTATTGCTGCTGTGGTGCAGAGTATCGAAGAAGACCCGAATGAGTCCATCCGCCATCGCGCGCTATATTGGAGCTGTGCCCATCTACTTTATGGAAGATTTTGCTGAAGGATCTTGGTTTGTGGGCTTACAAAATCCAACTCATGCAAGAATTGAAGCCGAACGATCATCAAGCGCATCGCACGTTCGGTGAATGGGCCCAAAACGAGATGGCCACCGATCCCGATTTTCACAAGAAAATTTTGGTTGAATGGGTACGTTAATAAGCAAAATTATCGCATTTGGAGTGATGATAATCCATAAGCCATTGTTGAGACGCCGTTACATCCTCAAAAAGTCACTGTTTTGTTTGCTCTATGGGCAGAGGGAATCGTTGGTCCATATTTCTTCAAAGATGAAACCGGCCATAATGTTACAGTCAATGGGGAACGCTTTAGACCCATGATTTATGACTTTTTCGTGCCTGAATTGGAGGATGTTGATGTGGACGACCTTTGGTTCCAACAAGACGACGCTACATGCCATACAGCCAACGAAACCATCAATTTACTGAAGGAAAATTTTGGTGAGCGCATTATCTCGCGTCGTGGGCCTGTGGCGTGGCCTCCACGACCGTGCGATTTAACACCTCTGGACTAATTTTGTGGGGTTATGTGAAGTCGCTTGTCTACGCAGATAAGCCCGAGATGATTGACGCCTTGGAAGAGAATAATCGGCGCGTTATTACTGACATACGGCCCCAATTGCTGCAAAAAGTGGTCGAAAAATGGGCCTCCCTGCTGGAATTTATTCGAGCCAGCCGCGGCGGCCACTTGCCCGAAATCATTTTTAAAACATAATGGTGAACCCTTATCTTAATAATAAAGCTAAATTCTTGGCCATAACATTAAATTATATGCGTTTTATTTCTTCTTGAAAACCACACTTCTAAAAAAAACAGCCTTTACTTACACAACTTTTTTTGGTGCAGGGCAACCGGGACCTATTTTAGGGGTAATTTGACCCTTGAATTCACAAATTACCACCGTCAGCTTTTATTTGAAAGATATTGCAATTATCATTGAAAAAAATCAATTAATATGACATAAAAAACCACAAGAGATACTACATATTTTTTATGAATATACATATATTTCTGCAGGAAGAAAGAAACTAAAACTTTTAGCTAAAATTCCATATTTGACAAAATGTAAAAAATTATAAATAGTGATGCACTGTTACTGCTTTTACGATTATCATTCTTAATATCCACCGATTATTGATTATAAGTTATGGGAATATTAAGCACTATATATAAAATGTACATATTTATCTATATATATTACGTTTATCTCTTATTCAAATATTAATTTTAATTCAATTTTATAATTGAAAAAAAAGGAAAGTGTGACTTTCATGAATTACAGTATGTATACAAAAACAATGATTAATTGTAAATGAATGAGTAACAATATTTGAATTACATTTATAAAAATAAAAAATAATGAATTTTTTGAAGCTAAAAACTTTTTTAGTTTACAAACTCAAAATCAATAAAACCGAGCTTTCATTAAAAAACAGTTGGTTGACATCGTTTTTGTACTCCTTGATAAGGTTAGGTTAGAAGTGGTGGCGAAAGCCTCACACAGGCCATCCGGTCCATAGTGTTACCACAAACTCTTTAGAGTCAATAAGAACTTCGAGTTATATTTAACACTGTTTCGAGTTTAAAACAACACGTAGCCTGTGTGAAGTTTTTAGTAGAGCAAGACCTCGTTTCCCATTATGCCAGAATGTCCTGATACCCAGCAGAGTTGTAGTTTATTGTTGGTACTGAGGATTTGAAGAAAGTTATAGCATTTCTTTACGGATTTAGACTTTATAGTATGGCTTTCCAAAGCCTTCAGAGCAGGCTGACTGTCTGAATAAATGATTATTCGCAGATCATTTGCGCTGCTCGTGAGGCTTTCAGATGCCTCTGTTTCAGCTTGGAATATGCTACAACTGCTGTATTACTGCTGGCCACAAATAATGCTATCCTGGGGTTGCGAAGGAATGCCTCAATTGGTGGTGCCGTAAGGGTCAACAAAAATTTATCCAGATAAAATTTTCAAATTTGTAGAGATCAAGTTTTTACTAATAAATTTAAAGAAACACATTAAACAATTTAAAAATATACCACAAGTCGGCTCCGTAATTTAAAGTTTAAATGGTGTGTTACGCTATCAGCTGTTCAGTCAATAAGTCTGCTCCTAGACGAGACTAGTTTCTTGAAACTCTTGGAGACTAGTCTCTGTGGATGTACGTATATAAGGGCGTACCAATTTTTTTTTGTTTTTTAAATACTCTGACAGTAAAATTTTATATTCGATCCTGATCAACTTTGCTGAAGAAAGTATGACAAAAAAATGGATCCTACCCCCCGTAAAATTCGTTCAAGTTTCAGTACTACGTACCTTAGTTGTTTGAATAAAAATCGATAGTTACGTTTAATATTACTGTGTGGCAATTTTTTATCAGCTCGGTGGTTTTTCCATTACCAATCAAGGTGTGTACTTGTACACATTCTTATAATTCTCATCCGCTTCATATCGATAGTGAATATAAGAAGTTTATGAGAATTAACCACCAGACCATGACGGGAATGGCAACCTTCTGGATGAAAGTCTAGCGCACTATCCACTAGACTATCAAGGTCGTCAATATTACTATATCAATATTATTGTAACTATGGAACGAATTTTGCAAATTAAATTTTAATGAATTAATTTTAAAAAAATTAATTTTAAAAATTAACAAAATTAAATAAAATAATAGTTTGTAGCGCGTTCACAAGCATGTGGGTAGTACTTATAATGACTGAGTTATGGACAATTCTGTGATTGCTGCTGTTCTTTTTTCAACGTTCCACGTTTCTCCGGTTACTCGTAGTTCATTATCAATAGATCGCCTCCAGGTGTTCCGAGGGCGTCCGGGTCGTCTATGGCCTTGAGGATTCCAATCTAACGCTGTTCGGCAGATGCTATCGGGTGACTTTCGTAGGGTGTAGTCTATCCAACGCAATTTCCTCAGTTTTATTTGCTTTTGAATAGGCTCCTGCCTGGTCAATCGCCATAGTTCTATGTTGGATATTGTGTTTGGCCAGAAAATTTGGCATGTTAAGGGGGGGGGGGGGGGGGGATTTATTTATAAACACTTGTAGCTTTTGCGTGATGAGGTCAGAAACTTTTACATTCTTTCAATTTAAGATCGGTTTTAAGAACCACACCCTTCACGAAAAGATTTATAGGTAATAGGTTGAGTATAATGTTGGGAGACTCGGTGGAAGTAGATATCAGGGTCCCTGTGACACCCACACCAATGAGACGTCGAAGCCTTTCAAATTGCCTGAGTGTTGATTTGCATTCAAGGGCCTTGATAAAGAAAATAAAAACTTTTTCGTAACTAACGTAAGTGTGGGTAAGTTGGTTCGGTGTATATAAGTTTAATCACTTTTGTTTTGCTAATAACTTCACTTTGTTATTTGATTTAATAATATTAACTGTTTAAAATGAAGTTGTTGTGGTAATTTGTTATTATTATAATCACAACAAAACAAAAAACTACAGTGTTTTGTGGAGTGAAAACTCTTTATAATATTAATATATTTAAAATGAACTGTGCTGTGTTTAATCGTGATAATTGTAATTCCAATTCCAATAAGGCATCCAATATTAGTTTCTTCCAATTTACGTCAGATGTAGCAGTGCTGGAGAATTGGATTGATTTATGGCTGCGCCACAACAGCTTTAATACAAAAAGTGCCCACATTTGCATTGAACATTTCAGCGCTGATGACTTCGAAAACAGTTTAAAGTATAAAATGAGTAAATACAGTGTAATTATTTATAAGTTTTAATTGTTTTCTTTTTTTAATGAACCAAATACAAAGAAAAGAGCAATTCATATTATCTTCTTTATGTACATATTTTTCTTCTATAATTGGCGCATTCAATTAAATTAAATATGTAAATGCACAGAAATCTTTAGCAACATGTCTCATAATTATTTTCACAAAATATCTAAAACTATAAAAGGTTATTATTATTATTATTTTCATCATTTTACACAATTATTTTCATTTTCACATACAAATTTGACATACAAAATTCTGGTGTGACGTACATGCGCAGAACGAAACCAAATTTGCGCAGCTGAGGGCGTAGTCTTTATTTCTATCATAGTCGTTGTCTTTTACCCTATCAAAGCGATCATCATCCATACTCTTTGTCTTCAGTTGATATTTCTTTCCCATCTATTGACGAAACTGTTGTTTTGGACTATATAAGAAGTCTTAAAACATGTCCAAATTCCGGCCCTGATAACATTCCAGAATGTATTCTGAAAAAATGTTGCTAAGAACTTATGGAGCCCATTTCTCTTCTATTTAACCATTTTTTAAAATGTGGTCATTTCCCCGACGCCTGGAAGTAAATCTTTAATTAATAACTACCGTGGCATAGCAAAACTCAGTGCCATCCCCAACTTTTTGAACAAATTATTTGCTCCCAAATCAGCTTCAATCTTTATAAATCTATTTCACCTTTTCAACATGAGTTTTTACCCGGCAAATCGACAACTACTAGTCTTGTAGAATTCACTTCAAGAGTGATTGAAGGCTTTGCCAATGGATTACAAACTGATGTTGTATACACTGACTTTAGTAAGGCTTTTGGTTTTCCACCACGTTTACTTAAATGTATTACTTCTTACCTTGCAAATCGAACGCAGTGTTTTGTTTAAAGGCTGTAAATCTAATAGCTTTCCTGTTACTTCGGGCGTCCCTCAGCGGAGCCACCTTGGTCCCATTCTTTTCTTACTCTTCATTAACTATTTACCTAATATTTTCCAGCACTGTACAATTTTAATTTACGCTGATGATGTTAAATTATTTTATGCTTTGACGAATATTGATGACACTGAGTTACTACAAAATGACTTAAATCAACTGTATAGTTGGCGTAGTTTAAACTTAATTAAGCTGAATTTAAATAAATGTATGCAAATGTAATTTTCGCGTAAGCCTCCTTTATTATTTAACTATAATATTGATAATTATAAGCTTGAAATTGTTTCAACATTTGTGGACCTTGGTGTTACTATGGACCCCAAACTTTGTTTTATTACACACATTATCGAAATTATTAATAAGGCTTCTAGTGTACTCGGTTTCATTAAACGCTAGGCGAAAGAATTTGATGACCCATATGTTACCAAACTATTATTTGTTTCTTTAGTACGCCCAATATTAGAGTATGTCCCAATAGTTTGGTGTCCATATTATAAGTGCCATGAAGATGCCTTAGAATCAGTCCAATAACAATTTCTACTTTTCTGCTTACATGGTTTACCTTAGAGCCCGAATTTAAACTTTTTCAGTGCAATATAAATAGCACTTATCTTTTAAGTAGGCTAAATATCAATATACCGACTCACTCTACAAGGAACTTTACTTTATTACGTTTGAAAACTTAAAGTTTGAACTTTTTAATAATGTCTGTATTGATTTTAAAAAAGTTTTTCACTTAATAAATTTTTCTGATTCGCCAATTTCGATTAAACAAACATAAACATTCTTGCTTTTTAACCATTCAACAACGAGTCAAAATTGTTGAAACATATTATAAAAATTCGCCAAACTTTTCGCGATCTACGAAATATAAAGATTCAATATTTTAAATTACCTAGTATTTCTTCCTCAACTACTAATTCCGTATCTTCTACCAAGTCTACTTCATCTGCACATTCTATTTCAGGGTCTGAAAGAATACGATTGGGCTGAAATTTGAATATGTTAAACTACACGCCAATGGCTCTCGCAGGTAACAGAACTATTTATTTTTAATCATTTGCTATGAATAAAAATGTTTAAATCTATTACCTGCCAGGATGACATACCCACAGAACAGTACTTTATTTAAATTTTTTGTTTCTGATGACTTCAACTACCGTAATCACCCGAGTCCCACACCTTTTTTTTAGGTTCCACTTTCGACGTAAAAACACACTAAAACAAAATTTCGTAAAATAAACTCCAAAAATTTTTTTTGTACAATGAAAGAAGCCAGTAATAACATATGAAAAATTTAAATGATTGTATTTTATTTTGTTATAATAAAAAATTCCCGAAATAACCTTGAAAATTAGGCCGGAACACCAGACCAGTGCTGCCGAAGGTACTCCGATCGGAGTATTCGTACTCCGCTCAAATCTCAATCCTCCTGCTCTCCCCAATCGGCAAAATCCTCCTATTTCATATTCTTAAATTTTTGGGTTATATTCTTGAATTTTTGGTTATAAACGTAAATAAAACCAAATATGTTCTGTTGGGTTATTTTAGTTTCTGTCTGTGAAATATTTGTTACTATGACTAGCTCTACTTTATTTATCACTGGATTACTGTCAAAATTCAAAAGTTCGTGTTGCATTTCCAGAAGTTTTTGCTTGTCTTTGTGTTAATGCTTGTAATTTTTGGCAATTGAAATCAATAGTAGAAAAACCGCGTAAAAGTAAGTTTGCATATTTAATAAATATCAATAAATTAGTAATGAATTTATATATATATATACATATATATATATATATTAGATTTGGAACTGGAAGAAATTTTGGTGTGAAATTTTTCATTTAAAGAATGCTTTAAAAGAAAAAATGCTTTCAAAACTGGAAAAATTTATTGGGGCAATTTTAAGTTTTCCACATAGCAGAACAGCGGCAAATATAATTTTTTCTCAGTTGAATCTAATTAAAGACAAAAAACTAAATTGCTTGATGACTGTTAATTTAGTAATGGTTGGTAAGAAAAGCTACAAAAAATGATGCCTCCCTCTAGGTACCTTCGATTAAGCTGGTTCAAAATACCACAAATAACATTCTACTTTTTTTACCCGGTTTTGAGAAGAAAGAAGACAAGTTTGTTGTAGTTTTTTAATCAATATTGCTTTTTTTTTATTATTTAATGATACTTGTTTCCAAAAAAGAAATATTTTGTTTTTATATGAATTTGTTTCATTTTCATTAATTTTTTAGCTTTAAGTATGACTGAAGCTGTAACAGCTGTTAATAAAAAAATGTATTTTTTTCTAATAAAATTTCTTAAACATTAGTGTGACTTGTGTGTAAGTTAGACCAATTCGTATTTTGTATCGTATCTTTTATCTATTCGGGCTTTTTGGTCGTTGATTTTTTGGAACTATTAAAGAAAAACTTCAATTTCCATTTTCTCCTACGCGTTTCGGTCTTTTTAAGACCATCCTCAGGGAGTCTGTTTATTACAAAATATAATAAAATAACAAATGAACATATAAACAAAATGATAAATTATAAACAAAAACATATATACAAGTTAACAACAATCTTACATTATTTTTTACTAATATACTTATTAGTTACGTCTGATGACTGCTGCGTACGTCTGATGTGTGTTATTTAAATCGTCTTTATGGTTTATAGCTGTGTCCGTTTTTTGCTGTATTCTAAGTGTTTCCAAATTACGAAAGAAATATGAGTTTATACATTCATTTTAATAATAATAATTTAATATAAATATTAAAAATGCGGTCGGATTTTTGAATCAATTCTGATTAGGCGCCATGCTGAGCGTGCCAATAGGATGAACGTTATAGTGCAACTGGTTATTAAATACCTTCAAACTACATTAATACCGGCATTCTAATTGCACTGACTACCGACAATTAGTGACTAGTCAGAGGTAAATTTAAATTTGAGACGATTTGACATTCTATTGTAATATTTTAGTCTCTAATGACAAATCATTTGTACCAAAATAGTCAGCTGAAGTTTGGCAGATCATAAGGCATCATAAAAATTATTATTACTACGAAAAAGATTTTATCTTACATGGTTTGTGTTTTTTAAAATGAAATGAAATAAAATTAAATAAAATAATTATGGAAGAAGAGATACTTATTTTTGATCTCATTTTAAAGGTAAAGGCAACAGAAGCAAGGTAAAGTTTTAGATATCATTTGTTGAGTTTTCCTTAGAGAGTGAAAAGAATAAACATTTATGCATTTAGATTTACATTCATTTTATTCCAACATAAATATGGCGCGCAGCAGTGCGGTTTTACAGTATAGTTACAATTGAAATATAAGTTTAAATAAAAATATATGTTAAATTAGTTTACATAGTTAAAAAATTCTTACCCTGTTTTTTCCCACTCGACTCCAAATTGAAAATCAAGTAACATTAATAAAATATTTAGATTATATAGTCGAAAATAAAATATATAAATATGGGAAGTAACTGTATAATGCACTAGCTAAATAAGAGAAAAAGTACAGTATATATATAAAGTAAAAATACATAACGTTGCAAAATGTTGCGTTAAGTTGAATTTTCTACAGGTCGCTCTCGATAATCAACATAATTTTTATTAAAAATATAATGTGCAATAAGAAAGAATCTGACTTACAGATTGTAGCGCAGGCGCGAGCTGCGATATTTACGTGACAGAGAAAACCCTTTTGCTCTAGAGGAGAATATTTTTCGAAAACTTTTCAGGTTCCCAAAATCGTTGTGTTGGAACCTTATTACAGCTCTCAAACCATATAACAAGCAAAAAACCAGATTGCCTTTTGAACTTCGTGTAATGTTATATTTTGTTTACCTTTCGATACATTTATATGTATTTGTATATTCCTTATGATCAGTTTATTTCAATGCTTTATTTTTTAAACAGTGGTTCATACCAACATTGCGTTGGAAATAGCTACATATCTGCTATGAGCCAGCCAAGCACTTCTCGGGATATAACATATATTTAAGAAATGTTGATAGAAGTCAAAAAGGGTGTAATTCATTTTTCAAATACAAATGAAAAAGCCAATGAAATCAAATCAGGGTAAATAATATATTTCATTATTAATAACTATAATAATTACCAAATAATAACCCAAATTTCTGTTTGACTAGATTTTATAGAAAGTTTAATATATGTAAAGGGTGTAATTGATGCGATAGATTGCACACATGTTGCTATAATTGCACCATCTGCATTGTCTGAAGGATCCTCCCCCCATGACTATATGAACCGAAAGGGCTACTATAGTGTAACGTCGAGGCCGTAATAAATGTGCATGCATTTTATTATTATTATTTTTATGTGTAAATTATTGGCTTATAAGATTTTTGACCATGAGTTGCTATTCCCGATTTCCCGGATTATATCATGATTCTGGCATATGGACAACATCACCAGTAAGAATAAAGCTTATTCAAGAGCAATAGCCTTGAATTTAAATGGCTCCTTGGTGATTCTGGCTATCCATTTGAGCCATGGCTTCTGACACCAGTAAGGAATCCGTCCACAAATAAAGAGGGGCTATTTAACACTAGGCACATTCGAGCACGAAACACTATTGAACGTGTCTTTGGAGTACTAAAGTCTCGTTTAAGATGTCTTTACGTTATTCCCATAAAAAAGTCAGTTCTGTAATTTACGCTTGTACAGTTTTGCACAACATATTACAAAAGTATGGAATTTTTTAAAATGAAAACGACATATTACCAAATGATTCAATCCCAGCAAATACAAATGAAAATGTTGGACTGGATTTGCCGGATTATTTTAGAGAAGGTAAAAGGGTACGACAACATTATATTGATTCAATTAACCTTTAAAGATATGTTGCACAATTGTTAAAGAAATTATAAGAACCTCAAAATCGTTGTCATATTTAAAAGCTTATTTCAAAAAGATACCACAACCTGTTTTCCAATTCTATTCTGGCTGTACATACAAATTTCCACTATCTTTCTTGCTATGGTTTCTCAAATTAAAAATCAGACGTCGCAGCGCTACCCATTTTTTCCACATGAAATTACAATGAGAAGCAATACTTCCATACAAAATCAGTACCACAAATAACTCTAGAAAAAACCCATAATAAAAATTGAAGTTATATGGGAGCTATCACGTCCCCCTTTTCCAAAACATCAACACGGCATCATCCCGAGATATAATAAAAAATATGTGAAATAAACATTCAAACACAAAATGTCATAAAAATCAATTAAGAAAAATAGATAACTAAAAACATTTATCAACTTGTGCTGAGTTTCTGTATTTGCCTCTGTTTAAAATTTTTGATTCTTCGTTACGTAAGGGATATTTTCCCAAAAGTTGGAAGCGTTCATTTATAATTCCCTTACATAAAAATGGTACGAAATCTAACGTTGAAAATTACCGTGGTATTGCTAAACTAAGTGCAATACCCAAACTGTTCGAAGCAATTGTAATATCGCAAGTAACCCATTCAGTAAAATCGTTAATTTCTTCATCTCAGCATGGGTTTGTAAAGGGGAGATCAACCGTTACTAATCTTCTTGAGTTATCGACCAATGTCATAAGTGGATTTTCTAATTGCCAACAGACTGACGCAATTTATACGGGCTTTAGTAAAGCTTTTGACAAAGTGAACCACGATTTACTAATTAAAAAACTTGACTTTTATGGCTTTCCTCTTTTATTATTACAATGGAGACTCGTACTTGAGAGATAGGGAGCAAATAGTAATTTTTAAAAATGCCGTATCTAAAAGTATCAAAATACCATCTGGTGTTCCACAAGGAAGCCATCTGGGTCCTATTTTGTTTTTGTTGTTTATTAACGATCTTCCATCTGTTATCAAGCACTCTAAAATATTAATGTTCGCTGATGATGTGAAATTGTTTAAGTCTTACAACGAAATAGAAGGTCAAAATTTACTGCGATCTGATCTTTTAGCATTAAATAATTGGTGCCACTGTAATTTAATGTCTTTAAACCTAAAAAAATGTAAGTTCATGGTTTTTTCTAGAAGGTAACCTATTTTTTCTAGGTATGGATTGGATGATCACGAGTTGGAACAGGTTTTTTCGTATATAAAATTAAATGTATTAAATTTTCTTAATCGTTAAACAGCTGATGATTACTAATAATCTGTAGCTGTAAAGAAGACCAAATAGAGATTTATTCTCCCCAATCAGCGCTTTATCAGGGCATTCCGGAATGCATCTGAATCGGTCACCAAATCCGTACGTCATGCGGATGTGCCCCTCGTGCGGATGGGCGGGTAAGTGGGTCCGTTGGGATTCGTTCGAAAAAAAAAAAAAAAAACTTGTATCATTTTGTACATATGTATGTATCAGGGATGCCAACTCATTTCTTCTGTCTCCCCGATAGCTCTCGAGAAATTCCCCGATTTTCAATCAAATTCCCCGCACTGGTATAATTTTATATTATAACAGCGACCCACGCTTAAAATTGATCAAGGTTAATGTTATTTTAATGCGCTCCAGAACTGGTAGGTTAATAGTAAGGTACTTTCTGACTCCGGAATTCTTTTGACACATGGGGGATTTCATCTCAAAGGAACCCACTCTATAAGTCGATTGAGGTCAAATGAATTCGGTGTACCGAGTTACTCGACGTTCATTTTGATAGATAAACACTCAAAGGAAAATACATGAACTTTCTTTTGACCCAAATAAGAACAACAAATTTGTCCTGTTGTTCACCTTTTGAAAAAGTCAAAACTATTTTTGGTTTTGAAAAAAAAAATGGTCACATTTTGAATTTTTAAGAATTTTTTTTTTATTTTTCGGAAGATTAAATAAAAAACGCATTCGATAACAATTTACAAATGCAATAGGTAATTAGTTACATGGATCCAAAAGAGAGGCTGTTTGACCAAAATATATAAATTCTACCGCCCTTTAACTACGCGAATTTTGGCGGACAGCCAAAATTAGTTTTTTCAAAAATTGGGATTTTTTTTGGAAAGTACAACGTTGCAAATTGAGGAAAAAACCAAACTTTTTTTTCAATCATATCCTTGGATCATTGTTGTATAGAAAAACATATGTATTCAAATTTTAGACCGTACGTGCCAATGGCAAAAACCTAGTTTTGAGATGAACGGGTTCAAAGCTTTGTCTATCGGTTTTTAAATATATCGACGAATCCCAACGGACCTTCTTCCCGCCCAATATGACCGAGAGGCGCATCTGCATAACGCACAGATCGGTGACCGATGCAATCGCAGTCCGGAATTATTAATCAGGAGGTGCTGGACAAAGGCATAGCATAGCCTTTCGAAAATCGGGGAATTTCTTGAGGGCTATCGGGGAGACAGAAAAAATTAGTTGGCATCCCTGAAAACCACTGACGTAGTTTACTCTTCTCTCTGCATAAGCTCCGCCTTCGTTTCGGAGTTACCAAGGTACTCTTATATTCGGAGTTTGGACTACGTGACTGCGTAGTTCCAGATTAGTCTCGAAGTTAGGAAAATAGGCGTGATATATGGATTGTGGACTACGTGACGAAAATCATGTTTGTTTACTTCGTGGGCACTTAAGATCCGAAGCCTCTCATGAATAAAATGTTAGCTAAGTTAGTTTTATGCCGAGAACCAAGAACGCAAGATCAATAGAAACTTAAGTAAAATTAAAACTTAATAATTTGTGAACACATTTTGAACTATTATATTCAATTTAAATAAAAAACTATATTAACAAAAAAAAATAAAAACAAATTTAATAATTTCAAATAACGAAATGAACTTAAGTCATGACTTTGAAAATAAACATCTAGATTTAATTCTCATAGTCTCCTAAAAAACTATCATGAACTGATCGAATGGGGCCCGTTTAGAAAAAATGACACCTAAAATCATTTTCTCACAAACACACACACTCTCTCATGTACTAGACTTTTAAATAACGAAAAAACAACAACATAAGTAAATAGAGCGGTAGTGGTCGTTTCTTTCAATATCTCTATTCAGTGAAGATATTTGGAAACAAATCCGTAATTCTGGGTTATGATTTCAAATATTAGTAGCTTATATAGGATATTGAAAGATTAAGAACTATCACTAAGATCACTGATGAGGAATTGTGGCGGATTCCGAAACGGCCGTCGGATTTGCCCGTCTCTATATACATTGTTGTTGTGATGACTACATTTGTTCATTAACCTGTTTATATATAATTTCAAATAACGAAATTGACATGAACTTAAGTCATGACTTTGAAAATTAACATCTAAATTTAATTTTCATAGTCTCCTAAAAAACTATCAACAACAAATTTACTTTATAATTTAATTACATTGTATTGTACTTAATTTAAATAAAAACTATTAAAATAAAAGAAAATCAATTTAATTAATAATTTAATTTACATACATATATACATACATCCATCCATAAATACATCCATACACACATACATACATACATCCATCCATACAAACATACATAAGTACATCCATAACATACATGCATAGATACATACATATATACATGCATACACTGCTTCAATGAATTGGATAAACAAAATATTTACTTTATCAAAAAATTGTACATACAGCGTACATGTAAAAACGCATAGCTCCTGTATGCACAATTTTTTGATTCAGAAAACATTTTGTTTGTACACTTCTTTGATGCACTGTATACATATATGATTCTTAAGTAATAAATATTTTAATTATGCACATTTAAATTCTTGGCTTTTATTAATAGCTTGGCTTACAGCCAAAAGGGCATTAGCTACGTTATTCATTGCATCTGCAACTGACTGGAAGCACTGGAGAGACTTCTCCTGAAAATTTCGCGTTCTTCTCTTCCTCGCATGATGTCTACTAACGTGCCAAACATTTCTTGATGCGCCAACTTCTTTCGGACAAAGTATCCTAAAGAAAAGTAAACGACAGAGAATGGACTCGTATTTTAAAATGTCAAAACTGTCAACAAATTTTAATTTTTTATGTTCACACATACTGTACGTGTGAATTCACCTATCGTTGTTGTTGTTTGCCTTATAAAATTGCCAAGAGTGGTGAAATATTAAACAACTGCTTAATAAATAAAAATTTCATGTAATTGTAAATTTTACATTAAATTTACTTTAAATAAGCTTATTAAATTGCATGGGCCTGTGAATTCCACTTCAGGCGATAAATTTGCTGAGGATACTGTCAATAATGAAGCAAACGACATATGGGTTTGGATATTCGCCGTGGTACGTAGTTAATTTCCATGATTCTATTTGCCGGTGCTAGATTATTGTTTGAAATGAGTTAAACGTTTCAGGACAATCCTTTTTATTTAGTGAATTGTATATAAAATGCGTACTCTTCCATTATAGTCCACGTTGCTAAAGACTGGAAAGCTATTATGAATGCTGTAATTATGGAAGAGAAATGTTAATAAGTGAAGTTGCATTGAAGAATGCATTAAAATAAAAAGTTTTAAATGTAAAAGACATTCGAAATATGTAATTGATTATAAAATTAGACTTCCAACTTTTTCGTTGTTGAAGTATACATATCGCTCATTTGCGTCTATACAGGATTTAGTTACTTTGTACTAGCGTGCCTTAATTAGAGTACTAATTCCAAAGCTCTTTTGAAAATCAAAGATAAATAACACATTAAAAAAATCTAGTTGGAAAAAATAAAGCAAAACTAGCAAGTGAAAAGGTCAATATCATTTTCTCATATAATTATTGAGTAACTTCAATTTTATGACAGGATGAATTAAAACATTCACAGAACTTATCTAAATTTTGAATATATAATCTAAACTCATCGCTAAACAAGATTTCATTTTAATTGTCTTTCAAAAGAAAGGAGAGATTCTTTGAATCTGAAGTAAGGTGTAACAAGTATTAACTTTTATACAAAGTAGTAGAAGTTTCATAGCATCAGCCACTCCATATGAATTTTCACATGCAAAATTTTTCGGTCCTAGTTAATTTCAATTCAAATCTACCACACCCAACTTTTTCATTTCACAGCAAATTGTTTTTGTAGAATTCAGTCCTACGCATACTAATGCATCAAATTTTTGCATATGTATTGTAAGTATCCATTCTCTGTATATTCTCTGGTAAACGATTGCTCAGGACTGTTCACAGTTTCCATTACATTATCTCTTTCCACAATAGTTTCGTTCTTAAACAAAATTTAAAAAAAAATGTTACATACTTTTCGAGTTTTTTATTGTTATAATTAAATTATACAAAACTCTGTACCCGATGTGATAACATCAGCCAGGACATCAACAACAGTGGTTCCCAAAACCGCTAATGCCTGTTCCTCGGTCTGTGACAGCTCTATTCCAGATGGAGGGCCACCGCCAATCACCATTTGTGCGCTTTTGCCTTCCTACCTCTGGAACGCACTTGATTTTTCCAATGGCCTAAAGTCTACAATGAAATATGTTTTGTAAATAAATATTGTTACACTGATCAATGTACATACCTCTTTCCATTTGGCTGGTGTCCGTGTTGAACCCTTTAACGCATTCAAAAGCTCCGCCAAATCAAACCAGCACTTCTCCATTCGATTGGGTGCCGTCGGATCGTTTTTATTTAATCGCATCTCGGGGTGGCTTTTAACGAAACTCATGTAGCACTCTATTTGCTCCTTGCTCGTGCGAGCGTATTTACGTTTGTCTAAAAAACAATTAATACATAAATAAAATCATTTACAAACATTTTTATCTCTTACCTTTGACCATGTTGCGAAATTTAAAATATTTTTATGTTTGACGTTTCAAGCAAAATATATGTTTTTTGTTTTCACCACATTAAATGGTGAATTCTTTTGATACTGCTACTTTAAGAATGCCAAATGAAGATACAATCTCAAGCAAAGTCAGAACGAAACAGTCACTAATATTTGAGATTAGAGAGAGCACTGACTAATAGAATTCCCATATAAATCTACAATTTAAGCGCCAGCTTATAAATGTCTTACTTTTAGAAAGTTTGATAATGATCTAGTTTTTGGATTGAATTTTGTAGTGAATTTTAGTCTGTTATTGGTTTAACCTTTCCGTTTCTTCTCGTGTTTGATCTAAAGTCTGGTTTGATTGTAAGTCAGAATTTTGTTTTGTTTTAGTTTTGATTTTATTCTGAATTTGGTTTGAGTTTTAATCCATGTTTGATTTGCTTTCGAGCGTTTGATCTATTTTTTGTTTAATTTAAATTAAAATTTTTGATGTAAATATATATCAGATATTCCCACTTGTTTTGGTCTGAATTTTGGGTCACTTTCCTGTCCTTTTGGCTTAAAGTTTTGTCTAACTATTGGTCTGAGTTGTGGTCTAAATTTATTTTTGAATTCTGGTATGAATTTTAAAACTGATTTTGGTTCTGGTTCGGTCTGAATTTTGGGTTTTTAGTCTGAGTTTTGACCTGAATTTGATCTCATTTTGTTCTATTTTTGTTGGAATTTTGGACCGATTCGTGGTCTGAACATTGTTTTTTTTCACCGGTTATTGCCCGGTACCCGAAAGCGTGTACGGATCTCGTTGAAATTTAAAATCTAATGGTTTTTTGGTGAAATTAAGATATATTTACATTTTAAGTAATGTATAACAAGCTTAAAGAACGTATTTAATTTTTCATAAAAATAAAGTGCTTGGTTATAAAGTTGTGAGATCGTAATTAATAATGATATCGATGCTAAAAGTGATATGAATATGTATTTTAAAAATTCGTGTTAAGTACTATCCAAATCAACTGTTAATCTTAATTTAATTTTTTTCGGGTTTTTGTTTTGACCAAAAAGAGTCAAAAAATAGAGATGTATCAAATTGTTTCATTAAAATTTTTTCTCAAAGGAAATGAAAATTTCCTTCACATTGTTTTCTCAAAATAGATTATTTAACAATACAAATCCATCATAAAAGTCATAATCAAGATTTTGATCTGAATTTGGTCTCATTTTGATCTACATTTTTGATTTGAATTTGGTTCTTTTCTTGGTTTGAACTTCGATTTGAAAAAAGTGTTTGAATTTTAGTTTGAAATTTGGTCGAAATTTTCGCCTAAATTTCTATCCGATTTTAGTTTGAATTTTGGTCTCAGTTTTGTTCCAGTTATCTTTTAATTTTTAACCTGTATTTGATAAAATTTTTACATTAGTTTTCCGTCTAGGTCTGGGTTTTGGTCGATAGTGAGTCTGACTTTTATCTTTTAATTTTGTAAAATCAGGGCCACCCCAAAACCAAATCCTAGAACCGCCACTGACGACGAAGTGTCGGCCTTAGAAGTGAAGTAAAAAACTTCATTCAAAGTGACAGCGACAGCACTGGTCAGAGATACTGCAGCCAAAAATAAGATCCAAAATTTTCGTAATGAGAGTCTAATTTGCTGTAGACAAGTTCAGAGTAATTGATTATGGGCAATATTAACTGAATTGCCAGTTTTCGCTTTGTTTCCACAGATTTAACCGGGGCAGATACTCTCAAATTTCGAAGTGTTACAAATGCCTTACCTACAACACTGTTAATATGGTCAATACAACTTCAATTCGAGTTAATACGAAAGCCTAAGTTAGTTATTTTGTTAAAAAATTTTAACCGCACTAGGAATTGTGCATATAAGGGGGAATATCAGTAAGGGAAAGCTTCTCCCTGAAAATTGGTGGAACAAATGATTTTTCAACATTTCTGTGGTCAAAAGTAGTATACGCTTAGGTCTGAAAAACTCATTTCGAGTAAACACGGTTTGAAGTTAACCCTTAAATACCCACTAGTCACTGCAGTGACCAAACACTTCCGCGGCAACCACTTCCGCGCCATTTTACGTTCGCCATTTAAAATAAACACCTGATCTTACTGTCTAAAGTTTTCTTTATCGATACGTATAAATAAGAATGGAAAAATGACAACTGTCGTACAGTTACAGTTATTTTTAGCTCGAAAAGCATGTTTTGCAAAAATTTTAAACAACTAACTGAAAAAAGGTGTTTTTATTTTCGAATTTTGTGTAATAAATATATTGCCGTGTAGATAAATTTGTGTCAGACGGTACGGGATAACACCAAATAACTGTTTTTAAAAATTATTGCGAATGTATTTTAATTTATTCTCCAGATAATCGCCAAAATTTACTACAGAGGTAAACCATGTAAATAAAAATAACTGCACCTTAAACTAATTTATTTGAAAACACGTAGAACAAACGTTGTTCAGAATCACACATACTATCTCTGGGTATGTTTTTAATTGAAATCGGACGTATTGGGCGTTTAAGGGTTAATGTGATTGGTTGCTACTCTATGTAAGCGAAAACGTTTCTTTTTTTATAACTTTTGTTTTAAAAAACATAGAATTTCGGGGATTTTACGTTCATGTGTATTGGAATAAGAAGTAAAGATGTAGAAAACATCGATGGTACTATCTATGGCCGTAGCCAGAAGTTTTTTTCGGGGAGGGAGGTTTCATTCGAAGAAAATATTCATAAATAATTTTTATCAAACTGATTTTTAAATACAGTAAATTAAATCTATGATACATTTTATGGACCCTATCAGACTAAGAACAAAAGTAGATAGGTTAGGTTAGGTTGGAGTGGCAGCCTTCTGCTTGAAAGCACACTTAAGCACAAATTAGGCTCATTGTGATACCACAGTACGGCGCGACTCCCCCATTTACGGAGTGGAGAACCATGAGGATTCCATAATGAATCTGGCTATGTCCTTAATATTTACGGATGATAGCTCGGACAGACTAGTGAAGAAAGGTGAACCCAGGAGTTTTAGTCTCCTCCTGGCCAGGGATGGGCATTCGCACATGAAATGAAGGACTGTTTCTTCCTCCTCCTCAGAGCCGCAGCCCCGACAGAAGTCATTGAATGGCAGTCCAAGTCTTGCAGCATGTCTCCCCATTATGCAGTGTCCCGTGAGCACCGAAGTCGTTATGCTGATGGAGCTTCTGCTTAGGTTGAGTAGCTGTCTAGTACGTTTATTGTCCATAGTGGTCCATGTTAGCCTGGTAATACCACAGGTATGCTCCGCTACCCAGGATCTTTTTGCTTCCTCAAGGTAGTTTTGCTTAATGGCTAATTTAATAGACGTAAGAGGGACACCAATGGTGCAGGTAGGTGATATATCTGTAAGTTGCGAGCCCTGTTTTGCTAACTCGTCGGCATTGCAGTTACCTGAAATATCCATATGTCCAGGCACCCAATATAGGTGGACCTGAGAGTGACTCGACAAAATGTTGAGTGAAGATCGGCAGTCGAGAACAAGCTTTGATGTAGTGAAAACACCGGCAAGGGACTTGATTGCTGCTTGGCTGTCCGTGTAGATGCGGATACTCGTATCGAATGAATCGTTGCGAATAAGCCACTTGGACGCTTGATAGATAGCCATTACTTCCGCCTGAAAGACGCTGCATTGGTCAGGAAGTCGGAAAGAGAGTCTGAGATCTAGCTTACTAGAGAAGATGCCACAGCCGACTCTTTCCTCCGATTTGGATCCATCTGTATAGATGTCAATTAAATTGTCAGTGACCACCTCGTCATTAACCCATTCCTCTCTACTGGGGATATGGGTGAAGAACGTGTGGTTTAAATTAGGGGTAGAGCAAATGTAGTCTACGTTAGTTGGTACGGACGTATCGTGGATTAAAATCTTGGCATGGCCCAGGTTTGACCGGGTCCAGCGAGTTAGGCCACTGAGTCTGACAGCAGAGCACTTAGCTTGTTGCTTGACCAGAAGTGAGGTTGGCAACCAATGAAGGATTGCGAAGAGAGCTTTCGTTAAGGTAGTACGGTAGTACAAAAGTAGATAAATATCTTAAAATTTTAGGAAAAATTTTCCAATTTTTTTTTAATCTAAACTTCAAAAAAATTGCCATAAGTGACAAAAAAATTCACAGAATGATCAAATTAAATTTTTTCAAATAAATATTATTCAATGTGCATTCTAATGCATTTTTTTTTATCGTGAAGGACATCATTTCGTTAACTCATTGACTTCCTACTACTGATGATGTACCCAACCTAGTAGAGGCTCATTTTTTTAAAATGATCATCATTGGGAATTCGGACTATTATCAATGATAAGGAACCCGGATGAGGTTGGCTTATATTCCCTAAATTCGTGAAGTCACAGCATAGAAAGAGATCTTTCTAGTCGTGGTGCTCTGAGCAAAAATGGGTTAAATGGTTTTTACGAAAGAATTTTTCACGTTGAACAAGAATCGGTCAAAAATTTCCCATCACGTCACGTTTTAGGAAAAAAATGGGGTTCAAGCAAGTCTAATTTTACAAGAATCCGATAATTTTCTCTATTTTTTTATTAATTTTTAAACTTTTCAAACTGATTCAGGACGGAACTTTAAATCAAAAACAGTTACTGACCTAGAAAAACTATGGATGCAGGAGTGCTCAATATCACCTTCTCTTTTTGAATCCGTAGTCAAACCTCATGTCGGAGAAAAGAAATCGGATTTGATCGCATAGTGTAACTAAGATTTCAAATTATATTTTTATATTTGACTTTTTAGAAAAAAACTTGACTTTTTTCCATCCATTGGCAATTAATCTCAAAAATTAGAATAAAGTTTCCACATTTCGGGGGGGGGGGAAGGGAGAGAAGGGCAGAGCCCCCAAAACCTCCCCCCTAAATACGGCCTTGGTACTATCAATGTCTTTGCGTTTTTCTGAAACATCGATGTTTAGTGATGTTTTCTTTGTCACTTTAAAAGAAAAACAAACAATTTGAAAAAGAACACGCAAAAGGTAAGGATTTACTGAAATTTTATTAATTTCTAGTTTATAACTTTTTCTAAATAGGTATATAGGAAATTGGCTTCTTGGTATGTAACACATAAGGTGTTGGCGGCGACCGTGGAGTTACCTTTCAACAATGGAGAAACATCTTAAAAATAAGTAAAAGCAAACGTGTGGGATGCAGAGCGAAGCGCGACAAATTCCTGCGTACATTTATGTCCGACATATATTTCGTTATGGCTATAATATTATTTTTTCTTATTTACAGGAACATCAGAGGAAATCGGTGAGGCTAAGTCCTCAAAACGCAGGCGGGAAGGTTCCTATGTTTGGTAGCATTTTGAAAGAACAAAGGACAGCACAAAGGGTACATGCGCTTACTGTGGAAATGCTTGTAAATGGCTGGTAACACGACGAACCTTATGGATCATTTAAACGCATGCATCCCTCTTAACCTTCTAGTTCTCAAGCTCGCCTCTAGACGACCTTCACCAAAAGAGATGGAATTGCCACCATAACAGTTTTCTGTTGCTAAGTTATCATATCCTTTAGGGGATTTCTTTTAAAAGCTTTTGAAAAAATGCATCAGTTATGAGCTATGTATTACAGAAGTTAGCGAGGGTCAAAGTCAAAAATTTTTGAAAAATAGGAAAATTAATTACTGTGATTGTATTTGAGATAAAAGTGAAAAAAGTAAATAAAATACTTCCCGTCATACTATCCAGATAAAAAAAAAACTAGCTATGGATAGCTGGAAATTTGAATTTTTTATATAAAATATTTAATTACTTAAAACAAAATAATGAAAAGCTAATTCAACAACAAAAAATTTTAGACGTTCTAACTTTCCCACGCTTTCTAACAAACCACGCCCAATAGTTTTTTTTTTTTTTTGGGTTTTTAAATCAGTGTATGATTTTTAAGCCAAAATTAATCAATTCCGATTTTTTTTAATCAACCGAAAATTTGGGAACTAGAGGGTTAATACAAAAAATCCTCCTGCACCAATTAAATTGGATGCATTGGATGATTTAATCAGACATGTGCGCAGTATCTAGCTGATTCAAAGCGTAGGAAAGAACTAGATGAAAATGTAATACGCATGATTGCACTGGACGTGCAACCATTCAATATAGTTAGTAACAAAGGATTTCGTGCGTTGATACATAAAATGGATCCCCTGTATAAATTACCATGTAAAACCTACCTACGAGATGAATCGTTTCACAAAGTTTACGAGTCTTTAAAGGACCAACTTCGGTCTGCATTGGAATGTGTGGAGTATGTCGCACTCACAACAGATGGTTGGACTTCAAAAGCAACTGAGGGCTATTTGACTATAAATTACCATTCTATCAATTCTGAATACAACCTGAACTTAGCCGTTTTGTCAACAACTACCCTTTTAACGACTACCAACCACACTGCTGCGAATATTGCAGTCTCATTTCGCGGGGTTTCGATGGAGAGGAACGCAGCACTATTGCAATGGCAAAATTTAAGCAGGCCCAGAATATTGAAAACCCGCTTGACCTGATTCAGGAAGTGCCAACTTCATGAAACAGTGCCTTCCAAATGATAAAAAGACTTTTAGAAACGAAGGAAGCACTATCACCTTTTTTGTTATATACACCTAAGGCTCCGATGCCATTTTTGTATTTGTATCATCAAAAATTGCAAAACTTAAAACCTAATCTTAAAACTGCAGAAGTTGTCTGTGCCTTCGAAATGTTAAGTTGCCCTTTAAGTGATAGATTTGCATACTAAGAAACACGCACTGTTCCCAGCATAGCAACCTTAATAGATCCTCGATTTCAGAAGTATGGTTTTGAATCGCTTTCAAATGCAGATTAGGCAGTTAAGGCATTGGAGTGGGAGATGTACACCGTTTTGTCAAGAACACCACGGGAGCAACCAACACCACTTGAGCAACCAACATCACTTGAGCAACCAACACCACTTGAGCAACCAACACCACTTGAGCAGCCAACCCCACCCGAATCTTCTCAAAAACATAATTTTTTTTTTTTGCAAAACAAAATTAAGGCAAAAGTAACATCATCTCGAGCAGATACTATTATAATTTTGAGACAGCACCTAGAAAATATAAACGAACCAGAAGAATGCGATCCTTTTTCGTTTTGGAAGGTAAATTTAAAAAATGTAATTATACTTAATATTCTGGAATTAATGAACCTATTTTTAGACGAACGCAGGAAGTATGGTGCCTATTATATAGGTGGCTAAAAAATATTTATGCGTGCCGTCAACTTTCTGCCAGTCAGAACGAATGTTTAGCAAGGCTGGGCATATTACTTCTGATCGGCGAACGCGCCTCAAGCCGCTCGTGGTCGACAAACTTATGTTTATAAACAAAAATCAATAAATTTTTGAAAAGTTTTAAAGAAAACCTTCGATCTCTATTTTTTATACACGATCTTTCCTTTTTAAATACGTTTGTGAAACGCGATGAATTAAAATGTTATGTTTTTTTTTATTATTATTTTAATCAATGAACTAAAATGTTATGTTTCTTTTTTAATCAATAAATAAAATGTTATGTGTTTTCTTAATTTTAGCCAATAAAAAATGTTATATATTTTACTTATTGTAATTGTTATTATCTTTACCAGTTTTAGTTTGTAAATGAAATAACAGTTGCATTTTTCATACTTTATAACAATATATTTTCTTCAGAAACATTGATGTTTGGTTAAAAACATCAATTTTAGCAAACATTGATGTTTCTTCACTTCAAATAAGAAGAACACGATAGCATTTATAACTCAATTCTGTCTTAAGTCGACTTAAGCGTTTATTGCTTTTGACCACAGATTTAGTAACAAAGCGTTGTCCGAAGCCCATTTATTGATAAATTGTATGTCATCATTAACTCTAGCACTGAGTTCGTTAATTAGACCAATCCGGGTAGACAAGTAGAGCTGCATAACATCAGCATACGAGAGTATAAGGACATTTTTGCAAGTCGTAAAAATATCATTTACATAAATGCTAAACAACAAAGGACCAAGAATGTATCCTTGTGGCATCCTGATGATATAGCCTTATATTGAGAGTAGAGATTGCCTACTTTTACACGCTGGAATCTATCTTCTAAGTAACTTTTCATTAGCCTTAACGAACTTGGGCAAAAACCAAAATAAAACTTTTCGCACAACAAGGAGTGATTAACTGAGTCAAATGCTTTAGAAAAGTCAAAGAGGCAGAGAAGAGTAAGATTACCATTATCAAATGGAACACGAATATTGTCAAGAATTTTCAACATGGCAATGGAGCAGCTATGGTCTTTTCTGAACCTAGGCTGTAGGGGTGATAACAGATTGTTTTCAAACAATTGGTTTGAAATTTGTTCAGCGATTAGTGTTTCACATATTTTGGACAATGAGGACAAAATACTAATAATACTAATTTCTTAGCTACCGGTAAGATCGTTGCTACTTTCCACAAGGAAGGAAATGAGGAACTGGTGAAACAATGGTTAATTATATGGATCAATGAACTCAGAATAATTGGCGCGTTAGATATGATTTTCATCACACATACAAACACATCATTTTCATCAACTGCAGAGAATTGAAAGGGGCAAGACATGAGCGTTGTGGCAAGAATATTACTCATATGTGGACAAACATACCAGGGCTTGGAAACAGAAACATTTAAAACATCAGGAGAAACTTGTCACAGGTTACCACATTGGCGGTGCAGAAGTTCTTAACATTACGCCAAAGATCATTCGAAAGAAGTGAAGCTCTTAATTTTGATGCATAATACTTTTGTTTTGCCTGTTTTTTAACGAAAGTAGCTTAATTTCAAGCAGTCTTACACAAATCCCTGTTTGCACTCGTTGGTTTCTTTTTCCAAGTAAAGTGTAACTTATTGCGAGTTTTAATAGCCACTTTAACATATCTGGCATACCACGGACTCGAGTTATATTTTATCTTTATCGTATGGTATATGAGTGCCGAGAACTATATTTAAATTTCTAACCAGAAAATCAAGCTTTTCGTAGATTCCATAAACAATCACTCCATTGGATTGGATACAGGCAAGATCAGAAAACAGCAATTAATAAATATTTTATCAAAAGTAAATAATTATAATTATGTAATTTATTTAATGATGAAGAATTTTCTAAAAAATAAAAATGTACTAGTCGGTAAGGCCCCAGTAACTGGGGCTATTTTATTGCGGAAGAAATCTCTTTATGAAAAAACAAATATCAAAAGAGAACCAAACTACTCGTTGGTGTTTATTTTGTTATTTGTGTATGTAGATAACTCGTTAGATAATTTTAAGAGATGCCGTTACCAGTGTGGCCAGCTTTTTCTTCCAAAATCAGCTAAAATGAAAAAAACCTTATTTTCTTTAAAAAAAAGCGCTAAATTTTTTTCTTATAAAAGTGTTAAAAACAAATTTTTTTATATACAGTAGAATCGAAATAATTCGTACCCCGTTAATTCGAAAACCTCAATAATTCGTAACAAAATGCTTAAAAAACTCGCTTTAATTCGCAAAAATTCTACACATTTTGGTCCCCTCGCTAATTCGTATTTTTTTTTTCAATACAAGGTCGGTTTAACCCCTTATAAATCGAAATTGGTTGTTGACAATTTCTTATAATTCGTAATGCAAAGCAAAATTCTATGACAAGATACACGAGAAGAGCCTCACAAAACCGTTAATTCGTATTTTTCTTAATTTAACCTCGTTAACCCTGGGATTGTATATCCCAATTATGTTCAAAAACTTACCCTCTAATCCGTAAGGCGGCCCTGAGGCAGCCTTCACTCTATTTTAATTAATGGACAAGTCCAAATTTATTTTTTTTAAAGTAATTTGCAGACCTGAAGAAAGAATAAACACACAATTTATGATCAGTTTGCACTTTCTGCGATCACAGGATTGTTGTTTATAGATATTTTTATGTGCACAAAGTGTTGTTTTATGACGAAAAATTATCGCGCATATAAGTTTTTTATAAAAATCTAAAAAAAAAAATTTTTCTAAGTCTTCTCATATACTGTCGTATAATTTTGTATGAAAAATGAGAATTTATGACAAATGAGAGGATACAACACCAAATAAGACACCTTGTGATTGCCCACATATATATGAAGCGAGCACGTTATTTTGGTTTTTGATTTTCTTTATTTTCAACTAGCTGGGCTTCGCCCAGCTTCGTTGGACGGACCTGGCAAAGTAGGGGTAATGCAAAAATTACAACAACTAAAACTTTTGCAAAAGTTATATCTATATGAGCGTGCCAGTCTCCGATCAAAATCGAATCATTGCACTAATCATTCATATAATTTACATGAGTAGTTCCACTTCCACGTGTTTAATGATGTCAACATTCTACTCAGTTATTGCTATCAAAATCCCATTTTAACATACAAACCTTCACCATCTTTCTTACTATGGCTCTCTAATAACTATCAACATACATCCTTTACAATTAAATTTTGATTGCTTGCCTTATTATGGTTCCCCATATCGCTGCCTTAATTTGTTAAAGCTATAACATGCTTTTTCAAATTTTACAGGAGAAGCAAAAAACATTTTTGTATTTGGAGTACTGTTTCGAGAATTTGTAATTTAAACTAAAAGAAAACATTGCAAGTTTTCAGTGTAGGTTTCTAAAATTTTCGGTACAGGGCACATTTTTTATCATAATCCATTGAAAACTCTATACTGAAAAACTGATGTTAGAGCTTTAGCAAAATAAGGCAGAGATATATATATACCTTTTGAAGCATTTCCTTTGTATGCCAAAACACTTCCACATTCTGCGGAACAATTACTACTAACCCTCGGCCTTCACACACAAACTGCCAGTGTGTTCTTTGCAATGGTTTCTCAGGTATACAGTTTCAAACATTTTCTTTGCATGGGAGGTGTCACGCATATTTTATTTATTCCATTAATTTTTTTTTCTGGCATTTTCCATTGGCAATCAATGCTCTCCTACCATAAATAATTTAGGAAATATACCGTATAAAACCGAGGTGTAGCAGTCACTAACTCAAGTCTACCCATACTTTACCCACCAAATTCCATTGACAAATCATATTATCATTCCAAATCTTAGTACTGAACTAAAAATAGTTTCTAAGAAATATATATAAAAGCATTAGAGTTGAACGGAAAAGGCCATGCCTATCCATATTTTTTCATAGAATGCCATTGACAAATAACGTTTTTTAGAGACGTGCCACAAATGAATACTGAGATATTCCATGGCTAAAACTCAGATTATATAGAAGATGCTAATTTTCTGCTAAAAAATGCCAGTGGTTGCCAATCGTTTTCGTGTCGCTGCTGTAGAACTGAACCCACTGCAAGTTGGGACGCGTCGGTGAAAATAGCCCACTCCGCATCAATTTTAGGATGAACCAATTGCGTTGCTTCAACCAATGCTTGTTTGCAATGTGTAAATGTAGTTTCCAAGACAGGTGTCCAAACTATGGGATGTGTGCTTTTGATGTCAGGCCCCTCTAGGAGTTTGTTAAGAGGTGCAAGCAGCTGTGCGGCGTTTTTAATGAATTTCTTATAAAAGTTTATAGTGACTAAAAAAGCGCGCAAATTTTTTAATGTTGAAGGCCTGGGGAAATTTATAATTGATGAGACTCGGTCAGACAAAGGTTTAATACCCGATTTTGAAATAATGTGCCCTAGAAAAGTGACCTCATGTTGTGCAAGCGTTGTTTTGGCTGCATTGATTGTAAGGCCAACTTCTCGGAGACGGTGAAATAAAATACGCAAATGTTCTGCATGCTGATTCTCGTCATTTGAGGCCACCTGCATATCATCGATGTATGTGTAGACGAATGGCATGTCGAGGGTGATTTCGTCCATAAAGCGCTGGAACGTCTGTGCTGCATTTCTGAGCCCGAAAGTCATAAATGGGAACTCAAATAGGCCGAATGGCGTTATTATTGCTGTTTTTGGGATGTCTTCAAGCGCTACCGGTATTTGATTAAACGCGCGCACAAGGTCGATGGTGGAAAATATTGTGAGGTGGTCGGGAGCGAGTCTTCTCGTCTTGTTTGTAACCGGTGAACCCTCCGTTGTTTTAATGCAGTGTTGAGTTTGATGCTTTGTGTTTTTAATAGTACCTTCAGGCTTTGTTATTTCTGGAAATTGTGCAAGTAATTTCCAGAATGGCGACGTCTCATTTATTTGCATTGTTTTGACGGAGCACGAATTCATAGATGCAGTGCTGCCAACGGCTGATAATTTTGTTTGTTGATCAATTATACGTTTTTGCTTTAGGTCGATGACAAGTCCGAAATGGCTTAAAAAGTCTGCTCCAATAATTGGTCGCGAAACATCTGCTAAAACGAAACGCTAAGTCAAATCCCTGCGAAGCCCAAACATTTGAAGACACAAACATATGTGTTTATCATGGAGCCATTAGCTGCATATAACTGGTAGCTAAGAGGCTTTCCTGAGCCAGTCGATTTGTTGAAGGGGAAAACTGAAAGATCGGATCCTGTGTCGATCAAGAATCATGTTTTAGTTAACAGATCTGTTATAAAAAGGTGGCGTGAAGTAGTTGGAGAGTCGAATGCTGCGACTAGCGACTCCCATTGAAGTTTTCCTGAAACTTACAACCAGTGGTGCATTTTTGTGCGTTTGCACCAAATTTAGCGTGATACCAACATAGTCCTGTCGACGAAGAGGCTGACGGTGTGCGTGAACGACTGCGAGACCTGTTTTGTGGGAGTTGTGTTCGATCCCTTGAATGGCAACAATGGCTGATAACTCGACTAAGTGTTCTGTTAAAATTGCTATTTGTGTTTCAAGACTTGACACTGCCGCAATGGCAGATGGTTTAATAATTTCGTGGAGCTTGTCCGCTGCATCCCCTAACTTGTTAATATCCGCTTGGTCTTGGACAACGAGACATGAACAAGTTTGGGGAGGGAGATGAGACAGCCACCGGTCTTTGAGCACCTCTTCGTCAATGTTTGGCACGAGGCTCCGCAGGTGGCGTAGATTTTGAGATGGAGTTTTGTCTCCAAGGCCTTCACCGTCGAGCAATTGGAGGAGATTCGCTTCTTTTGATTTTGAAAAATAAGAGATTAGCGCTTCTTTTTTTTGGCAGTCTGTTCCGTTTTTGGCCGTCAGGGTCACCAATGAAGCGAACACGTTATTTTGGTTTTTGATTCTTTTTTTTTTCAATTATAATTTATAATATTAAAGGTTAACGCAAAAAACTGCAGTTGCAAAACGGTTCCATGGCAGAAATCGAATAGCGGAATCAGTGCTGTTTTTTACGCTCTTGTAGTTGGCGTGAGGGTTGCGTGAATGTATGAAAGTAGTAGAAAGAGTATGTGGGTATCGCCACATATATTTATTTTTTGGCTTAAATCCGCAAGGCCGCATCAGGGCAGCCTTTCGTTTTTCTCACCTAACTGCCATTGGCGTAACTAGGTAGGGGTCTGGGGGGGCACGGCCCACCCCAGCTGGCTCTAGGCCTCCCCCAGAAATAATATGGTAAGAAAAGTAAAGTCCAAAGAAAATGATTAATTTAAAGATTATATAAAAACTTACATTCATTAAAAAAAAAATTTAAATATCTATGAAAAAAGGAACAATTTTTGTTTACTTTTCGAGTTTTTGATTTTGCAACAAAAGCTATGATGAATACTTAGAGCAGTAAAAGATTATTAGTTTCCACAACAAAATTTATAACATTTCCTTATTCTATTATACATCAATTATTCATTATGCGGCGGATATGCAAGCAATTTTTTGATTGTCCAATCAAAATTTTTGATGTGTAAACATCTTTTCACGTATCCGGGGAAAAAATTTGACTTTTGAGTGATTTTGAAATCGCATTATGCTTGAGCTGTCCTGTTATAAAGACTTTGGTTAAGATCATCCATGTTACAGGAAAGGTTTTCAAATGTATCAATTATAAACATTGAAAACAAATTTGTTAAAGAAAAAATTACAGCCGAAAAAGTGTTAAATATATTTTCTGGGAGGGCCTGGCCCCCTCAGAGAATTATCCTACTTACGCCAATGCTAACTGCTAAACTCAAAAACTAATCAAAAAAATGGACTTCATATTCATTTTTCTTTCATCAATGTTAACTGGAAACAAAACTTCTTGGGGTTTGTTTTATTTTTATTTCAGCCTTGCGGGTTAGAGGGTTAAGTAAAATGTAAGATACGGTTTGAGTTTTAAAATACGGATTCTGGCTGTCAATGAATGGATTGTATACATGCAGTGTCATCGCCGTAAATTGGCTTTGCTATAATTCCTGGTTACAAAGGTTGTAGCAGACCTTATACCCCGTTGGATAACTGTAAGGATTAAGAGTCCTGCACATATTTTTTTTTCAATATATTTTAATATTTGCATAAAATATTAAAGAAACTCAACCAGATTTTGAGGAAAAAATTGGGGAGTAAAGGGTTAAATCGAAATCTCGTTAAATTGAAAACCTCTGTAATTCGTAAAAAATTGCTGGTCCCTTGCGATTACGAATTATCGGGATTCTACTGTATTAAAAAGAAGAATAAATAAATAAATGTATTTTTAAAGCTTTTAATTCACAGCATTTCTAAATTATACAATCACAAGAAAAACTAAAATAGGATAATGGAAAAAGAGTATTTTATACACTTTGGTCACAAAAAAATGTACAAAGTAAAAACTTATAACTATTACATATCTATGTCGAAGTCTATATTCTCTTCATTACTATCAGCTTCTTCTGGCCATAACACACTCTTTAGTCAGAATTCAGAAGAATTATAAACACTACTACTGTTTATTTACGTCATCAGGTATTTTGTAGTTTTCACAAAATGAATTTTTGTGTTTTAATCCATTTTTTATATGAAATAAAGAATTTTTTGAATTAAGTGACTTACGGTTACGAATTTTGGTTTTAAATAAGTTCATTGCTCATTGTTTCGATAAAAAATGTTGTTAGGATTATTCAGGAAATGGATTATATAGCGAAGCATTTAGTGTCTTTTAAATAAAAAAAAAGCGTTGAAAACCCCGCTGACCGCTAGATCACTCACTTTTTTTCAGCTTTTTAATTTTCAAAAAGCAGTTGGCCACACTGGCCGTTTCTCATGTTTTCTCTCCCTCTCATTTACTATTTACTCCCGTTTAAGCAATGATTTTTACAAAAATAAATGCAATGCTTTGTTCAATGAGCGAATTTTAAAAAACATCCGACGCTAATATTTTAGAATCGGCTTAACCGATTTAATATCTGAATTTTTGGCTACCTACTTGTCAAGCTTTTTAAATTGATATATAATATGATAGTGTAGCACTATCTAGCACAGTAGGAATAAGGATGTAGTTACACTAATAAATATATAGATAAAAAAAGAAAATATTTTATCTATTAAAAATTAAATTATAAAAAGTTCAATGATAAGCCAAATATTTCATTAGAAATATAAATTTATAATAAACACATACATCTACTAGCCTCCTAAATAATGACAGAAAATCTCGTACATGCTCCATTTTCTTCTCATGCCTTTTCTGCTTGGAGAAACAATTTTCGCAATGCTGCTACTGCCGCTGCAGCTTTCGTCAAGAATAATATGAAAGTTGTAATCTTCTCTGATAACTGCGGCTACATTGTCACTGGAGCACGTTGCCGATGGGTTTACTTCAAGGCGTTTTCCTTAAATGCTGTCTACAAGCATAAAATGTTCCTTGTCTTTCCTGGTCATTCATTTTTTTATTGGCTTTTTAAGCCCTTCCACTTTCCATCGCGCAGTGATGAAGGATTTCAATCCGCTCTATGACATATCCTTAGCTATTTCATCCCACTCCGTATTTTCCTGATAGCAGTCAAATTTTGTTATATTTTGCGCATATAAATCAATTAGTCATGTTTTGTCGCTTGGCATCGTTTTGAAAAATGTGTTTGCCTTCAAAAAAAATTTAATTTAATTTTTTATTTGAATAAAAAATGTACAATTGTAATTTTTTTAATGAATCTTGCTCGAATTTTCCAAATTTATTGAGGCGAAAACCATTTTATGTTTTAACAATTTTAATTTGTACTCAGAATATATCACAAAAAGAACGAGTTATGGACGCTCTGGAATGAATTAAGAAACCGCAAAAGATTTGTTATGAATGAGTAGAATAGACTACGAAAATTTCGCAGTCATCGGCTGCAATCTAGTTCTATTTTTGACCTGCTACAGAATGAAATGTAAACAAATTATCAACCATGAAAAAAATTCCGTTTTGTTTGTTTCTGTTTATTTCGATTGTAATAGAAAAAATGTACCTTATATAAAGTGGAAAAATAGTGGTAGATGACAAAGCTTGGGTAGTACGTAATTTTATCACACAAAAAAACACCTCGGGCCAGTAAAAAAAAGGTAATAAAAATGGTATTAAAAAAAGTATTAAAAAAGTCATCGTACAAAATTTCATATATGTACACATATATGGCTCCAGATATATACAGTACTATAAATAGTTCCTGAGGTGCCATGCCCACTTGACATTAAGAACTTACACTCCACTATAACCTAGGTATTGATAAATAATACTCGCATACCGTACTAAAAATGCTTCCTGAAATATCCCATAATGAATATTGAGGTCATCTGGGAGGTGCCAAAACCCCTTTCCAATCCCACTTAAATTTTTTCTGTAGTAGGACATTGTCAAACAACGTCGTTAAACGAAATTTCAGTACTATATTGTGTATGGTTCCAGAGATATACTCACATAAACATATGATTTGTAAAGAAGGTACCACGCCCACTTTTGCAAGCCCGCCCTAATTTTTCCCACAGAATGCCGTGAACAAATATTACTTTCCTACCAAATCTTAATACTGTACTACAAACAGTTTTTGAGGTGAAAATTTATGTCTGTATAGGAGATACCACGGCCACTTCTTCAATCAATTATGAATGTTGACGTGCACTTCAGGCGTCATAATAGATATACTGGGTATGTTTCAGCTCAATCAGTTGGTTAGTTTTTGAGTTTATCGAACGGCTCATTTTTATATATATAAAGATTTATTACGGCTTTTTTCGGTGGTCGCGCTGCGGGAAATTCTGCGTCACATCGTTTAACTTCTATTTGTTTTTGAAAATTGGTATCTTGTTTTTGCTGCTAAATTGCCGCTGCGCGACTCTCGTGTAACAAAAAAATATAAGTGTAGCATGCAAAATTTTTTTTTTAAGTTAAAACGATCACGAAAATAGATTTAAAAATAAATGCTTAAAATATATTTCAATATCACTAGAAAGCAATCACTTCTTTTATTTTAATGACTTTTTTGGTATAAAGAAAAAATTGCAGTCGAAACTATGAAATTCACCTTGCGGTTAAATTGTAGCAACGCGCCCTCTGGTGTAACTTTTCAGAGCGCGCCTTCCGAAGGGTTACCCTCATGGTGGAAGTATTTAGAGGCACATGCATTTTTTCAAAAAGTAACCCTTTTGAACTTAAGACAAGTAAGAAGAACATTTTAGAGATGCTTTTTTTGAAATGGGTAATAAAGATTAAGTTAGAAGTAGATTATTAATACTACTTTTATTACCTAGTACCAAATTTTATTTGTTATAAAAAAAGTGTAAATATTGTTATTGAAATTTGTTTTCTTTATAAGCAGGAACTAATTCTCTCTATGTACATGCAGTACTATGCAGATTGTTTTCTTATAATTTCTCACTTAAAAATTGAACTATGAAAATGCAGCGCTGTTGCAAAAAGAAGAAAAGTATCAAAACAAATGTTTGCCCAATTGTCAAAGTTCCTCTTACTTGTCAAAATGCATCTACCTTCTTAATTCTTTTGCCATGGTTGCCTCGTTCATTTGATCAGTGTTGCCAGAAACTCCACTTCAAAAATAATCATTTTCAGTAAAAAATCGTCATCAGAGAAAAACTCCAAAATCTACATGTCGTTGCATTCAACATCTAATTGGTGAAATTAATTTTCGTCCCCCAAATTTTTAAGATGTGGCATCAAACTTTGTAATGAATTGACTTATTTTGAAACACACTGTCAAATTTCATATAAATTTTGAGAAGTCTTTGCACGTTTTAATGAAGGCCCTTATTAATTATTATTTAGTATAAATGCCAACGTAAATATATTTTCTTTCCGAAAATGTTGCTTTGTCTCTGAAATCAATGTTATTAACATCATGAGTTAAATACTCTGGTCTTAAAATATTTGTGTATGGAAAACATAATCAAAATTGTATCAATAGAAATCAAATTCAACCCTAATATATCTAGTCTTTATTCCTTCAAAAGACGTGCCAGTTTCTGATGAGAAAAGCTTAATAAAAATGTTTAAATTATCTTATAGTAGATGCAATGTGTATTGAAATGTGTTCATAATGTTGAAGAAAGCTTTTTTTTTCACCAAGCCTTGACTTGTCATCAAATGGTAATGCAAAAGCAGATTAAGGTTGATTGTTTTAGAGCACACTTCTCACAGTATCGAGGAATAAAGACAATTGGTAAATAAATTTAGTCTAGATCGGTGTAGAGATCTTATTTTCAGTATTGAAAACCGATTCACTAAAACAGCTTTCTATGCAGCTTTTTAGTAGGTTAAAAATAAATTTAAACCTGTCAATTATTGAGAAGTCAAAATGACGTTAAAAACGTCGTTATGGCAACGCTTGGTGCGGGGGAAATTCCTCCATTTCGGGGGAATAGTGAAGCGAAGGAGTAATGTGGGAATGACTCCAATAATTTGGGGGAATCTTAATACAATGTTTTGACTTAAATTTAATTCAAAAAAATTACGGAAAATGCATAAAATTAAATGAAATATTGCCACAGATTAAAAATAAATGAATTTTATCTACTTGAAGGCGCATCCAGTGAATTCACTGGACCACGACCATTCTGCGGTCTAGCATGGAGTTTCGTTAAAATTAGTTTAAAAAATTGGCTGGACAGTAACTCGCTACAATACTGGAAGGATACCCCAGGTAACAGACAAGCTATATCATTCATACCAAAGATCTGTCAACGCAGAACTAAACAATTGCTTAATTTAAGCAGGAATCAAATCCGAATTGCCCCAGGGTTCTACACAGGGCATTGTAGGGTCAATAAACACTTATCGAACTTGGGTCTAACACAAGACGATACGTGTCAAATATGTAACGAGGAGGAAGAAACAGCAGAACATATTTTATGACCTTCAGATGTAATGAAGACTCGACTTCGTTACTTAGGAAACTCTATCCTACAACCGCAAGACATTGCGGATAGTTCTCTTAAAGAGATATTAAATTTATTCAAAAGAAATAAACTCATAGGAAAATTATAAATACAATGAATTCTTGAACCCAGATGGCCGCAGTGATCTGGGAACTTATTGCCCACCTCCCTATTAATCTAACCTAATCTACTTGAAAATAACCGCCATCATTTTTAGATTTGAATTTTGACAAATAAACAATAAATAAAGTAATTTCAAAAGAGATTTCGATGTCTTTTCCTTAAAATATAATTAAAAAAATTGCTTGAAAAACTTAACAATTATATTGTTGGTGCGTCTTTTTCCATATGTTATATTCGAATCGGAAATTATTACTATCGATAATAAATATAGGTCACTAAAAGCTATAGAGATAAATGTATCCAGCACTATTGAATATTGGTCTGAAAATTCAAATATGAAAAACGGAACGTAAGCACCTTTACCCTTTGTTAACAAAACTTGTGGGCACATTTTTTCTTTACCTCATTCTACATCTAGTGTAGAACAAGTTTTTTCCCAAATTAATGTAAACAAAAGTGCTTTTAGAAATATGCTGTCAACTACTATTATGGTGTCAACTTTATTTGTTAAACAATTATTTAAAGAAAAAAACTTATTCCAAAAATAAAACAAATTGGGGAAATTTGGCATGAAATGGGGGAGAAAAAATTGGAAAATGGGGGAATGGGAAAAACTTGGCGGCACTGATTCGCAGCCATTTGCTGCCACTTACTCATTTCATTTTGTACCAATATTTACAAAAAAAATGTACCAAATGGGAGGAAATGTACTAATATAATAAATAACATTAAATATTATTTATTAAGGATGTAATTTGGTTTTCGAGTTTCAAAAAATCAATTATTTTTTTAAAATGTATTTCGAAACTACAATATATTGAAAGTATACTGTAAAAATTTCAGACCAAATCTCAAAATATTAACGAAGTTATAGCCCATAGTCGAGAGCACCTGTTGTGAAAACTTTATCTGTTGTTAAAATTTAAAAAGCGTTTTTCTCGAAACAACGTTTTTTTGACCGGCTCAGGGGTCTGAGAGAATTCTATAGAACCGATTTTAATGTGTTATTTTACACGCCAATGGCTCTCGCTGGTAGTAGAGTTGTTTATTTTTAATCATTATTTATAAAAAAAATTTGGAAGTCCGCCATTTCGTTATTTTTTATTCCAAATGTTTAAATCTACTACCTGCTAGAATGACAAACCTACAGAACAATAATCTATTAAAATTGTTTGTTTAAGAAGACTTCAAGTACTGTAATCACCTGGGCCAGCCTTTTTTAGGTGCCCACTTTGGACGTAAAAAACACTACTAAAATATTGTAAAATAAACTCCAGTTTAAGATGTCAATAATAGCATATAAAAAAAATGAAATGATCACATTTTATTTTGTTATAATAAAAAATTCCCGAAATAACCTTAAAAATTAGGCCGAAAGCAGACTCCATCCTTAATAAAAAGTAACACACTAATTGAAATATATTTTGTATATTAAAAATAGTTTTATATATTATTTGTATTTTAACTTTTCCAACAAAAAATATTTTGAACATAAGTTTACAATTCTTAATTATTATAAAAGCTAACTTTGCCCACAGAATGTACCAAATTTTAAAAATTTGTACCAAACGCAGAAAAATAGAAAAAAAATGTACCAGTTTTGGTAGAATTGTTCAAAAGTGGCAACCGTGTTTGCTGCAAACGCCAATATGTCGTCGTGTTGCTATCGCATCCATTGTGCTCTATGCATTTTTGGAATATGTAGAGGGAAATATGAAATAGTCTGGCATCACTACGATGTTGTATCTCACAAAAGTTTAAACAAAGATAGAAGTGAATTAGGTTTTGTTTTATTTTTTGTGCAAAGTGCGTTATAATAACAGTTGTGGGTATTGTGGTTGCAGCGCTTAAAAGGAATTTCACTGAACTCAATACCAACTGATATATTATCTCTGATAACGAACATTAATGTGTACATACAAGTAAAAAACTAATAAATGATCAACATTGTTCCAGCATTGACAACAACAAGAAACACCAGCTGTGTATGTTTTCAAACAAATTAAGAAGACAGCGAAAATCACAAGCTCCATGATGGTACCAAGTCGCATTAATCGAGATAGTACGACTTATCCCACATGGGTAAGAAATAATTCCACTATTATTTTTATATTATTTTACTTGTGTAAAGCCCCTGCTTAATCCATTAGGGCGAGCAGGAACCAAAGTAAATAGATTTTTTTTGAAGTTTTCGCTTGGGGGTATACTACGAAGGTACATGTTCCTCTTCTGATTGCGGTGAAAATTGGTATCGAGGGGTTTTTTGGGATGAAAAAACTGAATTTGACATTTGTTTGCTGAAAAAAAATAATTTTAGACATACCTCCCATACAAAAAACCGTCAAAAATCCCAAAAAGTGGAAAATTTGTATGGGAACACAAACAACAGCAACATCTTTTCTCCTTTGTTCACACTTGTTTAGATATTGCTCACAAATTCTTTAGTTTCGTTTTGATCTACTTGTTTAGCAACGTTTGATCGCTGATGATGGGAAGTGGATGTTTATTTTTCAGCCGATTGTTCTGAAACTTTCAGAAACTATCTTTTTAACAATAACAATGATGTGTGCAAAAATTTAAGCTATTTCGATGTAAAATAAGGGTACCTCCCATACAAATTTTTCACTTTTTGGGGATTTTTGACGGTTTTTTGTATGGGAGGTATGTCTAAAATTATTTTTTTCAGCAAACAAATGTCAAATTCAGTTTTTTCATCCCAAAAAACCCTCGATACCAATTTTCACCGCAATCAGAAGAGGAACATGTATCTTCGTAGTATACCCCCAAGTCAAAACTTCAAAAAAAAATGTTTGTATGAAACGCTGCTGATAGGGAAAAAACCGGTTATCACCACTGAATTCCTTGACCCCGAATTAGTTAGAAACGATATGTCTCCCATCCGCTACATTTTATGACTAGCACAGTGTTAGCTTCTATAATTAGAATGACATAATAAATTCGATTTTTGATAATGCAGTTAAAACGTATACTTATGTGTGTATCAATCTGTTAACTTTAAAAGTTTTGCTAGTGCTCGCAGCGCACCATGCACTGTATAAACTAACTTCATCTCAGAAATTAAAAAAATGGACTTAGTGAATTCTGCCAGAACGACGACGATGTGTATTCTTTTGAAATGGCTTTGATTAATTGCCATAAAATACGTAGTGCCACTATAGGCCAATTATGCAAAGCGCGAAGGACCGTACAATGTCGACCGCAATGCTGGTTAAGTTATTATATCATTCATTTACATTTTGTATTTCGTTCACACTTATTTGCAAATTTGTCAGCATTGATATTCCATCTGCAGTGTTTCCATCTCAGAAAATTCAACGGATTTGTCAACTCTATTCTCATTCGCGCTTTAGAGCGAAGCGAAAGAGGTGGAAGCAACTTCAAAATACCAAAACTCATTTCCGACCTCACATAAGATTCGCCGCGCTCTGCGTAATCGGCCTACTGGTTTGCTATGAAGCAGTAAACCATTTCCCAAAATTCAAATTATTTTACAGAATATTATTTTACTTTATTCAAAAATTAATCGAAATTAATGAATTTTTTTTAAAACATTTTACATTGGGAAGTAATAAGGAAATTGCAGAAAAATTGTTTCCATCGCTATACAAAATCGGCTATTTGGATATTAAACACAAGCCTCAGACAGTTCTTATCCATAAAATTCTTTCAATTCCATGTGAACCACTCTAGTCACAAATCATCATAAATTTAAAAATGTTATCTTAAATATGTTTCTAATTTAATTTTTTATTTGCTTTATGTTTCAGATCGCTTTCATTTTCATATTCAATTTAATTGTTGGGACCGGTGCGTTAACATTACCAGCAGTTTTTCTTAAAGCCGGCTGGTTGCTCAGTCTCTCCGTTATAATATTACTAGCTGTCATCAGTTATATAACAGTGACGTTCATTATTGAAGCAATGGCATGCGCAAACGCTGTGAAAAATTGGCAAGATTTACAGGTTCATAAACGCAGTTTTAATAATGTAGACCGAACTTTTTTTCCGCGTACAATCAATGCACAATGTGTATCAAACGCGTACCACAGAGCTTAAAAAATTGTGTTTTGTGTATTTTATGTCCACCAAAACTGTAGCGTAATAACAAATACCGATAAACTTGCTAGAGATTATAAAATGTAAAAATGTGCGAAAATACAGATTTTTAATCAAATTCAGCTATCGCTTATTTTGCTTACAGTCTGGCCTTTGGAGGCCTCACGTATTATTGGTGGTATGCGTACCACAGTTAGAGAAACTCTTATGCAGACCTTAAAACTAAATACTTACATATTTTGTGTTAAAACTTAAGTGTGATAATAAAAATAATCTTTACAGTACTAAAATATGTGGCTTACAAAAATTCTAGCATACAAATTTTGAACGAATTCCGTAGCTCTATAGATTTAAGAGCTTTTTTTTCATATGGGAAGAGGGTTTAAAAAATCAATCCATTCTAATATACGTATCTCCAAAATTTGACTTCTAAATTCCTTCCAACTTGAATGTGATAATCCGAAGTTTCACCATCTTTTAATTAGTTTCTAAGGTAAGTGGTTAATTCCATGCTAGTGGGTAATTCCGTGCTATTTTACTAAAAGAAGTAAAATAAGAAATTTCGTATACTTTCCATGAATATTTTTATTTTAGGTTCTTTACTATACTTACAAGATTATGTTCCTGTATTGTCACTACTTAAATCTCGTTAGTTTTATAAATATCTGCATTAGTTTATCAGTTTACCAAAAATCCTTATAAAGTGCGCAAGTTTTATTGTTTCGCGTAATGAAGTAGCATAATTTGGATAAGACTATTAAGAGTTATTTGTAAGTATATGTAAATCCATTTTTAATTTACTAGTTCGATCAGATTCAATGCCATCTTTCTATTTCTGTGTATTTTAATTTATCAATTTGTTTTAAGTAATTAAACACTTTGAAGAAAAGTTAAAATTCTTTTTATCTGGCTAGTATGACCAGAAGCATTTTATTTATTTACTTTTATTTAATTTTTTTATTTTTAAATTCAATCAAAATAATTCATTTTCCTGTTCTTCACAAGTCTTTGACTGTCACCAACTTCTGTAATACGCATCATAACTCGTAATTAATGCATTTTTTAAAAGCCTGGAGAATTCTATAAATGATATGATGAAATTTAGCAACAAAAAACTATTAAGATGGTAATTACATCCGTTTTAATAACGTCTGTCTAGCGACACGCTTGGGAACTAGAGGGTTAATGAAGGAGCTGAATTGCCTAAATAATTTAAAGAATGGTCCACCAAGACCATATTGGAACGAAGGATTTTTGAGGGGAATTCCACTGTAAGCCAAAGAGTTTCAGAATTCCTGACTGTTGCTCGTGTTTCTGCCACAGAATTCTCCAAAGACAATATAAAGGGGGTATAAAACAATATTTGAGACGAAGGCTGGACGATGGAGGAAAAATGTGTAACCAAAAATTATTTATCTCTTTGCGCTTAACAACTTTGCTTCAGACACCAAATTCTTATCTATTAAGATAAAATCGATCACCCCTAGTATTTATATATACCAAAATTTTTAACATACCTTTTAAAAAGTTGATACGCTAGAAGCTACCTAATTTTCTTACATTTTTTATTGTTACGTTCTCTAAGTTTTTTGAGTAAAAAAATATATAAATTTTCTTCTGTTTTACTTTCGAACGGAATTATATTCGCATTAGCACGGAATTAGTTTTACTGACAAAAATTTAGCACGGAATTAGCGGCAATTAAAGGTTTTGGAAAATTGAAAATAAATGATTCAAATTGTAAAAATACTTAAATAATTAAACTTATAACTAAAAAAAAAGTCAAAATTTTTATTTTGGTACCGTTGGCATGATAACAATTTCTTTTTAAAAATCAAAATGTCTTAGTGGCACGGAATTAGCTGCATTTACCTTAATTGGAGTTTTGAATAACAGCTTAATTTTAAGTTTATTTAGTGAATGACTCTTGAAAATTTGTCATACTGTAGTAGAATTTTACATACTGTTGTAGAATTTTACTCAGTTTCTGCAGAAGTTAGACTTTATGTGGTATTAGCCTTTAAACAAATTTAAATTTCGACAATTAAGACACGTTTTTACCTCCATATTTTAGGGAACGAGAACTAATTGAAAGTTGGAAAAAATGTTTGTTAAAGTTAAAAAAATTTTTAAGTTTTAGATGTTCTTGATTTTAATCTTGTTATTTCTATTCAGACGAAACATTATAGATTATTGCATTAATATCATATATCAATCCCATAATGAAAACTTAAGTCGAAATACAACTGGATGAAGTTACGATAAACTGGTTGTTGAGGATGTATGCGAGATTTTTTATATGCCATCACTTAAAGTTCTCTAAGGCCTATGATAAGAATAAGTCTGTATGATTCACAAATTTTTAATTTAACTTTGTGTTGATTTTGTGAATCTGTAATTTGTAAAATATTTGTAAAATGTCTTTTTCTACATAGTTTGTCAATGAATATGATAGACACAGTGATAATGATGATGATGAGGAATCACTACTACCCAGAAGAGCAAGTGAAAATGTTGCATTAGCATCAGAATCAGCAGCTGCACGCTTGGAACGTATGCCATTGACGGTTCAGAGCTCATCAACGTTGTACTATTACAAACTTGATGAAAAGTTTGAGCTTGGCGAAATGGCTGGACTGTTTTTTAATGATATTGGGTGTATACTTTTCTATTTGTGTATTGCTATTTACTTGTATGGTGATTTGAGTATATATTCTGCTGCTATTGCAAAAAGTCTGCGTGATATTACTTGGTAAGTGTTATATGAATATATATGTAAAAATATAATTAATTAGAGTAACCTCTTAATAGCCATAACAAAAATAATACGTCACCGGCAAATATAAGCCGACATAATTTCGCAGATGGAGAGGATGACGATGTGATTACAACTTGTTGGGGAAATCACACAATGACACGTTTAACTGTGTATCGTTTGTTCCTTATTGCTTTTACATTAATACTTGGTCCATTTACTACGTTTAGTGTACAGAAAACAAAGTATTTGCAAATACTGACAGCAATTTTTCGGTGGCTTGGTAAGAGATTAATGATTTCTGAACAAATATAGATTATATATTGCTGCTTTTAATTTATACAGTGATGGTAGCATTTTCTGATACTATTAATAGCGTTTTCTTTTCTTGACAAAATGTTGCATTTTTGATCATGCGATGTCAACAATTTTTTAATGTTGCCCTCAACTCTGCAAAAATGTTTCCTTTTTAGTTCAAGAAAAGAACACAAAAATACTACCCTGTCAGAATCAACTGATTTACAGGCCAACATTTTAAACCAGGCATTTAATTGAGTGCAAAAGTGTTACATTTTTTCCGCTCAGAAGGTAACAGAAAAGAACACAATACTCTCTGAAAAGGCTGCCTCTTTTTCAGAAATGAACATAAATTTGACAGCCCTCACACAGTGCAGAAAAAAATGCAACATTTTATCGAGAAAAGAAAACTATAACATTTATAAATTATTGAAAAAATAACCCTGCTTTCAATGACCGTGTTCACATTAGCTTCAGTGAGCCGACTCATATTGACATGAATTTGCTTTTTCATGCTTATATTAAAATATTGCCGCATCATTTAGATGTTCATAAGTTGCCAGAATATTTTTTTTTCTTTTGTGCAACACAAACAAAACACAAATAATAAATTGGGAAAAATTATAGGTAGTGAGAAAACTCTTCCGTCCTAAGTTTATTAATCAATGTTAACGCTGCTGCTTTGCAAATTTTAAAATAAAAGGAAACTCGCCAAAAAACTTATTAAAACATTTTTGGGCTTGGATTGGATTTTGCTCAAAAAGCGTTATGAAGTTCTATTGTTTGTTTCATTATATTTATTTCTTCAAATTATTTTGCGAGGCTGATTGAATTGTCACATCAGAAAATGTCAAGTCGATAAATTTTTAACCAATCTCGCCTCACTTAACTTTTCCTCTCTCCACTTCCCCCTTTACCAGTAGACGTCAAAATGAGTCGGCACACTGAGGCTTATGCGAAAATTGCCCATTCTACCTTCTCTGTATATTTTTTTGATCGATTTTTCATTAAGCATTTGTTTTTACCACAAGTATTCATATTTTTTATATTTTCAGCTTTCATATTCATGATTTCTATTGCTATTAAGATGCTTCTAATGGATGGCGTTCAAGGTCATCCCGTGGCAATGAATATTTACGGCGTGCCTTCATTGTTTGGAGCTTGTGTTTACTCTTTTATGTGTCATCATTCACTTCCAAGTCTATTAGCGCCTATGCGCAAAAAAAATATTGTTGGTAAACTTTTGTGTTATGATTATTTACTAATATGTTTGTTTTATATATTATTGGCGATAACTGGAATATTTGCATTTAAACATTTAGAAGATCTTTATACATTGAATTTTATACCGTCAACGACTGACGATCACAGTTTTAAAAATGATTTAATACTTTGCATTGATTATTTTTTAGCACTCTTTCCAGTTTGTACACTATCTGCTAGCTATCCAATAATTGCAATTACATTGCGAAATAATTTGCAAACTTTATTTTTAGATATGACACGTTTTGAGACGTATAATTATTTTGTACGTCAAATATTATTTCCATTATGTGCTGTGCTTCCTCCATTTATTATAACATACTTTACTGAAAGTATAACAAGTTTGGTTACATTTACGGGTAGTTATGCTGGTGCTGCTATACAATATATCATACCAATTGCTTTGATACATTTCGCTAGAAAAACGTGCATAGAACTATTGGGAAATGGCATAATTAATGAATTTCAAAGTCCATTCGTCAGCAAATATTGGATACTATTCGTACTTATTTGGGCATTGGCGTGTATGTTTCTAGTAACTATAAATTTTTTTATTATGTAACAACAAATAGTGAGGCATACAAAAAAATGCGCAAATTATTTTTCAATAGGCTTAATGATGTAAACTACACCCATTCGTTATAAACTTTGAAAGCGTAATTAATCTAACATTGACAGATTCTGTCGGGGTATCGTTTATTTTGTTACCGAAAATTGAAACTTTGGCAAATTTTACATCTAATTGGTATTCTGTAAGCAAGTGCTACAGGAGAGTTTTATTTCCAACTCTATAGGTGGTAACAATTACAAAACAGCTGGCATTTGTATGCTCATCATTGAAAAAACGACGTAATAGTCATGCTTTATTAAAATATTTGGCTTAAAATATTTCCTGTGAAGAAAAAATGTATATTCTTCTAAAATTATGTACGATTCATTTCCGTATTGCATTTGCTATGAAAATATTGCAAAAGATTTTCACCACACAACAAAACAATACCATGCGTTACCACGTTGCGAGAATACCGATTGTCAAACTTGGTAACGGATTTCGGTAACAATATTACTTTTTGTGGTAACGTACAGAATCGACCTGTAAGGGTGCTGTTTTACATCATTAAGTCCCAATTTATATTCGAAAAATTGCGCAATTCATGTCTTTGTTTGCATTTTTGCTTTGTTTTTTTTTCCTGCCATTTTATATTTGTTTTTATTAACCATTATTTTCTTTAAATGCCCGTTGAAAAAACATTTATCTTAATAAAAAATAAATTAAAACGAAACTAATTATAAATATTATTATTTTTTAAATGAGTCTATTTTTTTTACGATTTTATTTAATTTTCAAAATTACAGAAAAAGCAAAAAACAACCAAGAAAATATAAGAATTGCGCAATTTTTTTTTGTTGAATCTAAATTGGGACTAAGTCGCTTTCAAACAAATGTGGGTTATACCTAACGCTCGTATCTATACAGTTTTTTGCGGTATTATACTGTTTTTTATACTCAAAAACCGCATACCGCGTTTCTTTTTTCTAAAATACCGCGTTTATACTAAGAAAAAAAATTTAATTTGGAAACATTGAAGGCGATTCTGATCGTCAAATGTAATAACCATGCGTTGATTTCTATAAATACCTCATAACAAAGCCGCAATTGCTCCGTCAAATTTCTTTAAAAGGCAACAACTGCAGAATGAAAAAACGATTCAGATGATGGATAATTTTCTTTTCTTGTTAATTTTCTTTGAATAAAATTGATACCGCGAAATATACAGTTTTCTTAAGTCGATTTACTGTTTTTTTTTAATTTTTTGTACAAATGTTCAGTTTTTGGTCCGAAAAAATATACGAGCGTTTGTTATACCGCATTTCCTCTCGCTGCAACTTAAATCTCAGTTGAGTTGATTTTGAAATAGAAATTTAAGTTTTAATAGTACCAACTAACTAGTGTCTTCCACAAAAATTGCAAACGGATGATTGTATAAACTACGAATGTGCATTTTTACCACTTTTGAGCAAAATATGTATCGCAGTCTAAAATAAACTATTTAATTGGAAGCCAAAATCCAAAGTTTTATATCATATTTTTAATTTTGTAATAGCAAAATGTTCTTTTTAAGACATTAAAACATTAAAGATGTGTTTTCTCAAAGAAAAAGTTTTGCACATTCTGGATTCTGGTTATCACGATATGTAATAAATAAAAATAAAATATATTTAAAAAATTTAAAATAATTAATGTATAACTTGTGATGTATAATTTTCGTACAAGAACTGATCAAATATTTTTATTGTATATTACAAATTTGTTATATTTCAAGTAAATGCGGTATGTGACGAAACTTTCCATGAAGAAAAATTTTATTTCGTTAACAATTTTCTTTTAAGCTTATTACTGGACAACAATTCAAGCATTCAAAAGTTGGGAGCTTACACAGTACAACAAAAAAATTTGAAGCTTCAAGAGTAGTGTTTCTCAGTTAATTTTTCGTCTATAAATTCAAATCTTTAAAGATCAAATTTGATTTCAAATTAACTAAGAAACACTGGTAATCGCAGGAAGAAAAATTGCTGGGATTGTCTCTTGATCCTGTTGAGGCTGCTCACACCGGCGCAACCACGAACGTCATGGGCAGAACGGTCGTGCTCACATGAGTGCAACCAATTTTATCACTTTTTCTTGTGCTGATGAAGATAGGTTCTTTTGTTCGCGGAAAATGCAAAATAAGTATGGGTATTCATTTAAACTCTCAAATGAATCGTAAACCGCATAAACCAATAGGTATGTATCATAGCGTCTCGACTAGCTACAATTCATGTTAATGTTCCAGTCTTACCATCAAAATGTGGAGATACCTTATGTTAATGTCATACCAAAAAAATTCAACATTTCGTCAAGACAGTACTGCTGCTATCAACCCTAACATAAATTTGAAATTTCATTCGATTTTGTCGTTTGTATATTTAGAAACAGCACAAGTTAAACTTAACAGAAGCGAAATAATTAATTTCATAAATATGTATCGAGAATATGAGTGTTTATGAAATTATAAAAGAGATGAATATAAAAGAATCGAGCTGAAAAGAAATACGTGGGAGAAAATGGGAAATAAATTTAAGGCGTAATTGTTGTTTACTGTTCAAAACAGCAATCAGCTGCTCTGACATGAACATAAACATTGCTATGAATTATAGCTAGTCGAGACGCTATGTTAGGGTGTGTGTGAAACGGTAACTTTTAACTCGATGAAAATAGTGGTAGAAAAAACATGCTGAGAAAACAGCAAAATGCTGTGCGAAACGGAGCAAAATTTTGACATTTCGAGTTAAAAAAAATAAACTTTGTAGATTTTGAGAATAAAAATATCTAAATTGTATATTTTTATGTTATTATTATTGCAATGAGAAATATATATATATATTTTCTTTACTAATTGCGATAATTACCCAAATTAACTAAATACAAACAGAAATATGATTGAAAAACTAAATATAACAAAAATATAATTAATTCGGTTACATCAAGGTTTTGTTGGAATCTACATTTTTCCTGTCCATAGCTATCCTTTTTGCTAAATTAATATTTGTTTTATATGCATTAGTTATTATAATTTGCATTTTTTCTTTAAAATGCAACTGTGTATTTTAACCAGACTGGGGATTTGGTGAATAAATTTCGCTCTTCACTACTTTTAGTGCCAGTGGGAGTAAGGCTCCATTACCAATAAACCTTTAGTGGTAGTGGAAATAAAAATCAACTACCACTAAACCTTTAGTGGTAGTGGAAATAAAAATTAACTACCACTAAACCTTTAGTGGCAGTGGAAATAAAAATTAACTACCACTAAACCTTTAGTGGCAGTGGAAATAAAATTTAACTACCACTAAACCTTTAGTGGTAGTGGAAATAAAAATCAAATATCACTAAACGTTTAGTGGTAGTGGAAATCGAAACCAACTACCACTAAACTAGTGGAAATTATTCCCCACTATCAATTGGCGACTTAGTGGAAGTTAAAATTGTGTTGCACTAAGCTGAACTCGTACAATATAGATTGTCATCCCATAGCCTTATATAAATTTTTACAGCATTTGAGACTAATGAACCTCCCTCATATCTAAACACTTTAAACCCAAATAGTTCAATCAGTAAAATTATGAAAACAACATCAAATAGTGTGTATTTCTTCATCTAAAATCCAAAAAGTAGTAATTACATATTTTATTTCTTTACAGGAAGCAAAAAACATTGTAAAATGAAAAATATTGTAGATTTAGGAAGAGTGTAATTGTGAAAGTTTAGTATCACTTAGTTACTTAAAGATATTCAAATATTTTGTTTTCTTTTTACTTCAAGTGTGTAAATACTTCTATTTGCTTAATTAATCCCTGTACTTGTAGTTACGGCCTTTTGGAGTTTCGTAGTAAAACCGTTATTTTTTGGCGTAGAAGTTTGAAATTTTGCAGGAACGCGTAATTTGAGCAAGTGCATCATAATTAATCAAAAAGTCGATTTTGAAACATTGTTTTGTTATGGCTTTTTGGATTTTAGATGACGATATGTACTGCTAACTGTTGTTTTTTTCAATATAGAAGTCGTTCATAGACCAATGTGATCAGCTCCATTTTCTATTTTTTCCATGTGCTTGTACTAAACCACTTGATTAATACACTTTGAATACAATAAAAAAATAATAATAAGTAATATGGTAAATTACTCTCATTGTGTTCGGTCGCATTTTTTCTGCTCTCTGTCTTACATTATATTTAAACAAGAAAATAATAAACATTTTAAAAACTTTTTATTTTGGCATATTCGCCATTATGATTTGCATAAAATGTAACTTGCACTGCTTAGCAGATGAAAACATTACATGTGGTGTCTGCTATCTCAAAGTTCATATTAAGTGCTCTAAGCTAAACTCTAATATTTTAAATATAATAAAGATCAATAAAAATATTGTCTATAGATGCGATGGTTGTACCAATCGCCCCGCTCCATTTTCGCAATCCAAAATAAATGAAGTCCGGAATAACTTGAATGTGCTAAGTGAATTTCTAAATTCTTTCAACAACACGCAGTCATCTATCCCAGCTGATTTGGGTAACACCTCAAATAATTATAATACAACAACTAATAATACACCAACTACTATAAACAAAATTTACACGCGCTCTAAAGCTAAGGTCATTGAACCTAATCGAATGCAATTGCTATCCAATGCTGGTCGAAAGAGCATAACATCTAACTCGCCTGCACTCGTTCACTCGTCAAATAAAAACGGTAATAATAATGCCAGTGCTCTATCTATTGCTCGCTCTTCTCAACCACTCTCGCGCAATTTAACGAAAGCTCCTGTCATTAAATCATGTTCGCAGCCTAATTCTACGCAGCCAAAAATAACTAACTCTGGCTCTTCAGCTACTATAGATAATGCTATGGATAATGATAGCGTTGACGCTGATATTGTCGTCATTAATGATGACAGCGAAATTGGTGCTTGTATTGCTCTCTCACATGCCGAATCTGTTGCTATTGAATCTACCGTTGCTGATGCTAACGTTAGTTTACCTCTCTCTTATGCTGCTGCTGCTGCCTCTGCTGTTAAACATTCTTCTGATCTTGCTGTTGCTTCTCCGATCACTAATGGTGTAATAAGAAAACGAATCAAAAACAATGCGATTGTTGTTGGGAGTAGTTCAAACAGTGAGCTTGGTGTTGCTGTTCGTTGGAAATGGCTCCACTTATCGTTTTTTAAGCCCTCCGTTTCTGAAGAAAACATAATTGATTATGTCTCGAAACATGCAGACATTGATGCTTCTCTAATTTTTTGCCGCACACTAATAAAGAGAGGTGTTGCTGCTGATTCTTTAAAAAGAGTAAGCTTTAAACTTGGCATCTCTTCGTCACATTACAACAAACTGCTGAACCCAGCACTATGGCCTGCTAATGTTAAGGTGTGCCCGTTTCTTTTTTTTCAAAAGAAAGGTATTCCTTTATTGGATCCATAACGAATACAGCAATTAATACAATTGCTCAACCTTACTGTCAGTCTAATGGCCCGAGTAATAATAATTTGGGTAATCATAAACAAATAAACAACCTAAAACTATACTATCACAACGTATCTGGAATGAGGACAAAACTGAAGACCATATACGCAGCTATTTCTCAGGCCGACTATGATATAATAATTCTCGTTGAAACATGGCTAAATATGGATTTTTTTGATGGTGAAATTTGTGATCTTAACTTATATCACGTCTATCGTAAGGATCGTGATGCTGTAACGACTGGCTGTAATAGAGGTGGTGGTGTTCTCATAGCTATCAATCGTGTGTTACAATCTTCGTTAATATCCCTGCATAACTCTGATACTCTTTTGGACCAGCTTAGTGTATCAGTTTCAAGTCCACTAGGTATGTTAAAAATATGTGCTTCGTACATCCCGCCTAACAGCTCTGATGCCGTTTATGCTGCTCATGTTGAAAATATAACCCACATTTCGGCTGATAGTGGTGAGAACTGTCATCTTGTTATACTTGGGGATTACAATTTAAATATGGTTAAGTGGTCGTACTTATCTAATGCTACAGTATTAACACCCAGTAATATAAATCATGCACATGAAATAAATTTTATTGACAGTTTGTTTTCTGCAGATTTAGTTCAAATTAATTCGTTTCACAATAAGCTAAATAGATTACTTGACCTAATTTTCATTAATGATAATCTTAAGTATGAACTAAATAAATGTAGTTTTCCAATTTCATCTTCTGATATGCATCATGTCCCTTTAGTCTTAGAAATTGAATTTTATATTTATCCCAAACTTCCTCAAGATAATATCAGTTGTAATTTTAATTTCAATTTATGTAATTTTGATGATATTAATTACTTGTTAAACAGTATTCAATGGGAGTACATGTTTTATCAAAACAATGTCTCTCACTGCTTTGAACTATTTCTTAAAAATGTTTTTCAGATTTTTACTAAAAATGTTCCCTTTAAGAAACAAAAAGTTTATAAATTGCCCTGGTATACTGTTGGCCTAAAAAAACTTAAGAACCGTCGAAATAAATTTTATAAATTATATACAGCAACTAATAATGCCACTCATAAATCAAAATATGAATATTATTCACGTGAATTTAATTGTTTAGATAAATTTTTATACAATCAATATATCATGCAATTTGAAAAATCAATTAAATTGGATCCAAAAACATTCTGGAATTTTGTGCAGAGCAAAAAAACCTGCTCCAGTATGCCTAGTTCTATGTTCTTGGATGATAAAGTATCATACTCTATCCATGATACTGTTAATCTTTTCTCTGATTATTTCCTGGCTAATTTTGATCCTCAAGTCGAAGTGGATGATTCTAATTTGTTGAATATTGTATCATCTGTTGATTTCGGTTCGTTAATACTAACAGATGCAGATGTTATAAATGGGATTATAAATCTTAAAAATTCCTCTAAATTAGATATTGATGGTGTATCGCCATTGTTAATAAAAAAATGTGCTGACTCTCTTGTTACGCCATTGAAACTTATCTTTAACAAATCACTCAGCACTGGTATTTTTATTGACAAATGGAAAGTTGCTTTAGTTTCGCCTGTATTAAAAAAAGGTAATAAGTGTAATATTTCTAATTATAGACCCATCTCTAAGCTCTCAACTATATCAAAACTTTTTGAAAGCATTGTCAAAGACAAAGTATTTTTTGCAGTAAAAAGATTGATCTCTCCGAATCAACATGGTTTCGTGTTAGGTCGCTCAACTGTAACCAATCTTGCAGTTTTCACAAAATATTGTATCACTTCATTTGAATCAGGCTGCCAAGTTGACACTATATACACTGACTTCTCGAAAGCCTTTGACAAAGTTTCGCATAGTATTCTGATTTCTAAGCTGTTAAAAATGGGTTTCCATTCTACGTTTCTGCAATGGATCAAATCATACCTTCATCAAAGATGCTGCTATGTATTGATTGATGGAGTAAGGTCAAAGTCTTTCATAGCAATGGTGTCCCCCAGGGTAGTATACTTGGTCCCTTACTATTCATATTATTTATTAATGACGTGGGGGACTGTTTCTCTAGAGTAAATTATCTTTTATATGCTGACGACTTAAAATTATATCTTGCCATTAGAAATTTATCGGACATTAACATCTTACAATCTGAACTCAATAATTTTGTTAATTGGTGTACAGCCAATCATTTACATCTTAATTATACTAAATGTTCGCATATTACTTTCTCTAGACTGCGCAACCCAATCTCATCCTCATTTAGTATTGCTAATAACTGTCTCAATTCGCTAAAGGAAATATTGGATCTTGGAGTTATTTTTGACTCTTGCCTTTCATTTGTGCAGCATCTCAATTACATTATTCCAAAAGCTTACTCCGTTATGGCATTTGTTCGTCGAAATAGTTCTGAGTTCAAGGACCCATATACACATAAGTTGCTATATAGTTCTTTTGTCCGCTCAAAGCTAGAATATGCAGCATTTATTTGGAACCCGTTCTATGCTGTACATTCCAACCGTCTCGAGCGTATTCAAAAAATTTTCATTAAATACGCTTTGCGATCCCTAAATTTTGTGGAACCACTTCCATCCTATAATGCGCGATGCTTGCTTTTGAGCTTAAAATCGCTTGAAACTAGAAGAGCAACTCTCTCATTAATGTTTGTATATGACATTATCTGTGGCAATATTGACTGCTCGTATTTATTAGAATTGATTACTTTTAAAGTACCTGCGCGGAATTTGCGTCTATGTCATACATTTAACGTAAATCTCCACAAAGCTAATTATGCCTCAAATGAACCCATTACCAGGGCTTTAACGATATATAATAGAATCGCTGAAGAACATTTTTTAGATTTTTCAATTGCAAAAAAAAGTTTTAAAATGCTTCTCATAGAAACTATCTAGCATTAAGTCTGTATTATTGTATAAATTTGCACTTCAATTTATTATTATTAGTTGAATTGTTATACCTAGTCTGTAAGGATGTAAATTCCATAGACTAAATAAATAAATAAATAAATAAATAAATAAATAAAACAATTTATGGAAAATGAAAAAAAAAAAATTTTTTTTATCGAAATTGCACTTTCTACAAAGTATTTAGTATAAGAAAAAGGTTAATGTATTCATTCATTCAAACATTTATACATTCTTTTACAATGCATTTCAATTTGACCTTTAATTAAACTCTACATTTACCACTAAAGGTTTAGTGGTAGTTAGTTTTTATTTCCATTACCACTAAAGATTTAGTGGTAGTGAAAACTATAGTGCAGTCAAAATTTAGTGATTAGATCCCTAGTCTGATTTTAACATAAAAATGCTTAAATGTTCTAAACATTTCATCCTGAATTGTCAAAATTTACAATAGCCCTTGAACTAGTGAAAATTTCGGCAGTTCATATCCACCTCAATAGTGTCAATATTTTCTTCCGAATTGTCAAAATTTTCTTTTCCAAGTAAAAAGTTTCAGTTTCACAAACACCCTTACTTGTCAAAATTTATGCGCAAACTAATGCGCTTGTGAACACAACCCTGAGTACTTGAGAGCTGTTTTTTGTTACACAACAGAAAATCAAACGAAAAATGGAAGAAGTTGTCAAAGTTTACTAATTTTAGCTTTTCGCTTGGTCTTGGCATTTAAAAAAAAAAAATTTTTTTTGACAATTTACTCAAAATTATATGAAATGTGTGGAATCATGGTTGAAAAAGTTTTGACAAATAAAAAAATCTTTGACGAATCGAAAAATTGTTTGTTTACATATTATTTTGTTTTTTTCACCAGTGCTTTTATCACATGATAAATGTTGATTTTTTTTTTGTTCATGACTATTGGGAGTATGAATGTATAAACTCGTAATTGTGACTAACTTCATATCTATCATACGCGCCATTTTTTTGACATTGACAGCTATTCTATCTCGAAGAGCGCCAAAAATACTATAAGAATTGATCTGTCAAATAATTTTCATAGTTTTACAAAAGTGTTTTACTATAGCTGAAAATGTCGATTTTCGTGCCAACAAAACAACATTTGCTTGAAGTTTTAATTTGCTTCTTCCATTAAAGGAAAAACGATACTGAAGCATATCGTTTACTCACTGAAGCTTATCCTGACTATGCTATAGACGTTAGAATGTGTCAGGTGTGGTATGCCCGTTTCAAAAGTGGTGATTCTGATGTTGAAGACAGGGAATGTTCAGGCGGCCAGAAAAAGTTCGAGGATGAAGAATTGAAGGCATTACTCGAAGAAGATTCATGTCAAACGCAACAAGAACTTGCAGAGTCTTTAGGAGTTGATCAATCAACCATTTCTGAACGACTAAAAGCATTGGGAATGATTCAAAAGCAAAGAAATTGGGTGCTGTACGAATTGAAGCCGAGAGACGTCAAACGACGATTTTTCACATGTGAACTGCTGATTGAACGACAGAAAAGAAAAGGTTTTCTGCATCGTATTGTAACTGGCGGAGAAAAGTGGATACGTTACGATAACCCAAAGCGTAAAAAATCATGGGGGGAATGTCCAAATTACGAAAAAAATACGAGTTTATACATTCATACTCCCAATACATAAATTTAAAACGTATAATAGCAGCAAAAAATTAAATAAATTATTATATTCTGAAATTAATAAAAATACCTTTACTTAAAATGACGATTTGAACGGCCAAATGACGCCTTTCAAAGTTGTTTTGGAAATTTTCCAAAAAAAATTCTGGCAACACTGATCATCGAGTCGAATTCCTTCTTTATAGCCTAAATACCGTATTTCCGATTCCATAAAATTGCATTTATCTAATCGCAGTTCCAGTTTGTTCCTTACCAATCTATCAAAAACTTCTCTCATTACTCATATTACTAAATGCTCTTCTTCAGTATTTTGTTGCTATCATTATATCATCCAAATAGATCGCAATCTTACCCTCCCTTATGAGATCGTCAAAAACTTGATTAACAAAGAGTTGAAATACAGATGGGGCATTTCTTGATCCGAAAGGCATCTTTAAGAACTCATATTGCCCAATCAGCGTCAAAAACGATGTGTATTTTATCGAATCTTCACTCATGTTTATGTGATAAAAAGAAGTTTTCAAATCCAATAATGAAAATATAGTTTTATTCTACAATCTATCAAGTAGATCATCGATAAGTGGCAACGGATAATTGTCTTTGCACGTCACTTTGTTTAAGGTTCGATAATCCACACATAGTCGTACATCACCTGTTTTTTTTAACTAGTACTATAGGCGAACTATATTCTGAACTGCTAATTCTAATTACCTTCCTTTGTATCAAATCATCTAGTATAGTTTGTACCTGTACTTTTTCATGATAAGATAATCTCCGCGGAGGACAGTGGAATAGCTTTTCATTATTCAACCTTAATTTCATTTCGCATTTAATTTCGGGGAAATCTGGGCGTTTACAGGACACATAACTTCATACATTTTACTAAATTTTTCTTTAGCGTCAAAATTAATTTCATTATTACTAATGCATAAATTCATTTCATATTATTCTATGTTCGTTAACATTAAACACTCATCATATTCATTACTTTCTTTACTTTGATTTTATCTTCTTCAGTTTTCAATTTAATTTTAGCTAATTTTAAAAATTCTTTGCCTAACAGTATGGGATATTCCATCGTACCATCAGATACTACAAACAAATTTAACTCTACTTTCTTTTTTTTATACAAAGTAATACACTGTACTCTACCAATAATGACAAGTGGACTTTTATTTATTCCACAACAGTTACAAAAATTATTTTCATTTGATATAGTAAGAATATGAGGCACAAACTGTTGGCGAACTAAAGAAGTTTTAAAACTATAATTCAATTTTACAAAAATATAAACTATATTTCCTACATAATCATCGCCTTCTTCTTGATCGATGTGGTAAATTGGACGAATCTTCTTTTTAGGACAGTCAGCTGCATAATAACCCACCTCTGCGCCTACATGGCATGCACCTATTTCACGCTTTGGCTTGCGGCATTCACCTGCCATGTATCCGATAGAGTTGCAGTTATAGCATCTGATGACGACTGTTTCTCGATCGGTGTATCTTGTCGTGGTGCTCCCGTTGTTTTGGTGATGACTTTAAGTGGAGGTTTCACCAGCTGCACGTTGTTAAATGCTTGCAGCAAGATTATCACGAGGGATTTGGTAGGAGTGAGGACTAAGGCGGCCAGTAAAATTGAACAGTGTCAAGGTTATAACAAAATGATTAAAGATCGTGGAAGAGTACACAAATCGTACAAAGAAGGTGATTACGTCATGGTTAATAATGTCATTAGTACACCAGGGTAGTTACTCTGTAGTTCGATTCGAAAGAAAATTTACTCGAATTCGAACGATTGGTACTCTAGAAAACATTTTCGAATAATATTTGTTCAATGCTCACATTAAATTTTATGCCTTTCGGAATCGAATTTGGCATTCGAATAGAACTGTATTTCGAATCGAGCTCCCCAGGAGCCTGCAAGAAAATAGCACCAAAGTTTAAAGGGCCATACAATGTAATAAAAGTATTGCCAAATGATAGATATCTGTTGAAAGATGTTGAAGGTTTTCAGCTCACTCAGGTACAGGGGATATGGGAAAATATTAAACCATGGCTGCATGGAGTAGAATCTAAAGCAAACGAAATCGGGACGATTACAGGTCAGGATGGCCGAACTGTGGCAGCTCTCAAATAATGTATACACAAAAATTAAAGAAAATGTAAAAGAGAAAAAGAACAAAAAATAAATAGAGGCTATCGGTATACATGAAAAATAAGAAGTTCGTTGAATTCATTCGTGTGTAAGCTGTCGAGAATATAAGAAGTGTTTATAAACGAATAATTGAACAAATAAATTAAATAAAGAATATATTAAATTGGAAACGTTTTTTTGGCAAGCTTATATTACAGAGATAGTTCTTTTCTCTGCCGTACAGCGCATATATGGAATCAGCTCATTGCAATCGTTTTTCCTGACTTTTACGACATTTCCAAATTTAAAACAAACGTTCACAACTTTTTCTCCCTCTTTCCTTCTAGCACTAATCTATCTTCATTCGTCAATTAACGCAATGCTTTGCATTCATAGGGGTACCCCTATGAGTGTAAGCATGGCAGAAGAATTAAGAAGATAGATGCATTTTGACAAGTAAGAGGAACCTTGACAATTGGGAAAATATTTGTTTTGATATATTCTTCTTTTTACAACAACGATGTGTTTTCATAGTTAAATTTTTAAGTGAGGATTTATAAGAAAATAATTTACATAGTCCCAATTTAGATTCGACAATAAAAATTGCGCAATTCTTATTGATTCTCTTTTGAACTTGCTATTAGCATTTACATTGGCGATTCTCTTTCTGCTTTTTCTGTAATTTTTAAAATTAAATAAATTCATAATAAAAGAGGAATGTATTTAAAAAAATTATTATATTTATAATAACTTTCGTTTTAATTTATTTTTTATTAAGATACATGTATTTTCAAAACGCATTTAAAGTCAATGGTTAATAAAAATCAAAAATAAAATGTCAGACAAAAAAGCGAATGTCACCAAAAAGAAGAGAATTGGAGATCTGGAGAATTGTCAGTACGAGCAAGTCTGTACTCTTCCTCTTTCGTTTCTCCTCTCTTCCGCACAAAGACATGAATTGCGCAATTTTTATTGTCGAATCTAAATTGGGACATAGTATTGCATGCCCATAGGGAGAATTAGTTTCTGCTTTTTACCCGTGCCCCCCAGGCCCCTACCTAGTTACGCCAATGGTTCCCAGATTGAAAGTGTTTCATCTGGTAACTTTGTTGAACATAAATAAACCAAAATTGGATCCCAGTTGTCAACTGACACACCGTGGGATTGAAGAGTTGCTAAACAAACGTTTATAGTAGTTTGCACTTTCTGAATAGCGCTACTACTTTCAGAGTCGATTTGCTTTAAATTTAGTAAAATTCGCAGTTGAGTATCCACAAGCATACGCTTATTTTCATACCGCGAACGAAGTGCTTCCCATGCCAATGAAGAATTTTCGTCACACAGGCTGCATTTTTTAACTATGCCTGCTTGCCCTTTTGTCTTATTTCTGAGGTGGTAAAGCTTCTGGGCTGGAGTCAATCGCGGGTAATTTGAATATACGGCAGTGAACATATCGCGAAAGGCAGTCCACTCCTCGTATCCTCTCAACGGTGCCATATTGACAGATTTATCTGTAAAATACAGTTTTTTAGGTCGGCATGCAGTCTTACAAATTTCCCTCAAATATTACAGTTTATACCCCAATTTTACAGTTTTTGCAATAATATGCAGAATAGACTTAAATATGTTTTAGTTATCATAAAAATGTAATTATATTTCAAGGTAGCACTTGCAGGTAGCGAATGTGGAAAGAATATTTTTTCCAAATTAATACTAACAAAACTAAAATTCGAAATTTAGCTGAAAAGAACAAAAATTATAAAATTGAACAAATTTTGTGGCATCAAGATAAATGTACAAGAAATTTGATGAAACCATTTTTAGAGCTTTTAAAATTATTGTATTGATTACTGGTGAACTGTGACTACTCAAAAAATCGGACCCAGGAATGTTCATTTAATTTTTTAACTAGTCATAACAAGTATGTTATTTCGTATTTTTTATTAATAATAATAACAATAATAACATATATTTGTTTTATACATTTTTAAATGAATTTGTTTCTTTTTTTATTGACTTATTTTACTTAATTTTAAAGGAATCAGTTTTTATTTTTATTGATATTAATACATATTTATTTAAATAAATTAATTTAAACTATTTCAGAGCATTTTTGCGAGTAGGATCTGACAACAGTTAAACGCTATTTTTTACAAACAAAAACAGTCTGATGGCTGATTGTTGTTGTCGTTTTTTGGGTGAAAGTGTTATAAGAACTGGTTTAATGTTAATACAATGTTCGTTTGTTTTTTATTTCCAAAATCATGTCCAATGAGCTAACTTTTTTTTCCAAATTTTGCACCATTATTGGTATTTGATTTCCCAGAAGTTATAGGACTTAAAATTTCTGCCCCGTTCAATAAAGCATAGCATCTCCCAAACATGCGGAAACTATTATATTATTGAATGTATTAAATTTTGAATGTGTGCTGGAATGATGGGCAAGTAACTGAGAAACTTTTCAAACTAAAAATTTTAGTTTTGTTTTTACTTTTTACAGTTTTTGCCCAAAAAAATATGGCAACACTGTATCCTCCATAAAAATCTTCAGTGTCGCAAGGGGGTACACTTAAAAAGAAATTTGGAGTATCACCACGATATATAGGCGCTACTGAAGAAGTTGTAGCTGCATTGTGAGACACTGAGCACTGCCATTTGAAATAGGCTGATGCACAAGCAGCGAATCCATCATAAGTGCACGGCATTCTTCGTATTGATCTGAGCACGTATCGAATTTACCTTTGGCAAAGCATTACCTTCTGTTAAATACACATCTTCAAATGCTTGTTGAAGACGAGACCAATTATTGTCGAGATTTTTATTTTCAATAGTGACTCGGTATCCTCTTCCAGCGACCAAGATTTAAATTTTATTTTGGTTTAAATTATCAGACTCTAATGTGAATTTAGCTGATTTTGGATTGAATTGATTTTGCTCACGAGCTTTCGAATTACTCTCGTTTTTTTTTTTTTTTTTGCTAAGTCTGCTTGCAGAATTGGGATCAATTTGGAGTTTTTGCTCCATTTTGTCTCAAAAAAAAAAACTGTTTTTATAAATTATAAACTTATAAAAAATTTGTAGAGATTTAAATTTTTTTTTTTAAATTTAGATTTCAAGGAAACCCAAATGAATAATACACCGACCTGTGTGTATTATGAGACGAAAAAATTTGCACTTAAGAATAACTCAAATTTCACTTAATATATATGGGACATTATCTGTCAATAGGAGACCCCCCCCCTGTCCAAAATTGGTTAAGGTATTTTAGGGCATGTTTGGGCTCAAACGAAAGCTTATTATCTCTAGTTTCGAATGCAAAAAGGCCTTTTTTGATTTTGCATGATGGCGGCTGCAAGTCTACCACCTCACCTTAAAATAATAGTTTAATCAAGCGTACGTTTACCCAAGTCATCATAAAAAAACTGATAAAGCCTTTTTGCTGAACATGAATCTAATATTAATTTCCTAACCTCAAAAAATAAGAAATACCAAAAAACAGTTTTTCGTGTCTCACGTGCCACAAGTCATCAGAAAACTTCCCAAAAAGCTTATTTTTCATTATTAATTTTGTTTTCACTCTAATAAAGCAGCGCAAAGGAAACAGAGACCTTCTAAGTTCACGTCGTTATTTCTGCGTAACGCTAAATGTATGTTACAGCCAAGTTAAGAAATGAAAAATGAAGAGTAAGTTTTTTTGGGAAGTTTTCTGATGACTTGGGACACGTGAGACACGAAAAACTGTTTTTTGAGACTTTTCATTTTTTGAGGTTAGGAACGACACATAACATTTCCTGTGGAAAATAATATTAGATTCATGTTCATCGACTGAAACTACACAAAAATATGCTTTTCCTGTCGTTTTATGATGACTTGGGTAAGCGTAAGACCCGAAAACAGCCTTTTTGAAACTTTTATGAGGTTAGGGACAACACGTAACATTTCCCATGGAAACTAATATTAGATTCATGTTCAGCGAAAAAATATACGCAAAAAGGCTTTATCTGTTTTTTTATGATGACTCGGGTAAACGTAAGCTTAATAATTTTAAGGTGAGGTGGTAGACTGGCAGCCGCCATGTTGGTCCACCATCATGCAAAATCAAAAAGGGCCTTGCTGCATTCGAAACTAGAGATAATAAGCTTTCATTTGAGCCCGAACATGCCCTGAAATACCTTACCCAATTTTGGGCAGGGGCGGGAGGGTCTCCTATTGACAGAGAATGTCACATAAATATGTACACTTGACGTGTTTTATGAAGTAGGGAATTTTTCAAAACATGTTCTAGATGATTCGATTTGGCTATTTTTTCCTTATCGTCTAACAATAGCTAGTATGAAATTTGAAGATAATTGCATGACGGAAAGTCGCACAGTGTCGCGTCTCCATTTGACCTGTGGCCAATAATAGCAAACGTTTTTGAATCTCTATGAAACTTTGCAAATGTTGTTTTTTGGTCAAAGCAAAGTACGAAAGAAAAAATTGTAAACATTGGCCCATTGCCACGCCCACCTCCCATACGAAAGAAACACTCATTTTGAAAAAAACACACTAAATATAAACACCAGAATACTCAAATTAAGTCTGCGAAGTTATAGCGGTAACAATATTTATTATACGGAAAATGGGCGGGCTGCTACGCCTACTTTAAAAATACCTCTAACTTACAAATAAATGACGCCAAAAGTATAAAACATGGCACAAGAAGTTATAAAACAACTATTTAATTTTCTACTATATATAAAGAGGCGACCACGCCCACTTTATAAAATAGCTATTGTTTATAAAATTATGATACATCATTATAATAACTATTAACTAGTGTCCGACCGAATATTCGGTTTCGGTTTCTGCCAAAAATACGGTTTCGGCTAAGTTTCGGTTTCGGCAAAAAATATGGCCGAAACTTTATAAATTTTACTGTAAATTGCATTTCAGTACGCAAAGGACTGTTTTTATTTTTAGCATATAGCATAAAGTTATTCAATTTTTAATATTAAAATAAAAATGTGAATTTCATTTGTACCTATACCACAAAATGTATTTTTTTTTGGTGCCTTTAATATGTATTTTCTTTATTGTTAAAATAATATTTTTGTTATTTTATATATATATATATATAGGTATGTATATTAGGGCGTACCAATTTGTTTGGATGAATTTTTTCGGAGTACCGACAGAAGAGTTCCATATTCTATGACAAAAAAATGGAGCTTACCCCCCGTAAAATTCGTATCCGGATCCATTTTTTTGCCATACTTTCTTTTGCAAAGTTGATCAGAATCGAATATAGGATTTTTCTGTCAACGTACTTTTCAAAAAAAAAAAAAAAAAAATTGGTACGCCCGAATGTACTTGGATTTTTTTTTTTTTTGAGTTTTAATTAAAAAAAAAATTAAAATGATTTGAATTTTGTTTTTAACATATCTGTGGTCACAAGCAATAACAACACAACTCAAGTTCTGCCGAATTCAAGTTATTATCATAATTTGAATCTTCATATCCGTTTTCATATTGTGTCAGAATTTTATGACTATCGGTTCAGTGGTTTACGAGATATTAGGGCGGAAAAATAGCACAACTCAACCTGATTACTCTTAGCACTTGAACCTTTGAAGTGCTCTCCTGTAAAATACAAAAAACGCACATATATATTAAAAAGTTTTGGTTTCGGTTTTGGCCGAATATTAGAAAAATGGCCGAAATTCGGTTAAGAGCTCCATTACAACATTATATATCAGTTTTTTCGCTTATATAATATAATTTTATTAATTTACATTAATGAAGATATAAAATATAAGCTACTCGTTTTCGCTTTCTGAATCATAACTAAATGATGAATCGTTTAAAATTAAATTTCTAAATTCTATTTCCGGAATAAAAAAAAGTGTAGAAAACACTTTGTTCTTGTGTTTCTTCAATTAAAATATACTTTGAAATATCTTCGGTAATTGTATGTTTCGTAGAATGAATTTTTCTATGAGCAGAAATAATTGGGTCCGAAGAAAGTAACATAGTTACTAATATATTCCTATTTGATGGTTCCCGAGAAGTTTTTCTTGTATTATTTAAGCGAAACTTTTGAATTTCCTTAAGTCTTTCTTCAAGTACATATTTTGAAAGCATTCCAATTGGAATGCTAAAATATTTAATTATATCCAACCCGTATATTAATACCAAGAATAGTTTTCCACTAACTAAACGATACTTTAATGCAGGGACGACTAGCCAGAAACTTATATAGCTCACTGAGAATAAAAAAAAAACATCATCACCATCATTACCTACATATTCTTCGCTGAAAGCTTACTTCATCTTTATACGTCTGATATTCTCCGCCCTTCCTAAAATTGAAATATTCATATTTTGTTACCATAACTTAACAACAATAAGATAACTCAAACAAATCTCTTTGATTTCGCTTAAATCAAAACAAGACTGAAGCCACGACAAACGCTTGGTTTCGAAAGTATTACGATTTCTACTGCAAGAACTCCACAACTTTGTGAACTTTAATTTAAAATTTAACTCTCCCATAGCAGTTCCATTACTAAAAATGTGAAAACCTTTTTTTATGTAGGTAACCATAGCAGACACTTTTTCTTTTCGACTTTCCTTTGGTGCCTTAACCCAATATCTCAAATAGTTCACAAATTTTTACACTGAGTGTCACTACAAAAGTTAATTTAATTCATTTATTTGCAGCTAAAAGCAGCTAGTTTTCTGAATTTATGAAAATACATACCTGTATAATTGTGTATATGAATGTTTTTTAAAGAAACGGTTTTTAGAATATGTAATAAAGAAAAAAATAAAACAGTGTTTTTGTATTGTAATAATTCCATATTTTCATTACATATATAATTTATATATTTAAATATATCCAATAAGTGATGTTGAGTACTAACATTTACTCTAAAAAATGAAATTTTTACCACAAAAAAATGTGCCCTCCAGAATTTCGAACTTTGGAGGCGTGAAATGGCTATAATAACAATAACATTAGAAACATATTTTGGATTTATTTTAATTAAAGTGTTATCTTTCTATTAGTAAACAAATATGCATATTTTTAAACTTTTTTTGTATTTTTGGCCGCACTCGCGACACTGTGAGTCGGCGCGGAAATTGAGTCAAATTTTAGAATGTAGTTATAAGGACGAAAAACCGTTTTTTATTTATTTTAATTAATCTTATCCTAGTAAATATACTTTTGTGATCAGTTTTAAATTTGATCATTTTCTACATTAAACTGTCTTTCCAACTAACTATAAAAAATAAAAATTGGTTATAAAATAAGAAAGTTACAACATTTTCGATTTTAATTATACTAAATTTTTTGTATGTAGGATATGAGCAAAAGCTGTTTCTCTTCTTCGTTGTTCGTAAGGATTTTGTTAAAGTCTTTCATGAATTTAACTTCTCTTGACCGCCATTTTGGAAATAATCGTTTGTTTCTCATGTTCAAGGATTCTGTAGATATGTGGCAACTGCTAAAGAAATTGTAAATCTTCTTCGACGCAAAATCGCCCAAATAGTAATGCAAAAATGTTTTTATTTTGACAAATTTACGGTTATCAATTACTTTTATATTTGCGATTTTTTCTTCTGACAAATACCAAATACGAAAAAATTATGTTCTAGAGTGCTATGATGCAGCTCTAAAATCCCGATCCGAAGTTGGTGAAAAACCTATTTTCGTTTCAATTGACACTACCTACAAAGCTGAACGTCTTGTTTTCAAGGTTATTGTTGCCCTATTGGTTGAAAACGTAAGTTGGTATATTTTGGCTGTGGAAATTTAGGAAAAGGTAAATACAACTGCAACTTTATTACAACGTTTATGTCTATTTGTAACTGACCCTGCAGCATAAATGAGCGAATTTGTTATCTTTGCTTACTCCATTTTCTTTGGTTTAAAAATTCGAAGTTTTATGTAAGTGAGCTCTTTAATGCATTTAACTATAAGAAAAAAGATTTTTTTTAAATAAGTGCCAAGTACTTAAATTATAAATTTCTATATCTCGATAGATGTGAAACTTCGTTTAAAAACATTAAATAAAAAATGTAAAACATTTTTTTTTTTTTAAATGTATTTTCGATTGAAAAATGCGAACTACTTTTTATTTATTTTTTTAAAGCCATTTCGCTCTTCGATTTTTAAAACAGTAAAATCAAAAAATTTAAAGAGCTTGAAGAGTAGGTTAGCCAAAAATTATCAAATTTGAAATCGGTTAAGCCAATTGAACAATGCATTGCATCGTTGTAAAAATCATTGCTTAAGCGGGAGTAAATAATAAATGAGAGAGCGAGGAGACATGAGTAACGGCATCTCTCAGCATATACAAATAATAAAACAAACACCAACGAGTAGTTTGGTTCTCTTTTAATATTTGGTTTCTTCATAAAGAGAATGTTGGTTCTGCTTTTTTTTGTTTGTTTACTTGTTTTTTTTAAAGAAACCTTGCGGACTTGTGGATGTTAGGCCTCATCTTTCAGCAAACCACCCACCCCCGAGACATATAATTAAATATGAGCAATATAAAGAGTTCCTTATGAGAATCAAAAATCGATTTATTATTGGTGGCGATTTTAATGCCAAACATACATTCTGGGGTTCCAGATTAATTACCACATTCCTTTACAATAAACTCACTGATTGGGAGTTCTTTCAAAATGTAATAAATGAACAAGTAAATACAACAGTTGAGCTTAATAACATAGATACTCTTGAAATGGAAGTACTGAATTTTTCACAATTAATACAGCAAGCTGCGTGGAGATTGCAAAAAAGTTTAATATGGATACTTATCCTGAGGAAATACTAAAGCTTATTTCAAATAAACGTAAAGCCCGTCGTAAATGGCACCAAACAAGGTCACCGTCGGATGAGCAAAAATTAAATAAACTTACCAAAGAATTGACCTTCAAAATAAAACTATTCAAAAATGAAACATTCAATTCGTATTTACAAAATCTTTCAAATGAACGTAGTACTGAATATTCTCTATGGAAATGCACAAGAAGACTTAAAAGACCAGCGACTCAAATTCCACCAATTAAAAGCGAACACAATGAATGGGCTAAAACAAGTCAGCAGAAAGCTGAGTTATTCGCAAATCATCTAGAAAACATCTTCACAATCACTGAGGATAGTAGTTCAAATATTGAGTCCGATAATATAATAAACGAAGAGAACACAGAAATAGAAGCTGTAACTGAAGCTGAAGTTGAGCAGGTAATAAATAACTTAAAAAACAAAAAATCTCCGGGGTACGACTTACTAACTGCAGAGGTACTAAAGAAACTTCCACATAAAGACATTGTCAAACTGACGCAAGTAATGAATGCGGTTTTAAACTTGAAATATGTTCCGATATATTGGAAAATTGCAGAGGTCATTATGATCCTTAAGCCGGGGAAAAATCCTCATGAAATTTCCTCATATAGACCTATATCGCTTTTACCAATTCTTTCTAAAGTTTTCGAGCGACTATTTATTAAAAAATATTCTACCACCTCATCAATTTGGGTTTAGATCGAAACACTCAACAATTGATCAGATTCATAGAATAACTGCGATTATAGAAAAAGCTTCGGAAGAAAAAAAGATATGTTCTGTTGTTTTCCTTGATGTTTCCCAAGCCTTCGATAAGGTATGGCACGAAGGCCTTCTCAAAAAAGTGCAAAATAAATTGCCAAATGCTTACGTTAATATCCTGCGAACATATTTAACTGAGAGATATTTTCGAATTAAACAAGAAGATTTTTATTCTGATTTAAAGCCAATTAAAGCAGGAGTGCCTCAAGGCAGTGTCCTAGGTCCTCAATTATACTTGTTATACACTTGCGATCTCCCCACTGACGAGAATTATACAACAGCAACATTCGCTGATGATACTGCATTGATAGCAGTTGGAAATACAGAAGCAGAGTCAACAAGTATTCTACAAACAGCAGTAACAAACGTATCTTCTTGGACAAAGAAATGGCGCCTTAAACTGAATAACTCAAAGTCAGTGGTGAATATTGATAGCAATGTAATACCACACTCAAATACTGCAAAATATTTAGGTATGACACTCGATGCAAAGCTTCGCTGGAATGCTCATGTTAAAAAGAAAAAGGAGGAACTTGAACTAAAATTTAAAAGCATCTACTGGCTAATTGGCAGGAAATCTGTCTTATCAATTCATAATAAACTCATGATTTACAAACAAATCTTAAAGCCGATTTGGCTCTACGGAATTCAACTTTGGGGTTGTAACGCACAAATCCTGATTATCCAAAGATTCCAAAATAAGGTATTGAGATGCATAACCAATGCTCCTTGGTACGTGCGAAACTCTGATCTGCATCGTGACTTGAACATCAAAATGGTCAAAGATGAAATTCAACTAGTTGCTAAATCACACGAAATGAGAAAAAATATCAAGTACGTACTTGTATCGAATACTCGTTTAATCCTTTATCACGATTTTTAAAATTAGTACCTATTTCGATTCGTATTAGGAAATAAACAAACACATATTTTTTTGTTTTTGTATTTTTGTTGATAAAAAGCATTTTTTTTAAAAAAATTTGATTATTTTACTTATTCAAAAACACGATTTTTGTTGTTCTTTGTGCATAATTATCACTATTTATCAACTAATATCGATTATTTGAAAATTTAGCTATCACATTTATAAAAAAATGCATTAAAATATATTAATATATGAGTAAATAATAAAGTTATTCCTTTTTTATTTGTAACCGAAAATGCAAAATACATTACATTAGCAGTTGTGAATACCTTTTAAATAACATGAAATAGTTGTACCAGTTTATACTTACCTACTATTCTAAAGATTTGGTTACAATAAATTGTTACGTTAAATTTGTTACAACTTTGTAACCTCTGCTTGTAACCGGCATTCTGTCAACTTCGTAACAAAGAAAAATCACCATAGTGGTGAGAATAAATTTGACAGGTGATTATTAAAATAAATTAATATTGACAAAAAAAAAAAAATGGAAACACCTCAAGGGGAAAAGTAAGTATTTTTGCATTTATATTCATTTTTTGTATTTATTTAGACATTTATTCCACAAGATTTATTTAACATAATTTATTTTAGAGCGCACGTTACACAGTGTAGCGTCTCCATACAACCGGTGGACAAAAATAGAAGGAGTAGTGGTGGGCCAATGAAATTTTGCACAGATATTTTTTTAGGTAAATATTAAAAAATATTGCGAATTTTGACTAAATCGGTTAACGGACACGCCCGCTTCCCTTATAAGCTGAATCAAAAAATTAAATTAAATCAAAAACTTTTGAAGTAATAAACTTGAACTTTTGTGCAGTGGCTACTGATACTGTAAGCAACAGAAATGGTCAAGATTAGAAATATGGGCGTGGCACGTCCCATACAAAACAAGCGCCTTAATCAGTTTTTTGACTCAAAATTGTCGTAGAACCCAATCACATGCCTTGAAAATTGAAGTACGATAACAATTTATAAAAATTATCTAAATCGAAAAAGTAGGCGTGGCATCTCCAATATAGTCAAAGTATTTTACGGTATGTCTTAAAGCTGCAATGATTATCTATATTTTTTAATGATTTTTGTGTAATTCATTCAATTGATGTAATATACCACTTTGATCAAAAAGTTTCCGGACTTTATTCAGAAAATTAAAAATACAAGTTTATTCATCTAAATCTATATTGTCCCCTTCAAAGTAATCCCCATCGACTGCAACACACTTATGCCAGCGCTTGATCCAATCCTCGAAACATTTTTTATATTCGGTTTTTGGTATGTCCATCAGTGCTTCTTGCGATTTTTCCATTACTTCCTCTCGGCTGTTGAAACGCGTTCCCCGTAATGGTTTTTTAACTGGATTGAACAGAAAGAAGTCACAGGGAGCCAAATCAAGTGAATTCAGTGGCTGTTGGATGGTATTTGTTGCATTTTTCATCAAAAAATTACGAATAATGATGGCACTGTGCGACGGTGCGTTATCATGGTGCAAAATCCACGAGTTTTCTATCCACAATTCTGGTCACTTTTGGCGAATTGCTTCACGCAAACGCCTCATAACGCCCAAATAATTTGCGGTTATTGACCAAAATACTTACTTTATCAACGTTTTCGTCGGTTTTCGATGTCGATGGTCTGCCACTGCGCTCATTATCTTCGATTGACTCACAACTACTTTTGAACCGCTCGTACCACTGGTAAACGACCGTTTTCTTTAGAGAATCGTTGCCGAAACACTTTTCCCACATTTCCAACGTTCGCGCACCATTAAATCCCTTTTTTACACAAAATTTAATACAATACAATTTAATAAAATTGTAAAAAATCGCCAACACACACAGAGATAGATGTACTCTTGGCTACGTAACTTTTGCAAATGTTAAGCTATGACGCTAGGATTTAGAGGGAATATCAACAACAGATGTACTTAACTTAACTTAACAAAAAAAAAAAAAAACAGAGCTCAAATCAGAACGATGGAAGCGCGGTGGTTATTCCGGGAACAACAGATGTACTTAACTTAACTTAACAAAAAAAAAAAAAACAGAGCTCAAATCAGAACGATGGAAGCGCGGTGGTTATTCCGGGAACTTTTTGATCAAGGTGGTACATAAATAATTAGGTAGAATCAAACTATTTTATTTCACTCATTAATACAATTTTTTAAATATATAGACTTATAACTTCTACTAAAATTAAATAAATTGCTTAAAATTTATTCGCTTTCATTTCCTCCTTCATAGTCTGACGACGAGTCCGATGAGAAAACAATTTCTAAATCTATATCACTATTTTCTGGTTTTAAGAAAATTAACTAACTAATATCTTTTTCGTTCTTTTGTTTTTTACTGCAAGGTATTCGTTTACCAGAAATAAGTGGCTCAGAAGATAGTAATAACCGCGCTAACAAATCCCTATTACACGATTCTCTAGAAGTTTTTCTTGTATTTTCTAATCTACACTTTCTAAACTCCACATGTCTTCCTCCGAAAGATACCTTCCCCACCCCCCGTAAAATTCGAAAAAGCTTCTACTTCTGGATTTATTCGTTTTATTTATTAGTTTCATGTAGGACATTTGAAACTTCTACAAGTTTTACGGGGTAGGTTAATTTTCAACTTCAAAACGAAAAATGAAAATACATCAAAACTGGGTATGCCCTTAAAGAATAGTACAAATAACATATTGATTTTATTCTTTACTTGAATAATTGAAACACGATTACTCTTGCTTTAATTACGCACCTGCGTCTTTTATTGTATCAATCACCTTCAGCACGTCTTTCTCGTATGAATTTCAATAAGTAGGTACAAAAATGATCTATGTTTTACTACGTATAACACTTTCATTTCTCTGCAAGTACTCATCTTACTTTTTAGTACCGGTTTGCTTTTGTACATCTCTTCACTCAAATAAACAAGTAAAGCCCAAACTGTATCTTCAACAGTCCCCCTCAAAAGCGAATCGGTAAATTAAAAAATACAATTTATTCATAGACCAAATACAAAAACAAAACATTAATTCATTTACTTATAAAATAAAATCAATTTAATTCACAAAAAAAATTGTTAATAACTTATTCATAATTTAATATTCGTTTGTATACTTAAATGAAAAAAGACGTGGAAGTTTTTCTTTCTGGGAGCATAACATATGGCTCAACATTCATTGCGGGGATTAGGGAAATCCAGTAAAACCTAATCAAGCCATTACTTAAATTTATAATTCGAGTATTTTAAAGTAATTACAATTTCAGTTCTTCATAGTACATATTAAAAGTAAATTAACATTTTAATCCCATTTCTTTCCTGTGAACTTCAAATTTCAACACTGGTAGCGGTTTTGTCATTGCATCAGATATTTGATTCTCTTTGGAAATATAAAAGTTTAATGGCTTGTTGGATTATTCGCTATACATATACAACCCAGTGATGGGACTAAAATTTTTTCGACGGTGCTAGATTTGGATGAAATATTGTGCTAGATTGTGTAAAAATGTGCTAACTTTTAAATTAAACAAAATATAGGTATCAATTTTAATGTATTATTTTATTCAATAAATCTAAATAGAGTAATAGTAAAAATCCAAAACAAAAATAATAGTAATAATAATCACATTAATTTATAAGAATACTTTGAGACTCAACATACATTCTGTCAAATAAGTACCCGGAAATTCTCATTTTAAATTTTCACTCTGAGAATATTTCAAAAAAATTTCCCAGGTTGGCACAACTGTCAACCACTATTCTGTGAATTTTTATTGCTATGTGTCATTTAGTTTGGTTACGGCGTCATTAAGAACAAGTCAACCTTTTGTGTGCGTTGCGATTTCGGTTTCGGCTCATTTTTGGCGCGCCATTCCGATGATTGTTGACTTGTTTGCATGTCGTACTCGAAAACCCATGTCTCGTCACCAGTTATGATGCGTTCGATGAACGTTGGATCGGAATTTACGCGTTCAAGCATGTCTTCAGCCACCTTACTGCGATTCACTTTTTGAAGAAAATTCAGATCTTTTGGCACCAATCGCGCTGAGACTAACACTGTCGCTACAAATTAGCGACACAACAAAATTAATAATTTAATTTTAATTATAAACTTTCCGATATAAATTTAACACTATTGGTCCACCACGACTTGGTGGTACCAATCACAAAATTATTAACTTAAAATACCTTGGTTCACCCGACTTGGTGATGCCAAAGTACACAAAAATTAACTTAACGCGAAAAGATTAAAAAAAAAGAAATATAAAAATTCGGACTAATTTAAAATAATCGTGACTGAAATATTCGCACTGAAAAGAATCGCAATGAAAAAATAATCGCTCTCGAAAGCTAGCACAGAACTGAATATAAGTACGGTGCAAAAATATGTACCACTTATATTCAGCCACATACATTATCTTTTCGTCCGCTATGTCAGCAGGACACAATGCAGTTTCTCCAAGAAACTGGTCTCTAAACGGGAAATCATCATACCCATACATGTGTGGGTGTACATGATTACACCCTGGACAAAGTCCCCGACCCAACCAATTGTATGAGAATTGGCGGCAATGCACCTGTATTAGTGCATAGCGGAGTCATACCGTTGAATTCTCACTAGAAAATCAACCAAACGAGAGATCCAAAATTTTCCCGTTTTTCCGCAAATTTGCAACAAATACACCTCTGCGCTCTCTTACAGAAGTCTCCATATCCCCATTCCCAGTAGTATAATCTAGTACTAAATGGTACTCTTTTACTATTGTGAATGTGGATATCGGCCAAAAAGAAGAGGAAGAGTGACAGAAGAAAGATAAACAAAGAAAAGAAGAAAAAGGTTAGGAAGTGCAGCACTGCGCTTCCTAACAAAATTAAAAAATTAAATAATTTCAATTTCGCGAGTGACGCTCCGCGGTATTAAAATTATGTAAAATTAAATCGCGATAAAATGTATAGATTCTTCATCTACAAACCTGTAATTTTGAAAATGTTTAACGAGGTTAATTGCAATAACAAACAATGACAAAAAACGGTACCAACTTAACATAATAAAATAGTCATTGACAATTGTTTTTGCAATTGAGAGATTGCAAATTGACGCAATGTAAATAAATATAAAACAGGTTAATTTATTTAAGCGTTTAAGATTAAAAGAAAAGTAAATTTGCTAGATTCCGAACCATCGGTGCTAAAAGTGTTAGATATAAAATTTTTTGGAAAAATTTGTTAAAATTTGTGCAAAAGTCCCATCACTGATACAACCATTGTTGTCTTCATAAATCAGTATAGGTTCTCCTATTATTTCACTAATATTTTCAACAAACATTTTAAGCCATTTCGCTTCACGTGTGGCTTCAAAGAGCGCCATATACTCGGCTTCTGTTGAAGAAGCTGCCACCGATGTTTGTTTTCTTGTAATCCATGAGATCGAGCAATTGTTAAACATTTTAAATAAATAACCTGATGTACTTTTTCTATTGACATCGTCACTACCCCAATCAGAGTCAGCAAACCCACATATTACATTTTCAAATTTCTTTCTTTCATAAGTTAATTTTAAATTCAAAATGCCCTTCAAATACCTTAATATTCTCTTCAGGCTTTGCCACAATTCCTTGTTCTCTTTATTGGAATATCTACTCTAGATACCAGCAGCTGCACTTAAATCGGGTCTAGTACACTACCTTATATACATTAAGCAACCTAACAAATTACGACAAGAATAGTTTGAATTTTCATTTAATGCCTGATAATCTATTTTAGTGGGCAGTGGCGTACTAACAGGATTACATTCTTTCATCTTAAACTTTTCTAAAACCTTCATAATATATGCACTTTGATTAAAACATATTTTATTTTCATTTCTTTCAATTTGTATTCCCAATAAAAATTTAATATCTTGCATATCTATCATTTTAAATTTCTTCATTAAAAAGGCTTTGAAATTATTCATTGTATTTATATTAGCTGTTGCTATCACAACATCATCTACATAGCGAACTACATAAATGTTTTTTAATACATCGCCACTATTGAGTGCATATACACATCTATCTGCAGATGAAGTTCGAAAACCTTTTTCTATTAGAACTTTCTCAAACATCTCGAACCAACATCGAGCAGCCTGCTTCAGACCATACAACGCCTTTTTTAACTTGCAAACTTTATCCATACCACCAATAACACCTTCTGGAATCTTCATATAAAGATCTTCTTTCAATATTCCGTTAAGGAAGGCTGTTTTGACATCCATTTGATGAATTAACAAATTATATTGATTTGCGAAGGCACACATTATTCTAAAACTGGTCATACTTGCCACTTAATTTTTTCAATATAATCTGTCAAGTAGCCTTGACTAAACCCTTTGGCTACTAATCGAGCTTTATAACGTATAGGTTTTCCATACTCATTATGTTTTATTGTAAACACCCACTTGCAATCTACAATATTTTTATCTTTTGGGGCAACAACTATTTCCCAAGCATCATTTTCAATTAAAGAATCAATTTCTTCCTGCACTGCTTTATGACACTTTTTTGAGTAGCTCGTATTTGCTAATTCTGAAAAATTCTGAGGAGGTTCATAAATTACATTTAATGTACATGTTTCTTGCATTAAATTTTCTTTATTTGACATTAACTTTATTCTTAGACCCCTTCTGACTTCTCCCTCCTTATTGTGACAATTTTCATCATTTTCTATTTTATCACATACTGTTGTATCTAGATCATCATTCAATCGTGATCTTTTATTATTTTTTGAAGTTTCTGAATTCAATTTCGGCTTTGAAGCCTCAAAATCTACTTCGTCAACTATGACATCTCTCACAACCACGAAACTTTCATTAACAACGTCCCAAACTGTATCCATTGGGAGCATAGCCTCATAAAATCCCCTTCCACGATTTTTCATCGAATTTTGACTTCATAACTTTATTATGCACATAAAAAGTGCTACCAAAAATTCTTAAAAATCGCATCACAGGCTTTTTATCATGCCACATTTCATACGGTGTTTTTTCTACTCTTAAAGCTTTCGTTGGGGAAATATTGATCAAGTATGTTGCAGTAACAACTACTTCACCCCAAAACAATTTATTTAAGTTTGCGCCATTGATCATTGCGCGAGCTCTCTCAGTTATTGTTCGATTCATTTTTTCTGAGACACCGTTTATTTGGGGAGTACGTGGTATAGTTAAATGATAACTGATGCCTTCATTTACACAGTATTGTTTCATCTCATTTGAGAGATATTCACCACCATTGTCACAATAAAGATGCACAATTTTAACATTAAAATAAGCTTTACTCTTTTTAGTATAATCTTTAAAGGCAGAAAACACTTCTGACTTATATGTTAACAAATAAATTGTTGTATAATGTGTGTATTCGTCTACAAATGTAACAAAATAATTCATATTTCCTACACCAGGAGGACTTATAGGCCCACATACGTCTGAGTGTACCACGAAAAGTGGTCTTTTAATATATTCTTTATCTTTGCTAGTATTGAATGGCAATCTAGTTTGCTTTGCATATATACATGCCTCACATATTTTGTTTTCAGATTCTAAATTAGAAATTAGTTCTGTGTCTTTTGCTAGTTTTTTGTTTATCATTTCATACAATTTACTTTATCCAATGTGGCCAAGTCTTTCGTGCCACATTCTTAAACTAATCTTACTGCTTGTGCTATATATTGTCAACTTTCTATCTATCATAAATTTAAAAACATACAGATGATTTACACACTCACCATGAGCCATCACGACACCATCACGTATTATACAAGCACCTTCCTTATCAAATTTGATTTCCATGCCAGCTTGCTTCAATTTGGTACATCCTTGCAGAATAGCACATTATCAATCACTCCTTTGATACCCAAGTTGCTCACTACCTGAATTGATCCCATCTTCGTTGCTTCAATGAACGATCCTCTCTTAGCAGTCGATATTTTGATTGGCGGTATCAAGTTTATACAATTGGAAAATAACTCGCTGTTGTTTGTGATGTGGTCTGAGGCACCAGAGTCCAAAACAAATGCTATTTTATTATTTTTTAATATTCTTGGCTTCCAGTCATAAAGGCAAATGTATTTCTCTCACATTCATTATCATTTGTGGTGGTGGACTGTTATTGTTGTTATTGTTTTTGTTGTTGATTTTCTTTTTGTTTAAGTAGCTGTAGCAATTGCGTTTAATGTGACCTTTCTTTCCACAGTAGTGACATTTTATAAATTTATTGTTTTTAAAATTTAGTGATGTTTTAAAATTGTTTTTATTTTGTCTATTTCTATACTTGAATGGTTTTCTTTTATATACTTGCAGTACTTTTGCGCTCGTGTCAGCACTCTCTGCTCTTAATTTAACCTCATAATCCAGCAGCCTCACCTTGACAAAAGCAAGGCTTAGATTATCCTCCGTTAATGTTTCAATGGCTGTGATTACACGTTCATACACTGTTGGAAGAGTTAACAGCAGCAGTGATATTTTGTCTGCTTCTTCTAATTGACCACCTGCACCAATCAACTCACCTATCATCATATCAAATTTCATGAAATGCTTAATTAATGTTTCATCTCCTTTCAGCTTTAAACTTAAAAGCCTTTTTCTTACTGCCAATTGCGTAGCAACACTTTTCCTCTCATATATTTCATCAAGTTTTTTAAATATTTGCTTTGTAGTGTTGTCACCTTCTGCGAAACTTAATAGGCTATCTTCAAGATATTCAACTATTGTGTTCTTGGCAACACTATCTTCACTTAACCACTTATCATTCACCTCTGCTGGCCTTTCTTCATCAACTACATGTAGCACTTTTAACTCATTTAAAAGTGACCGGATTCGGAATTTCCCCACGCTATATTTTTCACCATTAAATGGATGAATGTTTCTTTTTGTTTCTTTTGATCTTTGTTCCATCTTAAATAGTTCACAACTTGTCAATATAGTTCGCTTAATTTTTTATTTTATTCAAATGTTTTTTTTTTTTTTTTATTCAAACCAGTCACTATTATTCACCACTTTTATTATAGGCCAAAATTAATTATGAGCTGGGCCCATAACCTATTGATTTTATTCTTTACTTAAATAATTGAAACACGATTACTTTTTCTTTAATTACGCAACTGCGTCTTTTATTGTTTCAATCACCTTCAGCACGTCTTTCTCGTATGAATTTCAATAAGCAAGTACAAAAATGATCTATGTTTTACTACGTATAACACTTTTATTTCTCTGCAAGTACTCATCTTACTTTTTAGTACCGGTTTGCTTTTGTACATCTCTTCACTCAAATAAATAAGTAAAGCCCAAACTGTATCTTCAACATAACATTGGGAAAAAATTTCATTATATTTAAAACAAAAATACAAAAGTTAAAGGAGTTAAAAGTGAACCTACCAAAGTAGTATTTGCTGCAAAAAAATGTCATTGCTGCAAATGCTTGACTTTCAATACGTTTTTTTATGGCAAAATAAAAGTAATTTCCAAAATCCTAGCTCATCTAATTGAAGTATTTACAATTGAACTGCATTCAAATAATATCAATATTCGAACATGACTTTTTTGAATTGTTTCCACCTTCGTTACACTGTGCGTCACAGGAGCAGCTGCATATGCAAAGATACATCCAGAGCTGCTGGCTGGAAAAAATACGCCTGCGCAGCCATGGCGTATCCAAGAAATGTGGGAGGAGGTGGCAACAAATTTGAATGCCCTCAAGGGGTAAAACTCTTTTTTTCAAAACTTTTTCTTTATAGTCACTGGCAAACTGGAAGAAATAGCTGCGTGGTCGGGCAAGAAAGCTCAAAGCGGAACAATTACAAACAGGAGGAGGTCAAAAGCCTGCTGGTTTGAGCGACTTTGATACTCAAGCACTCGAAACACTGGGCTTGATAGTCGTTGATGGGATCTCAGCTCAAGAACTGGGGTTTGAGGTAAGATGAAATCCCATTTTTAAAAAAATTACATAAAAGAATTTAAATAATTTTGTATTTATAGGAGGATACTATATGTTTCACAGTATTTGCCAAATACTTCAGAGGAACCATGTAGACCCCCTGTCAGCAGTAGCCCTCCTTGTAGCAGCAACACTGTTTCTCGCAGCGCTACTTCCCCCAGCAACTCTCCCCGCAGCAACTCGCCCATTAATGCAATACCATTAAGAGCAAACAACAAAAGGGGAGCTTCATAGCAATTAGTCGATGTTGTGCTGAAGCATATTAAAAAAAGAGAAGAGCATGATGAGCGTATGTTTCAGCAGCAGCAAAAAACTAATGACGCTCTAGACAAACTGGGTGAAGGACTGTTGGCTCTTGCTGAAGCTCTTAAAAAGCCTTTATTTTAATTTTTTTTAATTATAGTACAATAACACAGTGCAACAAATTTTCAACTTTTGTTTGCGAGATTTTCCAACGGTTTAGTAATTTAGGGTCGCTTATCACCATCACATCTAGTTCTCCCACAATATGGACCTGAAGTCGGAAAAATGGGGTTTTCAGGGGCTGTTAAGAATTTTTTTTATTTCAACAAATACGAATTTGATGTCTGAAGCAAAGTTGTTAAGCACAAGGTTAGGTTAGGTTGGAGTGGCTGTCGAGAGACACACTTAGGCCTGAACGGCCCATTGTGATACCACATAGTTGGACCTACAGTTTAACGCCGATTCCGAACGGCGGTGTGGCAATTTTTTATCGGCTTGGTGGTTTTGCCATTACCAACCAATGTGTGTACTTGTACACTATCTTATAATTCTCATACACTTCATATTGATAGTGAATATAAGAAAGTTATGAAAATTAACCACCAGACGAAGACGGGAATCGAACCCGAACCTCTCAGATGAAAGTCTAGTGCACTATCCACTAGGCTATCGAGGTCGTCCACAAAGCACAAAGAGATATACAATTTTTATGTATACACTTTTCCTCCATCTCTTACCCTTTCTCTTGAAATTGGGGGTTTACGCCCCCTATTTCAATAAATGGCCTCTGAGAATAAAGATAACAGCTTCTCTTTTTATTGACTTAACAAAGGCGTTTGATACAGTTGATCACTCAATCTTACTTGGAAAGCTGTACAAAATCGGTTTCAAAGGCACTGTTTATGAATGGTTCACTTCTTACTTGTCTAAGAGAATGCAAAGAGTCAAGATTGATAGCAAATATAGCTCCTTATTACATATATCCATTGGTGTTCCACAAGGGTCAGTGTTGGGCCCTATATTGTTTCTTATATTTATCAACTCGTTATTTGCTCAAAAATTTACGAGTAAAATAAATGCATTTGCCGATGACATGACCTGCACTTACAAATGTGGTTCTTTTTTACCCATAAAATTGTTCTCAGTGACAAAACTAAAATCATACTCTTTAATGCAGCTGGGAAAGAAATGGGCTGCGGTTCCTTTACATTTCATGATGGGGATTGTAAACAATTTTCTGTTCATAATGCCCTTTGTACCTCGTCTATTAAAGAAAAGACCTACTATGCTTCGCGACAATGTTCTTCTAAGTGTTTTCCAATTGAATGCGTCAAAACTTATAAATACCTTGAGTTGGTGCTGGATAGTAAAATGTCATGGTATTTACATATGTACTACTGCTCTTAAGAAATATCTAAGAGTTGCTACACGACTTCTATACCTCCTTAAATCTTATTGTTCAATAGAACTTCTGAAATGTATTTATTATGGGATAAGTAATTCAAAACTGGAATATGGCTTAGTTTGCTGGGGGAGACTCATTATAACAAAGTAAATCAATTATTAATATCACAAAAACATACCATTCGTATAATTTGTAACAAAAGCCCACGTGAAAGTAGTTTTGTACTTTTTAAGGAATTGAATATTCTTCCTTTCCATCACTTGTACTATTTTAAAGTTTTAAAGGTATATTTTGTTAGATCGGGACATATATTAAACAAAAGCTATTCAATTTACAATCTAAGGGTTAATTATCAAAATAAAGCTAACGTACCTCAGCACAGCTTGCAACTTATTCTTAATTTTTTCACTGCTTTAGCGCCTAGACTATATAACCTCCTGCCAAATAACATCAGAGTAAAACATAAGAACTTCGATGATATAAAATCAATACTATTGTTGACACGCAACGCCGCAACTACTATCTACATCACCGGCCGAGATATTATGCACTTATAATTACTCAATTTTCCAACCTTGTAAATTTTCGAACTCATTTTTTTAATTGTCATTATTCTTCTCATAAATTTATTCAATTTGATTTGGTTGTGACTACGGTCAAGAAACATAAAATGTAAGTAAATTGTTAACTGAATTTATATATTGAATTTTTCTGAACTTAAAAATAAAATAAGAAATCTTTATAGATTTTAGCAACGGCATAAGCCAGCAGCTTAAAGTATTGTGTTTAATTTGACTTTTGACTGCCACAACCAACATTCTAAAATATTTTATTTTTGCGCACAATAATTACTGCTGAGGAATACTCTAGAAGACTTGTGCATTATTCCCGATAATTGTATTTGGATAGTGGACTTGCTAGTGGGATCGTTTGTGTGCGTTAGAACGCGAGGGACAGGTGATCATTATAACCTCAATTTTGGTAAGTCGCGCACACTTTCAAGAAAAATAACGGCGATATGAACACCGAACCGGTAACGACGACAGCAGCAATTGCCGAACACATGCGAACCGATGCATCTGCATTGATCGAAGCAACGACATCTGAAATGGCCGCCACCATGTATGCGCCATCTTCAAATAATACGGTTGCGCCAATGCTACAAAATGCAGTGACTGCAACAACCACGTGTGCATTTACTGCCGTGTCTGAGTCGTCGTTAATTAATAACTATTGCCTTGATAGCACTCCCATCTGGAGCACACATTATGGATCAACACCCGCAAGTCACGCACCTTTGTGGTCGTCGGTGGAGCCTAACGCTTTTGGGGCGAATCAGAGTATGCACACACATTCGGCTGCAAGCTCTAACCCTTATGGTTTGGCTCAAAAGGCACCTGGGAGTGATTTATATCATTCAACTGCCTTTTATGACTATTCTGGTTACTCACGCGCTAATCCTAGTGCGGTAGTGTCTCCCCCAAATGTACTCTCAACAGGATCTAGGTTTTTTTCGCCAGCTTGCACTTCGGTTCACAAGACTACATGTGCCCCACAAAATATGGCTTCGTCGGTCATCGATAGTCATGCCCGCGCTCATTCCGCTATGGGAACAAACGTTGCTTATGGCTTCCATGCCCAACCCAATAACAATTTTTTACATTCTTCGCATTCAACTTCAGGCGTACATTTCTCAACGAGACCGCCTATAACATCGTCATTTGTGAATGCGAATACGGCGTACAATCACGGGTTTGGTGGAATCGCACCATCGTTCACACAGAGCACGACGGCTGAATGTGCTTTAACCTCATCGCAAGTAGCAGCGCGCCACGTTTTGTCAAAAGATCTGCCAGCCTTTACTGGTAACCCAGAAGAGTGGCCATTATTTATAACTAACTACGAACAATCTACAGAACGTTGTGGCTTTAGTAATCAAGAAAATCTGATTCGCCTTCAAAAGAGCTTGAAGGGTCAAGCTTTAGAGGCTGTACGTGGTAGGCTAATGGTGGCTATCATGGTACCGCATGCCATTGAAACACTTAGGATGCTATACGGGCGCCCAGATGTAATCCATCAATCACTTCAGCGCCGATTGAGAAAGGAGCCACCTGTCAAATCGGATAAATTGGAAACGCTGATTCGCTTTGCTCTGGCGGTACAGAATTATCGCACCACGATGGAGTCGATTGGACTCGTTGACTACCTCAATGATTCTATGCTGCTGAACGATTTACTTGCGAAACTACCAAGCGACTTGAAGCTTGACTGGGGTAGGCGACGTATAACATGTGGACGATTTGATATTGGCGTTTTCGATGACTGGCTCTTTTCTCTTGCAGCATGTGCAAATGAAGTTACACCATTTGGGTTGGTACATTCCACCGCACATGAAGAAAACAAAGTAACACGTAAATTGCCCAGAGATCGAATTATGGTTCACGAACTTGTTGACGATGACGGTAAGGTACCGTCCAACACAGTAAGTTGCCCAAGATGCTCAAAAATTCACTGCTTATCTGACTGCGGCGATTTCCGTGCAATGAAAATTCAAGATAGGTAAATTCGTTCGAGACAATAAATTGTGTCTGCGCTGCTTCAAAAATCATTTTGTACGGCGCTGCCAATCTAAGCAAAAATGCGGAGTAGATGGATGTGCCATGGCGCATAGCCCACTTTTACATTCAACATACAATAACAAGCGCGTGCCAGAAAGCGCTGTTACGGGTTCCCCTAATTCTCTTCAACCAGGTACATCTACGGTCCTATTTCATGCAAAAGAACAGCAGAAGGTATGTGCCAGTGACGTTATACGGCAAGACAAAGACATTAAAAACATTTGCGTTGATCGATGAAGGTGCCTTATGCACACTTATTGAAAAAGATGTGGCAACTGATCTAGAACTAGATGGTCCTGTAGAAGAGCTGTGCTTGCGTTGGACTGGCGATATCACGCAGACAGAGACGCAATCAAAAGTTGTTGCGTGCGACATATCTTCGCAAGAGGCCAATTCTCCAAAATTTCATCTACGCAACGTTCGTACTGTAGCATGTTTGGACTTGCCGGAACAATCACTAGAGGAGTGTGTTATCAATAAGATGAACCATTTACGCGATTTGCCGATACGCTCATACTGCGCAACAAAGGCGCGAATTTTGATAGGGCTCGATCATGCAAAAATTGGTGTACCTCTTGAAATACGGGAAAGCAAAAGCGATTCTCTAATTGCCACAAGATGTAGAATTGGCTGGAGCGTTTACGGACGTGAAAAAGTAATTTGTAGTAGACTTCAGCAAGTAACACATATTTGCTCTTGCAACGCGAGCAAGCGCTTGGATGAAATGATGAAAGAATATTTCACTCTAGACTCAATCGGCGTGTGCGCCACCACAAACCCCCTGCGTTCGAAAGCTGATGAACGAGCATTGGAGATTATGGAAGCAACTGCTAAGTACGACTCAAAGGAAAAACGATGGGAGGCAGGCTTACTGTGGAAGTTTGACCAGATTGAGTTGCCAGATTCGCTACCAATGGCACACCGTCGACTTCATTGCTTGGAAGCAAAAATGGCACGTGAGCCGGAACTTAAAAAATTTCTGGTTGACAAAATAAAAGAATATGAGCAGAAAAGCTACGTGAAAAGGTTGTTACGTAACGAAACTTTGAGTGGTGGTAAGTCATGGTACATACCGATTTTTACTGTAACGAATATGAACAAAAATAAGACTCGCATTGTTTGGGATGCGGCGGCTAAAGCAAATGGAATCGCATTGAATTCTGTACTTTTGAAAGGCCCAGACCTTCTCAAATCGCTGGTAGGAGTTTTAATTCGATTTCGAGAAAAGCCCGTTGCCATATGTGGTGACATAAGAGAAATGTTCCATCAAATTAAGGTGAATCAGAAAGACTTGCCAGCTAAGCGATTTCTATGGCGCGAAGGTGACGTAACACGAGAACCAAGTGTGTACGTAATGACTGTCATGACCTTCGGTGCCTCATGTTCTCCTTCATTGGCTAACTATGTGAAGAACAAAAATGCTAATCGTTTTTTACAGGTCCATCCTGATGCTGTTAACGCTATCGTTGAAAACACATTTGTCGATGACTCTCAAACTCGAAGCGTGTTTTGCATCATTTAACAGGCAGCGCCAATCAGAAACAAAAGTGCCTCACCGAACCAGACACAATTCACGAAAAGGTTCTAGGAATGTGGTGGATCCCTACAACAGATGAGTTTACGTTTGTGACTAAGTTCGATAGCAGCATTTTCGATGAGAGCACCAATCCTACAAAGCGTCAAATTCTTCGCATTGTTATGACAGTCTTTGATCCCCTGGGGTTGCTAGGTTTCTTTGTTATATACGCCAAAATCATTCTACAAGACGTCTGGCGTTCGGGCATAGCATGGGATGAAAATCTACGTGAGCAAGAGCTGGAGAAGTGGTGGACCTGGGTTCGCCGCCTACGTTCGATCAACGAAGTCCGAGTAGCTCGATGCTACTTTTCTTTGAATCACATTCGAAGCACCCGATTGCACATATTTGTGGACGCCAGCGAGAACGCATATGCAGCAGTTGCTTATCTTCGAGTAAACGAGAATGGCAATATTTGCTGTAGTTTGGTCTCCTCGAAGACACGAGTGGCACCTTTGAAACCTGTGTCAATACCTCGGCTGGAGCTGATGGCTGCTATATTAGGCTTACGACTGGCAAAATTTGTAGAAACCGAGCTGACGCTGAAAATAAAGCGACGGATATTCTGGACAGACTAAAAAAATGTTTTATATTGGATACGATCTGATGCCAGAAAATACCACCAGTTTGTTGCTCTACGATTGGGTGAAATCCTTGAAGGCTCACAAGTCAACGAATGGAGGTGGGTGCCCACAGCCCTAAATGTGGCGGACGATGCGACAAAATGGAGTAAAAATCTAGATTTTACTGCCACATCACGTTGGTTTGCTGGACCCAAATTTTTGATTTTGCCTGAAACTGCATGGCCTGAAACAAAATTAATCGGGTCTACTGACAGCGCGCCGGAGACCATTCATCACATGGAGTTGAGGACAGAAGCTATGACTTCTCTGACGGCTATCTCTCCAGACCCTGACCGATTTAGCAAATGGGAGAAACTGCGAAACACTCAAAGGTATGTGCTAACATTCTTAAGAAATGTAATTAGGTTACCGCCGCAGAGGTTATGTACTGGAAGCTTATTAATTACAAGAAGTATTGAAGACGTCGAGCACATCATTATGCGAAACTGCCAGGAAGAGATGTTCTATGCCGAGATAAGGTCCCTTCGTATGCAAAATGGGTCCCTACGGCGGGACAGTGTTATTTTTAAGATGTCACCATACCTAGATGATTTTGGTCTGCTCAGGGTTAAAGGGAGAATCGATGCTTGCGATGTAGCAGACAGCATTAAACGTCCAATAATCTTGCCATGTAATCACACTGTTACAAAGTTAATTGTTGACTTCTACCACAGAAGGTTCCACCACCATCACAATGAGATAGTGGTAAACGAGTTGCGTCAGCGATTCTGCATTCAAGGACTTAGAATGCTTGTGAAAAATGTAGCAAAACTCTGTCAGGTTTGTCGCAATCGACGTGCTGTACCGTGTCCTCCCGAAATGGGTCAACTGCCTCAAGAACGGTTAGCAACCTTTACAAGGCCCTTCACATTTACGGGTGTGGACTATTTTGGGCCAATAGACGTCGTGGTCGGTAGGCGCCGAGAAAAACGTTGGGGTGTTCTTTTTACGTGCCTCACGGTGCGCGCCGTTCACATTGAAATTACGCACTCACTATCAACTGATTCCTTTCTCATGGTTTTTAAACAATTCATCTGTCGCCGAGGAGTGCCAAAACGTATACTGTCCGATAACGGCACAAATTTTAGGGGAGCGAGCCGCATACTTGTCAACGAAATCGAAAAGGTATCAGGTAACGCACTAGAACAAAAGTATCCGGAAATTGAATGGTCGTTCATACCGCCAGCTGCGCCACACATGGGCGGGGCATGGGAGCGGATGGTACGCTCTGTGAAATCAGTTCTGTTTGATGTTATACCTGGAAATGTTCTGCGCGAGGACACATTGAGGTCGGTAATGGCAGATGTCGAAAACATAATTAATTCACGACCACTTACATACGTGCCGCTTGAATCAGAGGAAAGTGAGGCGATCACACCAAACCATTTTATACTTGGAAGCTCTAATGGGATTCGTTCTGGAACCAGTGAAGATGATAGCGGATGGGCTTTAAGTAGAAATTTTCGAATATCGAGTCAAATAGCAGACACGTTTTGGAAACGCTGGGTGCGTGAATACTTACCTACGCTGACCAGACGCACCAAATGGTTCCAGCCACCACTTAATCCTATCGCAATGAATGACATAATTGTCATCGTGGATGAAACCAGCAAGAGAAACAGCTGGAAGAGGGGCGTAGTCAGAGATGGTCAAGCACGCAGTGCGGTTGTAAAAACTTTGAATGGGCTTTTCACTCGACCGGTGGTAAAGTTGGCCAAATTAAATGTAAGGAGGTAAATTCGCACAAAGCACGAAGTTTACGAGGGGGAGAATGTTGACACGCAACGCCGCAACTACTATCTACATCACCGGCCGAGATATTATGCACTTATAATTACTCAATTTTCCAACCTTGTAAATTTTCGAACTCATTTTTTTAATTGTCATTATTCTTCTCATAAATTTATTCAATTTGATTTGGTTGTGACTACGGTCAAGAAACATAAAATGTAAGTAAATTGTTAACTGAATTTATATATTGAATTTTTCTGAACTTAAAAATAAAATAAGAAATCTTTATAGATTTTAGCAACGGCATAAGCCAGCAGCTTAAAGTATTGTGTTTAATTTGACTTTTGACTGCCACAACCAACAACTATAAATACCAATGACTTGTCACATGTATAGCATACTTATCTTATTTTATACTCAATAATATTGAGTCAAAGGCCCTGGCAGCTAGCACTCACCGCTTAGCTAGTTATATTATTATTTATTATTCCTAGCAAATAAATAAAAATTTACCTGATTGCCGTGTTTCTTAATACTTTATATTTTAATGATTTTTTGAAATAATTTATTGTTATGACCCCATATAAACTATATTATTTTAAAACAGTAAAATTATTTTTATACCTTAAATTAATTATTATGTTTTTGAAATTAGCAAACATAATTGCCTAGTTCTATTCGTTCTACTGATGGTAATTATGTTGCAATACTTATAATTTAATGTACTTACAAATACAATACAATACAATACAATTATGGTAGTAGGAACACTCTGATTCGGGAGCATAGAAGTGTATGTGCTTCCCATCTAATGCTCCAAGGCATAGCGGAAATTGCAATTTATTTTCAAAGTCTTCAGCAATTACTTCCCACTGTCTAGGTATATTCGGAAACTGAAAAATATATAATAATGAAATTAATAACATTAAGAATAAAGTGAATAAAGTCGGACGTGTTTATCCGTGCTCTCAAAATTTTTTTATATTTTTGATTTGAATTCTTGCTTTTTTTAAATTTTACTTCTTTTAAAGTGTTTTGTTTTTGATAAGTGAAACGAAATCTTCGTCGTTTCTATATTTTTTTTACAGATAAGTTAAACGTGTCATATTTTTTTTTTTTTAACTTTTGTCTTATGTTTTTTTCATATATGTAAAATAATTTCTTGTTGTTTTTAATTGTGTTTTACTTATTAGAGAAGAATACTGTTGTTAATTTATCTAATTTTTATTGATAAATTTTTATTACTTTGCTATTCCCAGTTATTGCTAACTTACTGACTATATCCCAGTGGTTCTCAAACTTTTTGCTTTTAATTATTTTATGTGTTACCAGTGCTTTTCAACTTACCAGTGCTACTTTAACTTTATATACATACATTTTATTACCTACATTAAATTTATGATGATTTGCTCGTACGATAACTGCAATATAAAGGATGAAACTGAACGGTTTTTGTCATGTTGGTTATGTGATAATCTCGCGCATGCAAAGTGTGCTGATTTAATTGGTCGTACTGTCGATTATTTAAATGAAAGAAAAGGTCTCTGGTGGTCATGCTTGAAATGTCGGTCAACGGATTTTTAGAGTTTTTAGACACCCTAAGGCTGGTTTTTCTGAACTGGGAAAAGAATTGTCTTCACTAAACACGAAATTTAAACTTTACGAAGATCTTTTCAAAAACTTTAAATGTTTAGAAGAGTCTGTCCCCTCTCCTAAAAATAAACGAACAAATATGGTCTTGCGTGGCAGAAAGAATATTCCTGATCCGATTGATTCAATAGCTGGTCCGAGTAAAATAAATTCCGATTTTCCTATTAATCTGGTCACACCAGAAATTGTAGTTGATTCTACACCGGTAGCGGCAGATATTAAACCTGTTTCCATTAGTCCTACTGTCCGAAATACAATTTTTCCGCCAACAAATATGACGCCAGATACTCCGATTACTCCCGTTCCAGTGGCGTCCTTTCCTAAGAAATTAATTGTGAATCCTCAGAAGAAATCTGTATTCATATCCAGATTTTCTATTGTTACTTCTGTTGATGATATTCGATACTATATCAGTTCCAAATTGGACAAGTGCGATTTCTCTGTAACCAAATTCCATTTTTCTTATGAACGGACCATATCATCTTTTAAAATTAACATCTGTACTAACTTTTTTGAGCAAGTTGCTAAGAAAGATTTTTGGCCTGAAGGTGCTATTGTTCGGGAATTCATTTATAAATCAAAAACGAACACTGAATCATTTGTTCGAATATCTCGTCCAGCTGTTGTGTCAAAAAACTAATAAGCGAATTAAATGGTGTAAAGTTTCTGTACCAAAATGTTCGAGGATTGAATTCTAAACTTAAAGATATTTATTTGAAAAGTTTTGACTGTAGATATAACATCTTGGTATTTACTGAGTCCTGGTTAAAACCGAATACCAACAATGCTGAAATTCTACGTAATTCTTATCAAATATATTGTAAAGACAGAAATGTTAAAGTTGGTGGAGGTGTTTTAATTGCTATAAAAACATTGCACGCATCAGATGAATTTGTTGTATCTGATGTGAATTCATTTGCGTTCGCATTCGCTTAGGCATTAACCACCTTTACGTTACTTGCTCCTACATTCCACTTAATTCTGATTTGAGAGTTTATCTAAATCATGCGGCTTTAATAAAATCCGTTTATTTAAAAGTTCGTCATAACGATTCTATTATTGTTTTTGGTGATTTCAACCTACCGCTTGTTTCTTGGAATTTATGTAGTAATACAAATGCATTGATACCTTGTTCCAATCTCGAAAATTTTAATGAATTTCTAGATCTTATAGCTGATTTGGGTTTATACCAAATAAACAATTTATCGAATATAAATGGAAAAACATTAGACTTGATTTTTGTTGATGATTCGTCAAATATGTCATTATCTGCCACTGAACCTTACTCCATCCCTGAGGATAAATACCATCCTTCAATTGAATTATCAACTACGTTTGCTGATAATAATATCCAAAAAAGAACCAACATAACTTATTCAAACCCTTTAAAATTCTGTTTCCAAAAAACGAATTACACAAAATTAAATAAATTTCTATCTAATATTAACTGGTGTATTGATTGTAATGATGTTAATAAAAGTATCCAGAATTTCAATAACATTCTTTACCAGGGTTTCGAAATGTATGTTCCAAAATGTAAAGTAATTTTAAATCCACACGGTCCGGTATGGTTTACAAAAGAATTAAAAAAACTTGAGAATTCAAAAACTCGTGCCTTTAAACGATACAAACGTACTGGTAATTCTGGTAAACTGATTACTCCCACTATTCTATATTACGTCACAAGTACCAAGTGCTTTGTAAAGGGTGTTACAATGATTATATTAATAAAAGTAAACTCGATATTAACAATGATGCTAAAAATTTTTACAATTTTGTAAATTCTAAACGCAAAGTAAATGATTTTCCATCTACAATGAAATTTAATGACAGCGTATCTGATAACCAAACTGTAATTTCTAATTTATTTGCCAGTTACTTCAAATCTACATATTGCTATGAATGCTTTGATGATCGCATACCATACCCATTTGAAACTCTTAATTTCCACACTATTCGTTGCCCGGTTATTATTCCTACAGACGTTTTTAATCAGCTTAAATCACTAAAACTGGCCTATACCTGTGGACCAGATGAAATTCCAAGCTGCATTTTAAAAATGTGTGCGGAGTCTTTGTTTATACCACTTTCCGAAATTTTTAATGCTTCACTACGTTCAGGTATTTTCCCCAGTGTGTGGAAGGAATCATTTATAATTCCTTTGCATAAGGGTGGTTCAAAATCCGATATTTCGAACTACCGCGGTATAGCTAAACTTAGTGTGATACCAAAGTTATTTGAATTAATCATTACAAAAAAAAAGGTCGGCACTTTTAGCTTTCGAGTTTCCTACGTATGTATATTCCAACAACCAGAACTATTTTTGTGCCGCACACATTTATCAAAATTGGCCAGGCCTGTTTTGAGGAGCTTTTGAATAGAGGAAGTCTACATTTACATTTATGGAAATTTCATTGTTTTAAGGTTGTTATTTTCCAAAAAATTGATAAGAGCATCCTTAATTTTTGTTTTATCTCGGTTCGCGGTGTTTTAAGCAAAGCTCGGATATCAATTGGTAAGTCCGGAAATTTTTCTCTTAAAATTGAAAGTAAATCATTTGCGGCAGATCTTTTAATATTATTTGTGGAAATCCACTTCGCGATTTTTGTATTGAAATCTTCACCATTTGCCGAAATGGTGAAATTTTCATTACAAAAACTGTCACTGTCCGGAATACTAATGTCCACAAGAGCGCCAATTGGCAAGAAACTCTTTTCTGGTAACCCTACTTTTTTCTTTTTAATAGAATTTGAAATATACTTGCAATCGGTTTTATGCCTTCTATTTCTTTTGATTCCACTCATTAACATCGCGCTGTTTTTGATTATTCGCACTTTATATTTTTATTTAATTTTTTTTCAATTTATTTTTACCTTTTTTGTTTAATGAAATTTGCGCGCGGTACATCACTTATTTTTTTGATTTTTCAATTCGCACGAATGACGGTGTTGCCAGTTGAAACTTTCTGTTAATCATCAAAACGAAAACCAAAAACCAAACGATAATATTTATGAGTTTAACCAAATTTGCAAATGGCAAGGCTGCTGGCCGAACTGACAGCTGTATCAGCTCGCAACTGCTGAGAGCTAAATGAAGTGTCAGTCGACATTCGTAGAATATTCGAGAAAAGTGAGTAATACTCGATGGCTCGAGAAACCTTCGCAGAAAGCTTAAAAGTCTTTCGAGAATTTTTCGTATTTTACGATAGTCGCTAAAAACGAAATTTAGGCTAGCTGGGGATGAATGCAATGTTTTGATCTATGAAAACATTTTAAAAACTTTCGATGCTAATATTTTAAATATTATTATATTTATATATATTTTAGATATTTCATATTGCATTGTCTTCCAGTTCTGAACTATATTTAAATATATTTTCAAGTCTCTAAGTCATCGGGAAGTTAGTTTAAAGTCGATTGCAAAATTTTTACCGAACAGACAGACAGAAACCATTTAAAGCGAGTTGATATAAACGTGTTAAAATATGCACAGTTTCCCAAAAATATGCAAAAATATGCATTTATTGTAGAGTATGCACTAATGATTGAATGCCATTTTAAAGGTAATTTCATGATTCTTAAAGATACCTTGACTATCTCACTTTTGAGATGCCCAGTAAAAATATGCATTTGGATGGAATGCCTTGCCCTAGTTATTACTTATGGCTTTATAAGGCTGTGATTCGACCCATCATCCCTATGCATCCATAGTCTGGTGGAGTAGACTAAATGTTGACAGCGTTAGGAAAGCTCTTGCCAGACTTCAAAGGACTGTGGCCATTTGTTGTACGGGAGCTTTCGTACAACACCTGGCCCATCCTTGGATGCATTGCTCAACTTACCACCCCTTGATATTTCTGCCAAAGGAGAGGCTGTCAAAGCCATATGTAGGTTTAAGTGCAATGGGTATTAGTATGACACTTGCTGGGATATTGGTGATATTGTTGAAGATACTGATTTGGATCTAACAGTTGTATCAATGCCTTCCGATGCAATGCCAACAATCGCAGTTTTAAAACAACGCTACACAATACAAATTCAAAAGGCCCAAGCTTGGTTTTTGCCGGGACCTGGGCCACGTAAGCGTATTTTCACTGACGGTTTCAGAACAGAATTCGGTTCGGGTTCTGGGGTCTTCATTGAAAATGATGGAGTGCACCTTCACTTCTCCCTCGGGTTGTATGCTTCTGTTTTTCAAGCAGAAATTTGTGCAATCATCAGGGCAATGGACCATGTTATTGATAATGGTTGGAGAGAAAGGAATATCTGTGTATTTAGTGACAGTCAGGCTTCGCTTAAATCCTTGCTTAATCCTCTAACCACGTCTAAACTGGTTATGCATTGTAAATCCGGGCTTGATTTTATTGGCAAACACAATAGTCTGCTGTTGATATGGGTTCCTGGACACTCAGGAATTTCACTTAACAGAAAGAGCTGCAGGCAGCTGGTGGGATTATATATGTACGAGTCATTTCTCTTGGGCCAAACATTTGCATGTGATTGGCCTGGGAGCTAATGCCTTCTGTGCTTCCTGTAGTTTGGAGGAAGAATGTGAAGAGACGGCGGACCACTTTCTTAGTGTCTGCCAGATCAGAGTAAGCATATTTGGTACTGAAGTGTTGGGAGACGAACAGCTCTGCTAAGATTTATTAATAAATCTGGTAGATTTAAAGAATAGCAAAAGGGAATACAAGATATAGTTCAATGGACGTAAAACTTGTCTGAGTGCTGTATTCTTGAATACTTCTTTTGTCTGTTCCAACAAAAAAAAAAATTATTACTAATTACGTTCCTAGCACTTCAAAAATTGGATTAAATAAATAGTGAATATGGAAATACTAAATAATTTGTTTTCTAAATATAGTAACTTAACTCACTGTAGTTAGGTTCAATAAAACAAGAAATTTCTCAAGCAGCTTTTAAATAAATTTCATACCTTTAAATGAAGATCTTTCATGTTCTCCCAGATAGCTTTGCAAACTTTGGGTAAACAGTAAACCAAATAGGAACGGGAGATTCTAGTTTGGTACTCCAAACTTTTGTTCCATTCTCCAGTTACTAGGAATCGCAGTGTAGCGCACATCTGTTCTTCTGGTGAAATAACATTGCGATAATTTGTTCCCCGCTTCTTCAAATTGTTTTCCACAAGTTGCAGAATTTTGTTGAAATTCTCTTCAGACATCCTCAAAAAATTTCTATAGGCCTAATTATCAGTCAGTCTAAGTTGATGTGACACAAAACCAAAGCACCCCTCGGTTACTCTTGTTTTATGCCATATCCGCACAGGATATGTTTTTGCGAGTACGCCTATCGTTTTGTGTCATCATATATATTTTTAAGCACTTTCTTATAACTTATCTGTGTTCATTTTTTTTTGCATATGCATTACCATATTTTAACGCTTCTAAACCAATGTCAATATTGTTAATTTTTTTTTTTTTTTTTTATAATTTTATTAACTTATTTTACAAAGTGTAGCAACCAAATGTTACTGTTTTAATAACCATGAATTCCTAATATAATTCCTAATATACTTTGGGCACCGAGTTGAAAAATCAAAGAGAGAATCTTTGTGTTTTAAAAATACATTTTGTTTGTTTTACTACTTACTGTATTTTTTAAACTTCTCTATTTTGCTATAAATTTTTATTGAAAAATAAATAATAAACATATGTATTTTGGTGCATATATCTTCTAAAGTATTGGAATTTTTTTTATGAACTAAGGAACTATAGCAAGAACTAGTTCACTGGAGGCAAATGAACTAAAATATCGGATCTCTCAAGAAACTAAAATTCCCAAATTAAGAACACATACATGCCGATTTTTTTTCACAAGTATAAAAATTCCAATTTTTACCTAAAATGCTTCGGAAGGGCCGAAAGTACCTTGGATATGAAAATGGGCGGGAAAAGATACGATTACACCTTAAATATCAACACTGTGCAGTAGTAAAAAGGGAGTCGAGATCTAACTTTTAGATGACTCAAAAATCACATCACAATGTGTCTAGAATATACTTTAAAACTAAACATTTGAGGGAGCAATATGTCACAAGTTGGGGTAACGTGGCAGAGAAGATTAAATACAATGGATTTAAATTCCAATAAATGGTGAAAAATAGTGATGCGCCGATATACGGCTTTTACGACTACGATTGCGGTTACGGTTGTGATTTTTAGTAACCGCCCGTTACGCTTACGGTTACGATTATTGTCTTTAAATTAATAAGCAATATTTTCAGAATGTATTTGCTCTAGTCAAAAACTTAGTTGGTAGCATTTATGTAATTGAAGAGAAAAATTAAAAGAAAATGATCTATTTGTTTTTAAGGGCGAATTATAATTTTCATGAGTTAAATTATAAGACCGAGTCTACACTATAAATCCAATAGTCGACATTCTTTACGTTCCTCATGAGAAGAACAGAAAAAGTAGTAGCATTCTTTTCAAACATGTACATGGCTTATTTGCTCCATACATTTTGCTAAAGTATTTCAGATCTTCATTGTGACAGCAGAATATGAAAATAGGGTGTTAAAAACCAATTAAAATGAAAAAAAAATTTAAATTTGTGAAATTAATTAATTAATTTTTTTAAAGGATGTTTTACAATAGGTTTGGGATTTTGTATGGAAAGATTTTCAGATATCTATACCTATGTAGAAAAAAGCTGCTAAAGCGAATGGCGTACCCAGTTTTTTGATACAACTAAACCGAAAGCCATTCCTAGCGCCTAAATTGACCATTTGGCACTTTTTCAACTGTTAGGATTTTCCAGATAGCGGTTATTTTATAAAAATTAAAGTACGTAGGATTGTAGGTAATTCAATTTAGTTTATTTAAAATCGAGATTTATTTGAACTAGAGAATTAACTTTTAGTGAACCCATATCGAGTACAATCAAGTTCACCTTTGTCAAATGTGGTCAAAAACTTGCACAAAAGAACAAAGCAGGAGTTGAAAAAATTGTCTTATCGTGGAAATTTGTAGTCTTTATTTACGTCTGTCAACTACAGTATTATATGTACAGGTTTCCCACGTACAACACGGCACTTGTAGAGCTCGATTTCGCTAAAACACGATTTGTTAATAGCGGAAATCCCCATATAACACCCCCCCCCCCCCCATATAGCACGATTTCCTTCCAACACGATTTGCGAATAGCTGAATCCCTCGTATAACACGATTAGTGGAAAAAACTAATTTGCGTATTATCGAACACAAGGCAGAAGTGAAACTTCTTGTGAACTAAACAAAACACAAGCAAATAACGAGCAAATAAAAATTTTCAATCGCTAAATTTTTAACTTCATTGGCTTGTGTTTTTTTAATTTCATTTGCTTGTGTTTCGTTTAGTTCACAAGAAGTTTTACTTCTGTCTTGTGTTCGATAATACACAACCAATTTTTTTTTTTGGGATTAATGCTAGAACAAAAATTGCAACTCTGTACCGGTAATGTCGATAACAATTGTAGCGAACTCCTTTTTGTGTACGACATCTTCATGTAATTCCTTGGACATTTGCGCCATCTGAATGTGAAATGTGTAACTGTCATAAACTTTAAGATGGCGACGCTACACATTGTTCTTTCTGCCATAGGCGTGTGTGTGTATGTGTAATTAATATATTGTATTGAATTAAAACTATTTATGAATCGTTTATTATATAGTTTGCTAGTGAATTCTGTTACGGAATATTGATATTTAGCCCCTCATGCACATTACTCGACAAAATTATGTCGCATTGCAAACTTACGCGCGACGTCACATCCGGTCTAGGACAAGAGAAAAGAAGTTTCACTTCAATAATTTAGAAATTAAAATATCTTTTTAAATTTGTAATAAGATATTTAACTACAACTCTAATTTTTATTATATTTATCAAATTCCAGTTCACTCTGTGTTTTAGTTTCATTGTAATTTTTGCTTGTTATATTAAAATTTTTTCTTTAAATGTTCCAATAAATTTTCTGTTATGTGCTTATTATTAAAATTTGTTCATATAAAATATATATACTTTCTGATTTTTTTTTTAGTTTTTACAACCAAAAATAAAAACTTTATATATAAAATAAAGAAATATATAAAAGGGTGCGTGGCAGCCCCAACCTAATCTAATTATTTAACTTTTTGAATATCTTTTGCTTTGATTAGAGATTTTTTTTAGACACCGAAATTATATTTTTAATAGGTATATTTTATTATAAATTTTTTTTAGTTTAAATTTGTTCGGTAGGATTAACATTTGACAAAAATAAATTTTTTTTATATTGCTCTTTTGATAGTTTTTGTCTAATAAAAAAAATATATGTTAGCAAATAAAGAAATAAAACTAAATAGATAAAAAATAATTAAATAATTCATTGGTTACAGTTTCAACACTATATAAATGATAAATAATGTTTTTATATTTTTTATGATAAGTAGACATGAAAGTACCCTGGCGTATTCCTTTGGCGCCGAATGACGTAATTTGAAATAAGGTGTTATACTTTCTAATATTTTTTAAAAAGTGTGAAGATAACAGATGTGCCCCTGTCAATAGGTTTTTTATTGTTTCTGGTGGCTCTTGAATTTCAGGGAGAATTACTTTGCCAGCAGCACAGCACATACCATTAGATTCATCAAACCATTTTTTTGCTAAGCATCTAGAGCACGTCTTATTCATGCCCCCAATTTGTACATTGTTTTGCTGAGAATATTCAAAATTTGGGTTATATCTAAAAGCCGACCTATTACCCATGACAGAATTTCGACTTTGCGCTCTAGATATAGATGTTATTTGTCTCTGCGTAGCAAGCCTCTGCTCACGTTCAAAACTGGATTCCTTAGTGTGAATTTGCAATTTACGAATTCGATTATTTTTAAGTCTATTATTTTTAAGGGCCAGATTCTTCGCGCGAATTCGAGATGAATATTGTCTAAAATTTTCAAAACGCTGTGAATGCTCTGGGCTAGACTCTCGGATACAACGTACTCTATATACTCTTGACGTCGATGTATTTCTAGAAAGTTCTGGTTTTCTTTTTGAAATTTTTCGTTATAAGAAATTAATTCGTTGGGTGTACGATTGACAAATATGTATACATATACTTGAGAGTATAATCTCAACTACAACAACGAAATAAACAAATAAATTATTTCAACATTTGTTTACAAAAAAACTATGTTTTGGTATGAGCCTACTTACAACGCAAATACCTTCCTATTTAAGGTTTCTTTTATGATCCAATAAAATCGCAATGTTACTTATTAATCGGAATATTATTTATAAATTTTTTCAATTAAGTTCTGCAACACATTAATTATTCACGAAATAAAATAAGGTAATCAGCTGTTCTCATTTCCCAACAGCCAAACAGCATTGCCAGATGTAAATAAACATTGAAAAACTGCAAACATTTATATACGAAAATTCATATATGCATATATACACATGAAGAAAAAACGAAACCGGTTTGATTGACAAATATACAAATGTCATTCAAACTATTCTACTTATTGTTTATTTGATATTCATCTCGTTAGCATTTACAAATAGAATGGAGTTCGTAAGATTTTCACATTAAAATGAAGTTTTATTGTCACTGGAATTTCATTTTATGCTTGGATATGTATATAACATGCATTTGACGTCAGATTTTTAAACAGCGCAATGTCCGAGATGGCTAATGTGCAAGTTTGATGTTTTTATTAAATGTTAGCCAAGGGAAAACTTTTTTTTACAATTTTTTAACACACATTTTTTTTTAAATTAAAACACCCACATAATAAGGCAACCTTTTTTCATAGTTAAACACAAATTGTATTTTAACTAAACTATACGCATTTACAACTTTGCATTTCATATGGACTTAAATTGTAGTTAATAAAAAAAAGAATGAAAATTTTGAATACATTTACTGTAGTCATGCTAAATGTTTTTCTTTTTAAGAACCTGTTTTGCCCAATCTCTTTCTTGAAATCTTAAGAAGATATAAAAATTTATAGTGGACGTTATCACACCCGCATGAACTCCCAGAATTTATTTTTTTTTTTTTCTTAATTTATATGGCTATACATAATTCATAAATATTAATATAAACGAATTTACAATGAAAAAATTAATAAACAGTATATTTTTATATTCAGGTAATGCGTCTGAATCATGAAAATATAATATTGCATTTTATGCCTGATTTCCATTTTAACAACAGTTTATGGCCGACACATTCATTTTTTGTTTTGGTTTTTAGCATTGCATTTATTAACGTTAAACCGACATCAGTGCGATAGGGTATGACAATCCCCAGAGCCTATATTTACTGAAATAATTTCTGTATCGGTCAAACTCTTATAATTTTCGTTTGTAGAACCTTTGCATAACAATCCTCTCAAGAAAATTTAGCTATACATATGCAACCTGAGTGTTACCAGTTCCTCGTGCTCTTGTAAAAATTCGATGGGATATGACATCTCCACAGCAAAAATAATGAAAATTTTTGTGTAAATATTGTTGAATGCATATTCAAATTCGAATAATTTTTATTTTGTTTAAAAATCGTTTGAACATGAAATGTTTTTATGTTATTTATACCCTTTGTGTATTTGCATGTTGTATATTTAGTTTTGTATTTACTTTTTGTCGATAAAAAAAAAATAATTTGTATAAAAAAAAAAATTTATTTGGTGGGATTCGAACCCATGCCTCACAAAACTCCTTCCTACATTCATATCTTTAACTACCCCTCTTACCAACTGATCCACACATGAACATGAAATAAAGTGATTAAATTATATTAATATGTAGTTACATTCATGCAAATGAAAAAAAAAATAAAACACAAAGCTCTCAAACTCTCACGCATTCTGTTCTTTTTTGTGTTTGTGCAAAAACAAATGCAAGGGAAATGAAATTTTTACTATAAAAATGCATTTTGCAGACAAAGTATTAATTTTAGAAATAAACCGCCGGTGACTTTTATGTGGCAAACAATGAGATCTACAATCCTTTCATACATCATTTTAATGTATCTCTTATACTTCCTAAGTTATACCACTTCAAGCATTTATTTTGTATGGGAGGTGCCACACCCAATTGTTTTATTGAAATAAAATATAGCCTATGTTCAAACGGGGAACCCCACGATCACAATACTGCAAAAAATTTTAAAATCGGGTCAGTAGTTCATGAGACTACCCCAATAATACATCCAAACTTTACTAAATTATTAATAGTATAGATAAAGAAATTGTATCAAACCGTGCAAATGAATGAATGTGACAGCTCGGACAGCACTTATCCCAAAAAGTTGTTTTTAAAACTCTTGGAATATAACCCTGTTTTTGTACTACTTGCTTGTCCCGTATAATACGATTTCGTATATAATACGGCAGATTTCTAAATTCTTGGAGCCTAGCTCCGTTTTTTATACTGCTTCCTTGTTCCGTATAAAATGAATTCGTACAACACGATGCTTTTTTGGAGCCTAACTATCGTTTTATACGGGGAAACCCTGTATTACATATTGATATAAATCAACAATTTTGGCGCGATTAAGTATGGAGAAAATGTTAAAAGTTAGTAGTTACTTCTTAATTAGTAAGTTTCATTAATTTAAGGGAATTTTTTCAACTTCTGCTTGGTTTCTTGCAATTTTTTGGCGACATTTTTCAAAGGTGAACTTGATTGTACTCGACATGGGTTCACTAAAAGTAAATTTACTAGTTCAAATATAACTCGATTTGAAAATTTTTTGTATTTTAAATAAACTTAGCAGAAGCTGCGGCCTTCTTGGAGACCTTGCCTCAATCAGACATTGACACTCTCTCCGATGATGGGAGTGTCATGTCGACCTCCGAACTAATTGGCGACTTTTTCGGAAAAATGGGGCTTGTAGCCACATACGCCGATGCTCCTCCTTTGTCTGAAGAGGAGGACATCGATGTCACCATGATCGCTCACCCTAATGATGGTGAAGGTTCTACAGATTAACCTTCACCACTGCATCTGCAGCCTTGCTCCTCCGCCTGTCTCAAAAAGGAGAGGAGCTCATACTGGTCCAAGAACCATGGGTCGTTAATGACCGGGTTTGCGGACTGAATATTAATGGATACCGCATAGCGTATGTGGAGGGTCAAGGTAAACTCTGATCCTGTATCCTTATCAAAAATAGCATTAACGCTCTTTTACTCTCCAGGTTCAGCGATAAAGACAACGTGGCCATGGTTAACGCCATGGCCACCTGGATCGTCTCCAGCTACATGGCCCATGACCACGGTAGATCACCGCCGCACGATATGTTGAAGCTTCTGGTTGCAGAGACTAACCGCAAACGGACCCCGGTTATCATCGTTGCCGACGCCAATGCCCATCACGAGATGTGGGGCAGCACGGACACAAATGAACGAGGTGAGTCTCTCTTTGATTTTATCCTTACTCATGACTTAGTTATTGCTAATAGGGGAAACGAGCCAACCTTCATTACTTCAAATAGAAGGGAGGTTCTCGATCTCACTCTAGTAAGTAAACACTCGTCACACCTACTAAAAGACTGGAGTGTCTCGCAAGAGTGCTCCTTTTCTGATCATAATTATATTAACTTCACCATTGATAAACTAGATCCTACAGACTCTGCAGGTGCTACTAGCCTCATCAATAGGAAGCGTACTGACTGGACAAAGTTCCATGCCATTATTGAGTCTGGCATACAGCCTGCTCTACCCACTATTAATAACCATTGCGATATTGATCGAGAGGTAAACTGCATTACAGCACTTTTTAACACTGCTGCCAAATTGGCATGCAATTCTTCCAAACCTAGAGGTAAGACCAAACCTTTATGGTGGACCTCGGAGATTGCAGAGCTTCGAAAAGTATGTAGAAGACTCTTTAATAGAGCCAAGGCTTTTAATGACTGGTTTCCCTTTAAATCAAAACAAAGGGAACTTAAGTACGCTATAAGAAAAGCCAAAAGGGCGTCTTGGAGGAACTTCTGTGGTAGCATAAAAAGCTCTTCCGAGACCAGCCGACTTCGAAAACTCCTCAATACGACTCCTAAGGCTCTCGACTGTATCCAAAAAGCTGATGGTCACTGGACTGTTTCTGGAATCGAGACCTTAGAGGTGCTCCTGAATACTCATTTTCCGGGGAGTGAAACCTTCGTTGATCATAGTCCTTCTGTGACCGATCATCCTTTAAGTAACCCCTTTCCAATTGACCGACACTCTTTTAAAGTGCTCCATCAAATCCTTCAGCCCCTATAAATCTCCAGGGCCAGATGGTATCATTCCCGCGGATATTCAACAAGGGGCTGAACACGTAACATCATGGCTATTGCAAATTTATAATGCTTGCCTAAAATTCTCGTACATTCCCAAAAGCTGGAGAGAGGCTCGTGTAGTCTTCATACCCAAAGCAGGGAAGGCGTCCCATACCAACCCAAAGGACTTCAGACCGATCAGTCTGTGCTCCTTTCTCTTAAAAACACTAGAAAAAGGGTTCTTGATTTTCATATCAGGAACTCTATCAATCCCACTCTTTTATCCAAATCACAGCATGCCTATACTAAAGGGAAGTCTGTGGAAACAGCGCTACATGTACTCATTGAGGAAGTTGAGAAATCACTTTCCATCAAAAAATACACGCTTGCAGTGTTTCTCGATATCGAGGAGGCTTTCAACAATATCTGCCCCGACGCTGTCGTTAATGCCTTAATAAATCTTAATCTTAATGTTAATCTGGTTAGATTTATAGGACAACTACTTAAAACACGTATTATCCGCCTCTCTATCGGAAATGATAAAGTCAAAAAGGTTGTCAATAGGGGCACACCACAAGGAGGTGTATTATCGCCTCTTATTTGGAATCTGGCGGTGAACACACTGCTAAACAGATTAGACCAAACCGGCTGCAAAATAATAGCTTATGCAGATGACATTGCTATTGCAGTATCCGGCCAATACGTTGCTACTCTTTCAGAACGGCTAAATCACTCACTTAGCATTCTGTCTCACTGGTGCCGTGAATTCGGTCTTAATGTTAATCCTGCCAAAACAGAGGTTATGCTTTTTACTAGAAAGTATAAAATACCAACTTTTGCCCTACCCAAAATTAATGGTACCTCGCTTTGCCTTAGCAAGCGCGTCAAATATTTAGGACTTGTTCTTGATCCTAAACTTCAATGGAAAGCTAATATAGCAGAGCGAGTACGGAAAGCCTCTTGCGCTCTCTACTGCTGTAAGAGGGCATTAGGAACAATATGGGGTCTTCAACCTCGAGTCACTTCCTGGCTCTATTCAGCAGTGGTCGAGCCTAATCTTCTTTATGGATCCGTCTTCTGGTGGCCAGCTACTGCAAAGGCGGTCAACCTTAAACCACTGGATAAGGTTAGAAGAACGGCAGCCATATTGATTACTGGGGCTCTCCGTACTACCTCCACAAAAGCTCTCTTCGCAATCCTTCATTGGTTGCCAACTTCACTTCTGGTTAAGCAACAAGCTAAGTGCTCTGCTGCCAGACTAAGTGCCCTAACTCGCTGGACCCGGTCAAACCTGGGCCATGCCAAGATTTTAATCCACGATACGTCCGTACCAACTAACGTAGACTACATTTGCTCTACCCCTAATTAAAACCACACGTTCTTCACCCATATCCCCAGTAGAGGAATGGGTTAATGACGAGGTGGTCACTGACAATTCAATTGACATCTATACAGATGGATCCAAATCGGACGAAAGAGTCGGCTTTGGCATCTTCTCTTTCTGACTTCCTGACCATTGCAGCGTCTTTCAGGCGAAAGTAATGGCTATCTATCAAGCGTCCAAGTGGCTTATTCGCAACGATTCATTCGATAAGAATATCTGCATCTACACGGACAGCCAAGCAGCAATCAAGTCCCTTGGCGGTGTTTTTACTACATCAAAGCTTGTTCTCGACTGCCGATCTTCACTCAACATTTTGTCGAGTCACTCGCAGGTCCACCTATATTGGATGCCTGGACATATGGATATTTCAGGTAACTGCAATGCCGACGAGTTAGCAAAACAGGGCTCGCAGCTTACAGATATATCACCTTCCTGCACCATTGGTGTCCCTCTTACGTCTATTAAATTAGCCATTAAGCAAAACTACCTTGAGGAAGCAAAAAGATCCTGGGTAGCGGAGCATACCTGTGGTATTACCAGGCTAACATGGACCACTATGGACAATATACGTACTAGACAGCTACTCAACCTAAGCAGAAGCTCCATCAGCATAACGACTTCGGTGCTCACGGGACACTGCATAATGGGGAGACATGCTGCAAGACTTGGACTGCCATTCAATGACTTCTGTCGGGGCTGCGGCTCTGAGAAGGAGGAAGAAACAGTCCTTCATTTCATGTGCGAATGCCCATCCCTGGCCAGGAGGAGACTAAAACTCCTGGGTTCACCTTTCTTCACTAGTCTGTCCGAGCTATAATAAATATTAAGGACATAGCCAAATTCATTATGGAATCCTCATGGCTCTCCAATCCGTAAATGGGGGAGTCGCGCCGTACTGTGGTATCACAATGAGCCTAAATGTGCTTAAGTGTGCTTTCAAGCAGAAGGCTGCCACTCCAACCTAACCTAACCTAAATAAACTTAATTAAATTACCTACAATTCTACGTACTTTCATTTTTAAAAAATTACCGTTATCTGGAAATCCTAACGGGTGTATTTAAAAATTCGTAAAAAAAAGTGCCAAATGGTCACTTAAGGCGCTGGGGCGGCTTTCCGTACAGTTATATCAAAAAACTGGGTACGACATTCGCTTAAGCGGCTTTTTTACATATAGAATTAATATATTCTTTTTTGTGCAAGATAAATGTTTTTTCCATACAAGATCCCAAACCCATTGCAAAACACACTTTTTAATTACGCTTTTCGGAGTAGCGCATACAGTTTTAGCAAATTTAAATTTTTTTTTATTTTAATTGGTTTTTAGCACCCTATTTTCATATTCTGCTGTCACAAGGAAAATCTGAAATACTTTAGCAAAATAAGCCATCTAATGTACATATATCATGTCTAATGAAAAATTGGTTTAACTCAATAAAAAAAAAAAACAAGAAAATGTTAAAATTAACAACTGATAAATTTTTGTGCACGAAGCATGGCATCTGTAAATTTTCCGATGTTAGCCTATTTGTCACGGTTGTTTATATAAGCCCTGCGCACAGTGGACGAAACAGCCAATTTAGCTTCTTTTAATTCAAATTTTAATATGTGAATTGCGCCAATTTTTTTTTATTTTTTTCCATTACCAATATCTCCTTGAGTTTATCCATAATTTTTGTTTTCTTTTAACTTATATATTCGAGTAGCTGTGAGCTTTCAAACATAACATATGTTTGTACAGGTGCAGCAATAAATTTTCCCGGTATTTCACATAGTTCAGTACAAACTTTGTAAATAATAAAATTATTTTCATATTTGTCAAGTAAAATTAATTTTGTTAAAGTTTGAGGTATCTATTTAAAAAAAAAAAGAAAAGTGTTTGCAGCTTGTATTTTATATGTTGTTGTTACAATTAGCAGTAGAAATTAGCCTTCGCAGTGTCCTCCGTTGAATGACATTTTGTGAACTATTGTGGAGCAGATCTTGTGATGGCCAAAAGTGTCCGGTCCAAATCTTATTTATTTTGTTTATTCTTTTATTCTTTTATTTTTCATTTTGTATGTGCGATAAACTTGATGAAGAGCAATGCCGTGAAATGGGCAGAAAATTAAGAATGTGTATCATGAAGTTAGTGGAAAGCTTGCAAAAGGTGATTAGCATATTTCGAAAATAAAAACAAGGAATGGTTAGATGGAGGGAGCCCTTGGGCTAATTGCTCCAAGAACTTTTACAAAAGTTGGACGACCCGTAAAGGAGTTTTCCAATTGCACTATAAAATGCCAGGTTCATAAAGTTTCTGTTTTAATTAATGAATCTTCGTGCAGCGAGCTAATGGTGGAAAGCGTTGCCATAGGAGTGGAAAAAGAACTGTATCTCAGGTTATTTCAATGTTAGATTAAAATGACGTCTTTCCTGTAAATTATACTCCTGAAGCGGCCTTGGCTCTTTATATTTATGGAGGTTACATGAAACACTAGTACAAACTAATGCTGGCCAGTGACAAAGCTAGAAGTGCCAGCATATACCCAAGTTATGACGTTTTGGGACTAGCTAAGCTGAGGTGCTATCCTAGTGTAGTATTGGTGACAGATTATTCCGCTGAAGTGCCCCTATAAAACTTGGTGGACCACACTGTTGCTAGAATCATTGAAGCACACACTGAATTATTTCAAAACATCATTACCGATGGAAATATAAAAAAAAAATTGCAATTTATAAATGGGGATGTGATGGAAGTAGTGGGCACTCCACATATCGGCAAAGTTATAGTGAACCCGAAAAGAATATGATTGACGAGCATATGTATACGGTTAACATTGTGCCATTGCAAGTGCAACTCGGATCCAACATAATATCGAACATTAAACCAACAAGTCTGAGCACATTCCAAGTTCATCATCAATTCCACAAGACAATGATAAATGGAAAAGTATTTAGTACTATTGTAGAAACATCATCACAAACGTGCGGGAATTGTAGAGCTACGCCGAAAATGATGAACGATCTGAATATGATCAAAAATCTACCAGTAAATGAAATTTGTTTTCAGTATGGTTTATCCACTCTACACGCGTGGATTCGCTGTTTTGGGTGTGTCATTCATATTTCATACAGGCTTCCCATTAAAAAGTGGCAGATTCGCGTTTCCGATAACGATATTGTTGAAAAAAGGAAAGTAGACATACGAACCGAGCTAAGAAAGAAAATGTCATTACTAGTGGATATACCAATGACTGGTACTCACAGTAGAAATGGAACTTTGTTGTTTATTTGAAAATTATTGGAAAAAATTTATAACAAATTTTGTTAAAATTTTTGCAATGTTCTTCTCTCTGTTTTGTTTACTTTTTTTCTATTGGTACTCTCTACACTTATCGGCTTACACAAACACGACGTAGTACACGTATATAACACATGAGAGGAAAGTTCAGGTATATACAATCAAGCAGAGGTATCTAGGTCTACTCTTTCTGCTTGATTGTGTGTAGCCGATTAACAACTGCATAACTTCGTTTCTTACTGGTGTTGTATGAGTGCAACAAAAACGCGATTTTTCATGTGACCATTGTTGTTGAAACTTTTGCACTCATTCTCGTGCTATTTTCTGAAGGTTTTTTCTGTTGATACTCTGTACATTTATCAGCACAAACACGACGTAGTAACGTATATAACACATGAGAGGAAAACAGTTATATGTAATCAAGCTCTCTCACTAAAGCACATGAGATAAAACTGCGAGAAGTCGACTCTCTGCTTGATTGTATGTTACCGATTAGCAATTGCATAACTTCGTTTGTTACTAGTTTCAAATGAGTGCAATAAAAACGCGATTTTCACATGACCGTTGTTGTTGAAGCTATTGTACTCATCCTCTTTCTGTTTTGAGAAGTTTTTTTCTGTTGACGCTCCTTACACTTATTGGCACATACACGACGTAGGAAAGCAGCTATATGCAATCAAGTTATCTCACATTGTACATTGTATGGAACTGATCTCCATATGAGCTCATTCGTTAAACACTAACAACAGCATAACTTCGTTTCTTATTTCCGTATCAAAATTTTCGATTTACATTCGCTAAATAAGTTTCAACCAACCCAAATTTTAAAATGGATTATTGTATAATAAATAAATGTGGTAATTTTGTTTTATTTTTATTAGCGTTTAGGTTCATTTGCAATCACTGCTCTTTGCATTTACGAAACACCAACTATTCATTAGTGGTACAGTTTTCGTCAGCTCAAAAAATCAAGTACCGTATTTGCTTTGTTTTTAGATAAAAACATAAATGTTCCATACAAATTTTAATTTTTTAGTTTTTTTTTTTTATCAAAATTCATGTGGTGTTTTAGTTATGTTCCCCTCATCTACCCGAGCTGAAGATTGAAATTTAAATATCAGTTTAGACAAGTTGCGCCTTTTTGCGACTTTTTTAATAAAAAACAAAAGAGTATCACTACTTGCTCTTCTTCGATACTAGTTGCGTACATTAGCCCTATTTACTATATGGTGCAAATGGTCTTGCATCATTGCAAATGCAAATTTTTATTGCATATGCATATATTAGTGGTTGTAATAGCAGAAATATTTTGCATTTGCAATGATGATGATGATATGATCTTGTGTTATGTGCATTGTGCATACAATGACTATGTGAAAGTCAGACAACTTACTTGTATAACTTTAAACATAGTTAGAAGTATTGCGAAAACTATTTTAATGTTTCAAAAATTCTTAAGATATTAATTTGAAAAAATCAGTAGAAAATGCAAAAATCATTACATTTTCGTACTGATTTCGAGATTTCAAAAAATCAATATTTAAAAAAAAACCAGGATCAAACCAGTACGTCTGGCTGCCCTACATATAAGAGATATGTGCGTGTTGCAGAACTTCCCATTTGCCCTACAGCGATAGAATTTTGAAAAGTTATGCAAGAATCCATAGACTGTTTTTTTTGGTTATTCATAAACTTTTTCGATGTCTAATAATTTTGGAGGTATGGCCATGTCAAAATGAAATGAAACTTTAGGCATTTTAGGGAAAACCTATTTCTTGTAGCAAATCATTTCACAATTTCTATGATATTTTTCCAAGGTAAAGGATCATGGAAAATATTAATAGAAAACATTTGTTCAGTTTTTAGATTGGTTTAAATTTGAAGATTTGTTCAAATAGCACTTGACGGTCTGTGATTCAGTAATGTTTGTCAACGGCCAAAAAACTGTACTTTTGAACTACTAAAGATTTTTTAGTAAACTTATTTTTTGTTGAATATAAAATTCTTCAATCTTTATTTTATTGTGCAAATTTAAATCTGCTATTTAGTTTCTGGGAGTTTGTTCGTCAGCATTTTAAGAATATTTCAAGGCCGTTACTTCCTACCCTGTATTTAGATTTTCTCCTTCCCATCTGAGATTTCTTTTATAACGATCCGAAACCTATAATTTCATTGTATGTCGAACCCATATAAAACTTGTATTTTTTTAACTACTACACGTTTCATGCCAGAGGAAAATGTGCTTATCATGGAAAACAAATACAATTTGAGTTCTATCACACAAAAATCTCTATTATTATAACATGGAATACGAAAATTTTAAACAAATTTGAAAAAAATTTTAATTTGTTTGGGAGCAGTGTCTAGTGCCTTTTTGAGTCTACAGATGGCATCTGACAGCATTAAAACTTTGGTGAAGAGACAAAGAAAATGCTATCAGTTATGATCTGAAAATGATCTATTCTTGGCTGAGGCTACTTTACAAAAGGTAAAAGCTCTTCACTTCCAAAATTGATAATTACGTAAAAACGGCACTTCATAAACTTCGTATTACATTAGTACCAGACACAGGAGAGCTATAATGGTTTGATCTAATATAGCGATATATCTATTCATAAAATAAAGAAAAACCAAATGTAATAATATTATTAAAACTTCGAAAGGTATGCAAATATTAGCTGAGGGAAAATATAAAAAATATCCTCCCAAAGCGATATTCATTAATATATTGAGCATTACTTTTAATGCACTAACAAATGTGATACCAAAAAACAAAACCAGTGAATACGAAAGCTCGGACTTTTGGCCAATGGATGTAAATCTTGAACCATGGCTTTTTTCGTTTGTAGTTTTCATATTTGCCATTATTCTTCAAAATATCAATATAATTTTTATTTTTCTGAGCTTCATCCAACGTTTGCTATAAATACATTGCGAATTTAGATTGGAGAAATAACATGTATCCGCCACTGATAATAATGATTAACCCTCTAGTTCCCAAATTTTTTATTGATAAAATAAAAATCGGAATTGATTAATATTGGGGTAAAAACCATAAACTGATTTAAAAACCCAAAAAAAAACTAATGGGCGTGATTTTATGAAGTGGAAACCTTTGAGCGCCTAAAATTATTTGATGTCGAATGAGCTTTTTATCAATTTGTTTTAAGTAATTAAATATTTTATATAAAAACTAAATTGTGTATTAACGAACACAAGGCAGAAGTGAAACTTCTTGTGAACTAAACTAAACACAAGCAAATAACAAGCAAATGAAATTTTTCATTCACTAAATTTTTTACTTTTTCATAATTTCATTTGCTTGTTATTTGCTTGTGTTTCGTTTAGTTCACAAGAAGTTTCACTTCTGCCTTGTGTTCGTTAATACACAACCAATTTTTATTTTTTGCAAATATATTTTGTTTACTTCGTTTTGCACAAAAGCTTTTTTGTTTTTGTGGTTATTCTGTCACTATTGAAAGCTTTCGAATGCCAGTTTAAGAAAAAAATGACAAACAGCTGATTAAATGCATATGCAGAGTTGCATTTGTTATGCTTTACGAAAGTACTTAAAAGACTATCAATTATATCTGCACGTGTTTCTACTTTTGTTGATATTTAAAATTGAGAACAAGATCATTTAATATTTGTGCAAAGATGTTTAAACGACAGAAATTGCTTGCTATTGAGAAAGAATCAATGGAGGAGGATAATACTAGTCCACACACAGTTCAAGTACGTCTCGTTTCGGACACCGGTGAAGAAGCAGGCCCACCGATTGATTTGCCAGCAGGCGTGACTGTGGAACAACTAGGAGTCATATGCAATGCGCTGCTGAAGAATCAACACCTTACATATTCTTTTTTTCAATCGCTAAATTTTTTACTTCATTGGCTTGTGTTTTTTAATTTCATTTGCTTGTGTTTCGTTTAGTTCACAAGAAGTTTCACTTCTATCTTGTTAATACACAACTAATTTTTTTTTTTTTTTGGGATTAATGCTAGAACAAAAATTGCAAATCTGTACCGGTAATTTCAAAGACAATTGTAGCGAACTCCTTTTGTGTGCGACATCTTCATGTAATTCCTTGGACATTTGCGCCATCTGAATGTGAAATGTATAACTGTCATAAACTTTAAGATGGCGACGCTACACATTGTTCTTTCTGCCATAAGCTTGTGTGTGTGTGTGTAATTAATATGTTATATTGAATTAAAACTATTTATGAATCGTTTATTATATAATTTGCTCGTGAATTCAGTTACGAAATATTGATATTTAGCCCCTCATGCACATTGCTCGACAAAATTATGTCGCATTGCAAACTTACGCGCGACGTCACATCCGGTCTAGGACAAGAGAAAAGAAGTTTCACTTCAAAAATCTCACCTATCCATAGCTAGTTCTTTGATCTGGATAGTATGACGGGAAGTATTTTATTTACTTTTTTAATTTTTTGACTTTTATCTCAAATACAATCAAACTAATTAATTTTCCTATTTTTCACAAATTTTGGACTTTGACAGTCACTAACTTTTGTACTACGCATCAAAGCTCATAAATTATGCATTTTTTTTAAAGCTTGGGAAATTCCCTAAACGATGTAATAAAATGTAGCAACATAAAACTGTTTTGGTGGCAATTCCATCCCTTTTGGTGAAGGCCGTCTAGAGGCGGGCATGGGAACTAGAGGGTTAATATCATTTAAATGACAACATAACATAGATAAGAATGTTTTTTAAAAAATATATGAGTTTAGGAACTACTTATCGACCGATGGCCACTGTCGCTAATGTAGAACAAACATGACGGTTAAGACTCAATAAATCTCATTATCAAAATAAAAAAAAAGTGTAGAAAAATTTTGTAAACTTCATTTCATCATTATTCTCCATAATGAAGAACAAATATCAAACTCTCGAGACATTTAGGTAAAGAAAAAAATTATACTTTTATTGAACGAAATCTTTGTGTTATTTATTAAACAACATTATTATTAAGAAATATGAAACTCTCGAGACATTTAGGTAAATAAAACAAATTGTACTTCTATTGAACGAAATCTTTGTGTTATTGAAATGGGAAACATAAAAACCCGATGAGCGACCTCTAAATATTGTATCTCTGAGCCCGTGCCTAGTGAAAATTCTGTTTACAACATAAACTACTGTTTTATACAGAAGCCGCTAGGAAATCAGTCTAAAAAATCAACTCAAACACTTTTGCTTGAATTTTTAATGCCTTCTTCTTATTTTATGGCAGAACAGCTAATGGACTTCCAAGCTCTTCCCTTTCATTCATATTGTGTGAGTTATATTTGTGCACAAGTAGAATGATCCTACAATTTTCTGTTGAACCCGAACGTAAAAGTGGAAATCTTTTCTTAGGCAATTTTTACTCTTGGAGGTTTGTCATCATTGCCAGCCAAAAGTGGTACAGTGTAAAAAACTTTGTACTTTCTGTATTTCATTTTCGGCCTTGTCAAGAATCGAATCCGGGCCCCTTGCGTAGCAGCCCAGCACACGAACGACTACGCAACGGCGATCAATTATAATGTAGGGCAGTGTTATTTTGATCAAAGCAAATATTGAATTTTATATGTGGTATTATTCTTCCTTTCAATAAATAGATGCAAACACATACATATGCACAATAATATGCAGTGAGGCACGTTGTCTCTGGTATACGACGGCATCTGGTATATGCTGCTTCTCAGTATTTTGTAGTTTAGTTCTTGTGCGGTCATGTGTATATAAAAAAAAATGTAATTACAAGAACATATTTGCGTATTTTTTTTTAATAATTTCGAAACGGAAAAAGTGTGGTACAAAATTTGTTAAAATTAATATCAATTTGTGACAAAATAAAAATATTTATGTGGATATTTATTTTAGTTTTTCGAAACGTTTCTACGTTTTTCAAAATATTTTTTTCTTAATCTATAATATTTGAAAAATTATATTTAGCATGAATTAGATATGTGTATGTATGCACAGATATACTACATGAATATATACATATATAAACTTATAACATGCACTTGTGTTAATTTTTTTTAAATATAAGAGAAGATGCTACAAAGAGGTTAAGGGAGAGGATATTGATCATCTTTTAAACATATATGTATATGCACACCCATACCTCGATTTACACTGTACTGGATCTACACGGTTTTAAATTAAATTTAAAAAAAATATTTTGGTATATATTTGTGTGAATTATATGTATTTTCTATTATTCTTGCCGCCCTATTCAATTATGATACATGTGTATCACTTTCAAATATAATTTAAATCGGAAAGAAACAAAGGTAAAGCAAAGTAAATAGATTTCCGATTCTAGAATTTTGTACGTCAAAATTTTGTATCGAAAATACTGTTAGTTCAAAATTCTGCAAAGGGTCATACTCATGATACATCACGCAGCCGAGGGGAGAGGGGACTTGGCAAACTATGACTAATTGTGATATGGGGGACATAGTTCTTCGGTATTATTTATTTTATTATATTTTTCAGAATTTTGTTCTGCTTAAAAGTGTGACGATAATTTCTATTTATTTCCGAACTATCGTGAATTTTCAAAAAAAACGTATTTCCTAGAAAATTATACTTCCCTTAGTTGTTGGTTCATTTCTCAACATACGCGTGTCATGCGAATTCCCATAGTTTAACTCACCGCTTAGTAAATGAAACATATCAGTTTATCATGAATGATCCAAATATCCCATACTGTCAGAAATATTCCTATAAGCGCGTATACTTATTTAAGGAAATTTAATAGAAATATTTCACTTTGACAATACAAATCTACAAGAAAAACATAGTTGGGGTAGCTGTCGGGAGACACACTTAGGCCTGAACGGCCCGTTATGATACCAAATACAAGAAAAACATAAAAATTAATAAAAAAATAAATAATAAGAGAAATAAATAAACTACAACGTATTTGACAGTATCTAAAGATGGCAAAGATTTACCTGAAACATTCGTATAAGGGCAGACATAAAAAACATTAAATGTCTTAAATTTAATACGTCATATGTTCATTTTGTTGTATAACCTGGAATATTCTATTAGGCAGTTTTTTTTTGGAGCTTCCATTCTTATTTGCTCCCATACCTCCTTGATTTTAAATTTTAACTCTGTGACAGTTAAATACGGTTGGCGCCCTCTATTTTCTCCATATATTTTAGTGACCATAATGCTTCAAATGTTTTCAATAGGGTTTGAATTAAGGATGCAGGCAGACCATCCAAAAAAGTCAGTGTTATAATTCTCAAACCAAACTAAAGAATTCTTGGAAATATGAACCGATGTATTGCCATGTTTAAATATGCAATCGTCGTCCATTTTTTCTTTGACGAAATTTATGGGATCGTCTTCTCTCACCTTATTATACAAATTCGAATTCATTTTAGTTAAAATGAAGAATGACCTGCCCTTACTAACGGAAGAAAAAGCGGTCCAAACCATCGCACTTCTACCTCCGAAGTTAATTGAGATGTATTGATCTGGGAAATCGTGATTGAATTTCTTCTCGTTGAGAAAAATTATTTTATCCCATTCTGATGCAAATGTTTACGGATGAAAGCTGGCCTGGCTTCTTTGTTATGTTTTCTTTAGCATATGCTCTCCAACAGCTTTCTTCCATTTGATGTGAGGTGTGTGAAATATGTTGACCCAATTTAGTTTGAATTTGAGAAGAGATTAATTACACTGGAATAAAGTGAAAATATAACATGAACCAAAGTATGTTTTCTACACTAATTCAAGGCCGCTGAACACAAAAGTCACATTAATTTTTTTTCTATGGGTAAGTTTTCGAGATATGACAGAATAACGGGTTTGCAGGTTACAGTTTCACTTACTGGCTAATATCTCATTACCTATAGCTTCTATCGATCTGAGTTATAATTTACAGAAAATATAATTAAATTACGCATTTAATGCTGCCAAGTTTACTAAAATCGGATAGTAAATGACTGAGATATAGATGTTGAAATTTAAATTTTGGTGTGATTTTTGAGAAATTTTCACACAAGTCGTGGGCTAAGTTTCTTTCTCACTAAAAGTAATCACAAAATCTGAATTTTATTTTTTTAACCGATAGACTATTTCATTACAAAAATGTTGAGCATAAAACTATAGCAATCGGATCAAAAATGACAAAGTAATCAAGGATTGAGTAAAAATAAAATATTCTCGAAAACTCGAAACTTTTCTCAAAATTCGTTCTGGTCTAGAAAATGATGAATAAATAACACTATGCAACAATTTGAGGGTCAATGTCTCGGGACAAAACCAAACCAATCGAAAATAATAGTATTTGAACTCAGTAACAAAAGACCAGATCCCTTTTTGCTCCACTACGTCACGTTTTTTTTTTTTTTACAGTGGCTTAAAATTTTGATTTTTTGGGCAAACATCGAATAAAATTATGAGAAAAACATATTTAAAATTTTATTTGAGGTGATTCTTGTCTTGGGCGACCTATATTAAAAGGTTTTTGCCTTTGGCACGTAAAAAGTTTGGTTAATTTCTTGTTCAATTTCCAACGTTGTACTTTCGAAAAAAAATCCAATTTTTGAGAAAACTAATTTTGGCTGTCGGCCATTTCGTGAATTATCGGTCAAACAAAATAATAGTAGTATGTCCTAAGACCATAGTCATAATTTTTCTAAGGGTTTTTTTAGACCTACCAGTGTGCCGCATTCGTGAGATGATGATTTTCAAAACTGTAAGGACGAAGAAATTGAAACACCCGAAAATTATTATTTAGAGGTCCTTTATTGAGCAATGTTCGATTGTGAGTGAAAAAATATTTTTCAAATCATACAAAAATTCAGGCAAACAAATTCAATTTATGTTTTTCATTATTCAAAACCTGTATATAATAAGTATATAACAAAAGCAAGTATATAAACTCCAACAAAAACGTCCTCCATTAAGCTACAAAAACAATCTTGTATACAATTTTTTTTTAATTATTACACAATTTTTTCTTATATTTGAAGTTTTTAATTATTTAATTATATTCTAGTGTCCGACCGAAACCGACTTTTTCGGCCATTTTTCTAATATTCGGCCAAAACCGAAACCGAATCTTTTAAAAATATATGTATATATCTGTGGTCACAAGGCATAACAGCATAAGAGTGTTTTTTGTATTTTACAGGAGAGCACTTCAAAGGTTCAAGTGCTAAGAGTAATCAGGTTGAGTTGTGCTATTTTTCCGCCCTAATATCTCGTAAACCACTGAACCGATAGTCATAAAATTCTGACACAATATGAAAACGGAAATTATGATAATAACTTGAATTCGACAAAACTCGAGTTGTGTTGTTATTGCTTGTGACCACAGATATGTTAAAAACAAAATTCAAATCATTTTAATTTTTTTTTAATTAAAACTCAAAAAAAAAAAAAAATCCATGTACATTCGGGCGTACCAATTTTTTTTTTTTTTTTAAAGTACGTTGACAGAAAAATTCTATATTCGATTCTGATCAACTTTGCCGAAGAAAGTATGGCAAAAACATGGATCCTACCCCCCCGTAAAATTCGAAGAAGTTTCAGTACTACGTACTGTAGTTGTTTGAATAAAAATCGATAGTTACTTTTAATATTACTTTAACTTCTACGAATTTTACGGGGGGTAAGCTCCATTTTTTTGTCATAGAATATGGAACTCTTCTGTCGGTACTCCGAAAAAATTCATCCATACAAATTGGTACGCCCTAATATACATACCTATATATGTATATATAAAATAACAAAAATATTATTTTAACAATAAAGAAAATACATATTAAAGGCACTAAAAAAAATACATTTTGTGGTATAGGTACAAATGAAATTCACATTTTTATTTTAATATTCAAAATTGAATAACTTTATGTTATATGCTAAAAATAAAAACAGTCCTTTGCGTACTGAAATGCAATTTACAGTAAAATTTATAAAGTTTCGGTTTCGGCCAAATATTCGGCCATATTTTTTGCCGAAACCGAAACTTAGCCGAAACCGTATTTTTGGCCGAAACCGTAACCGAAACCGAATATTCGGTCGGACACTAATTGGCAATAATTCTGCGATTTTGTGCTCAGAGAACACTCCAACTAAGCATTGGGAATGAGAATACTCTTGGACTTGCTCAGCCCACGGTGTCTGTGGTGTTATCAGAGGCTTTAGATGCCCTGGAAAATTGTATTTGCCAAAGATGAATAAAATTCAATTATACAAGCAAAAGTATAAAAGGGGAATGCCGGGAATTATTGGTTGGTGCTAAACCTTTTAGTTCTTTCTTCGTCGCACAGAACTTTTGAGGAAATACCCTTTACAATCAGAGGATTTGCTTTCCAACAATGATACAAGTTTCTATAACTGCAATGTGTTGCTCACCACTTTAAACCTGCAAAAAATTTGCAAAAACTGTTTAAAATTAATTTTTAGTCTTCAAAAAGCAAAAAGAAAAAGTAAAATACTTAAATTTTTAACAATTATTACTCAGTATGCACCGTATCGAAAGCAAAATTGCATTCGACAGAAAATTCGATGCGCAACGAAAATTTCGACTGCTCATAATACGAATTTTACATTCGATCCATTCGATAACCAGCGAAGATCGAACGTCGAAAGCAGCTCATAATAAGGGCCTTACTCCCGCTTTGGCAATGATTTTTACAACGATGAATGCAATGCTTTGTTCAATGAGCGAATTTTAAAAAATTTCCTACGCTAATATTTTAAAATTGGCTTAAGGCCAACCTACTCGTCAAGCTCTTTAAATTTATATGTAATATGAAAATGTAGCATTTCTGAATCTTCTGGAACAAGGATGTAGTTAGACTAGTAAATGTATAGATAAACTTTTTAGGTAAATGTTAGATGCATATTCATGTATGCAGTTGATAAACATACAAAGGTATGACAAGTATTGGCATAAATTTTTTTTTCAAATATTAGAGAAATTTCGTTTAGGCGTCAGTAAAAATTCGAATCATTTTTATTTTCTATTTCAAAGAAATAATTTTATTATTTTTTTAAACACTTTTGTGGATTTGCATGTACATATGTATGTATATTTTGTTTTGGAGTATAACATACCCCCTCACAAAGTAATATTTTTATGTCACACTGATGTATATAAAAGTTTCTTATACACTTTTGCGTATTTTCATGTTGTATATTTATTTATTTACTTTTTGTTGTTTATATACTTTTTTCCATCATGTCGACAAAAAAATAAATAAATATAAAAAAATCATTGGTCAAACTATAAGTGATGGGATTCGACCCCTTAACTCCACAACTCCTTTCTACAAATACAACTTTACCTTTCCTTCTACACACCACTTTGCGAGAATGTGATCAAATTAGTTATTTCACTCTAGAAAATAAAGAAGCATACCTATACAATGAAAAGCTCGCACGCTCTTTACGCTTTGTGTGATCGAAATCAGAGAGAAAAAATTGTAGCGAACGATAAGACCTATAACCTTTATATACATAATTTTAATGCACCTCTTATAATTTAAGCTGCAATTTGGATTAACTGGCAAATTTTTCTTAAAAAGACGACTTGAGCCACACTATCGGTCCATATTTCCTTTATTATTTTATGTGCATACCAAATTGAGTTTGATTTGTTCGATCATATTACTTTTCTCCAGTCTTCTAGAGCAGAGAAGACGACATCGATAGTCTAGTGGATAGTTAACTAGACTTTCATCCAGAAGGTTGCGGGCTCGATACCTGTCTTGGTCTGGTGGTTAATTCTCATAAACTTCTTATATTCACTATCGATATGAAGTGGATGAGAATTATAAGAATGTGTACAAGTGCACACTTTGTTTGGTAATGGCAAAACCACCTTAGTTGTGTGCGTTCTCTTCCCAAATAAAAACTCCACGATGGATTCTCTGCCCAAATAAATACCCAGATACACCACGATTTTGGTCGCACAGTGCTGCTGAGTTACCGCTTTTTTAGTACTTTTTTTTTGAAAAATATTCCTTTTTTACGAAAAATGCTTGGTTGTTATGAAATCTAGTTTTAATATTATTGATGAAATTGCGTAAAATAAATTATTATTGATAACTTAAAGAACAGATGAAATGTAAATAAATTAAGATTATTCACGGTTATTGCATTTTTAAGCTCCTACACAAAAATCTTAAATAAGTCAATACGGTTGTTCCAATTATTATAATTTATTCACAAAAACATATTTAAAATGTTAAACATTTTGGCTCAGAATGAGGAATCACTGCTTTGAATGTTATAAAGCTTACGGTAAAAGCTAAGCCAACCCAAATATATTGAAAAAAAGTTGAAAAAAGGATTTAGATATTACAGAATTCTTCCAAATATTTTAAGTCTTCGTATAAGTGAAAACCAACTATGTTTAAATGTCCCTAACCTAGTCGTACTAAGTCGTCTACCTAACACTTTTATCAAGCCTTAATGGTATTTTGTATTTATAAAAAGTATTAAATAAATTCTAAAAAGAATTTGTATACAGAGTACTATTTTTTTTTTTTTTTTTTTTTTTGAGAATGACATTCATACTCACCTATTGTTTCAAAGTTTGTGTTTTATCTCAGTCAAATATAATTTGCATCTCTTTCTATCATATACATAAAAAGCAACAAATTAGGTGAAATCACATGTATGAATAATATACAAACTCTTCCTCTTTCTGAGCTTCTAAGGTTCATTAGTGAAATGAAGAAGTGCGATGTTAAGAGACTTTAGACCTTTCTTCTTCCCATTTACCCCCTCACATATCTTTCTTTTTTTCTGCTTTCTTCTACTAATTCTATCTCGGGTATAGTACAATGGTCTTAAAGACTGAGTGCTTTGGTATAGTTCAGCCCTCCTTCAACTCTAAACTCTATGGTCTGGACACTTATATTTACGTTGTAATAGCTCTTCAGCTCAATCTTTATTGTGACTGCACTTTTGAAGTGATCCTTTGTGTTTATCCTTCGGATTATGCCATTTGCTATCGTATTTGTCTTCCATAGTTTTATTGATCTTTTTGTCCTTTCAAGCAGGTTCAAATCGCCTTTTATCTATATCAGTCTTACAGCAATCAAATGTAAGCATAAGATTTTTTTTTTTGATTTCTAAAAACAAAAATTTCGACCTTTTGGTGGCGCTGTTGTTTTTGGCTCTTCAAATATTCTTCTTTTCGCCAAACAAGAGCAATAAAAATAGTACATTCCGTTTGAATAGATTCTTAAAACATAAACAAGGGAATCTGGGCTAAATTAGGGAATTTTACCGAAATTGCAGCAGTGTTGCATGCGGCGCCCAAACATAACGCCCACGGCCATAACGCCCAACAAAAATGTTGGGTGTTATGACCGCTCTGGGAATGGACATAACGTCCAAACTCATTTTAGGCACTATGACCGCGCCGAAAAAAATCACAACTCCCAGTGTAGAAGCGGTCGCAAAGCCTAATTTTTCTAGGTTTTATGACCGCCTTAGAAGCGGCCATAAGGCCCAACAATTATTTCTTGTTATATTTAGTTTTCAATAATGAAAATCGTTCCCTTGATTAAAAATCAGTATTACGTTTAGAACGTCTTGCTAAATTTTGGCTTAGTATCGTGCCAGTCGTATATACGCATTTGTTTTCCGTGCCAATTGCGAATATAATAAAGAACTATGTTGAATAATAATAATCGTCATTATTTAATTGACGTTACATTCCCGGTCGTACCGTTTTGTGGGTATAAGCTACTGCTTACTGTATATTACTTTGGACAGAATAGAAATGTAAGTCACAATAACATTTTTCACGTCAAATATTTAGTATTATAGGAAATATGTAGATACTGATTTAGTTTAATTGAAATGCAACATTGAAACAAGCGCCGCAGGGGAAAAATTTTTACAAAAATAAACAAAAAATTAAAATTTTTTAAAAATCGCGCGATAACCTAATTTAATATCTTTGTTTATTTTTGTAAAAATATTTCGCCTGAGGCGAGCATATTTTTCCCTTTGGTTTTTTTTATAGGTTTACCCATTCGCTTTCATGCTAATGTCGAGAAAAACGAAAGAATTTTTTATTTAAGAAAGCCAATTTGTAAAAAAGCCTGAAATGAAGCTGCATTTTCTTATACATGAAATTTGGTTTCATTTTACTTTTAATTTTAATGGAAGAATCACAAAAACTGTCATAACGCCCACTGGGTGTTATAACCTTTTTTGGGACGGTCATAGTGCCCAAAATTATTTTGGGCGTTATGGCCATTCCTAGGGCGGTCATAACGCCCAAATTTTTTTTTGGGCGTTATAGCCGTGGACGTTTTGTCCGGGCACCGTTGCATGCAGTGGCGGGACAAGAGAGGAGGGCTATGGTAACAATTTCAATTTGAATTTTTAGATCAATTGTGTATTTCGGATAGTAATTCATCCTGTAAGTTGTATATATATGTCTCGTATATTCCGCCGAATAGCTCGGATGACTTGTACAATGCTCATATTAATAATATATTGCGTGTATTAGTGTGTATATATGTGTGTGTATAAGGAGACTTTAACCCTTAAAATAATTGCTGGTCATATCTTTCGGTTGACTCTTTTTTAAAGTCGTGTAATGTCAATCATTCCCACGAAATTATTATTTAATTGAAAGGTTTTTTAGTATTGACTTAATCCAAATAAATTCACTTTTTAATAAACTTAATAGACTATTAGACCTTATTTTTGTTAGCAATAATATTAAGTTTAATCTTTACGAATGTAATTCGCCTATCTATCTCCAATCTAGCTGTTTTTACTAGATACTGTGTTTCCTCTTTAGCAGCAGGATCTCAAGTTGTGTGAGCTCCGTAGAGTGAGCTCAATGACGAGCCACAGGGCTCCGAGGTTCTATTATTTATTTATTTGTAAAATTTTTTCATAAAATAGATAATTTAAGTGATATTAGTGTTCTTCAAATGGAATTTAATAATTTTGTCTGTTGGACCCAAGCTAATCGTTTGCATCTTAATATTAATAAATGTTTCCATATATCTTTTTCAAAATCACGAAATATCTTTTCATCGTCTTATCATATTGACAATCATACTTTGACTACTGTAGATAAAATACTTGACCTTGGTGTGTTATTTGACACTAGACTTACATTTGTACAACATTTGAATTACATTATTCCTAAGGCTTATTCTATCCTGGCTTTTGTCCGTCGTAGTTGTTCTGACCCTTATACTCTCAAGCTGTTGTATACTTCTTTCGTTCGTGCTAAAGTTAAATATACAGCGTTTATATGGAATCCATATTATTTCATTCATTCGAATCGTCTTGAACGTATTCAAAAGATTTTTGTAAAATTTTCTCTTCGGTCATTGAATTTCAGTGAGACAATACCTTCATACTATGCACGTTGTCATGCTCTTAAGCCTAAAGTCTCTTGAAACTAGACGAGTTATACTGTCCTTGATGTTTGTTTTCGATATTATTTCCAAATGAACGTATCACAAAGGCTTTAATTAATTATAATAATATCTCTGTTAATCATCTAGTGGAATTTTCTATGTCAAAGGATTGTTTCGAAAGATTCCTGAATAATATTATCTAGTTTTAATTTTAGTTTATCATAACTTTAATATTCTGTTTATATTATACTTGGAGTTTTGGTCCAGTTTTTGTTTGATTTGTTGTCTGAATTCGGTTAAAAGTTTTGTCTACTTTTGTTCTGTATTTGAGTTAAAATTTTTTAGTGTGAATATTTATCAGATATTTGCCCTGGTTTTTGGTCTGAATTTTGGTTTGCTTTTGTTCGGTGATTGTCTTCTTTTAGCCTAAAGTCACGGGTCACCCCTGTGGCCTGGTGAATGAGTGCTAGACTGCAGTTCCAGCTGCCTCAGGTTCGATTCCCATATGGGGTAAAATTCTTAAAAAATGTCCAAATGGATTGTTCTAATTAAATGACCTTGACTTAGTTCTTAAATGCTCGAAGGACCAGTTCTCAACGGTTTCGATTCTCAGATAGAGAATTGAATTAAAAAAAAAAAATAAAATAAAGGATTGTTTAACTATTAGTCTGAGTTGTGGTCTGAATTTGGCCTAGTTTTTATAGATTTTTATTAGAATTTTGGTCCAATTCGTGATCTGAATATTGTTTTTTTAAATCAAAGTATTGGTTTAAATTTAGTCTCATTTTGATATAAATTTTAGATCTGTATTTAGTCCTTTTATTGGTTTGACCTTCGATCTGAAAAAAAAATGTTTGAACTTTGGTCGAAATTTTCGCTAAAATTTCTATCCGATTTTAGTTTGAATTTTGGTCTCAGTTTTGTTCCTGTTATATTTTAAGATTGTTCTGTATTTTTTGGTATGAAAATTGATAAAATTTTTGCACTAGTTTTTGTCTTGGGGTTTTGGTCGATATTGGATCTGATATTTATTCTTTAATTTAGTTAAATCAGCCCTTCACAAACCCAAATCCTTGAACCGCCATTGGTTGCAAGTGGTGCGGTTTTCATGACCTCCAGTTTATATTTACTCTACTAACACATGACACATTTGGTTTTCTTATTTTGAAAACCATATAATAAGTTTGAAAACCGTGTGGAAATGAAACCGTTTAATGCGAATACCGTGCAAGTTAAGGGGCAGGGTTATATAATTTCAAGAAATGGGTTTAATCTGAACATAGTCTTTTGAAATATTGCTATAGTTTTTATAAAAATATGTAAAAAATTTTCGAATACTATTATATAAGTGACTTCTTTACTGTTCAGTTGCTTACAAAAATGAAGTGATAGGTTAATTTATTTGAACATAACCTAAAAGATTAAAAAATTACGTTTTGAACATTTTCAACTACCTTTAAAATCTTTAAATTTGCCTGTTTATTTAAACCAACTTTATTATAAAGTAATATTATTTGCCTTTCGAACAGTTTTTATTTTAATATCATTTTTCTTTCGAACAGTTTTCAATTTTAGTTTAGTTTTGGTCTAATCCGATTTCTACTTGTTGAGGTATATCCAATTAAAATTTACGAATTTTCAAAATGAAAAAGTTAACTAAAAATAATTCATAAACTGAAATGTTCTAATGTACTTTTTTGCTAAATTAGTGCGAATGTTGGCAAACAATTTCTAGGTCATTGAATATAGTCAAAAAATTTTTGGGCAGCTATCCTTTTTACTATACAATTAAATGCTATTTTTTTTAAGAAAAAAAAACAATCGTTAATCAAGTATCAAAAGTGCAATACGAGATTATACATCTGCAAAAAAAAAAAGACAATAACAAGTTGAAATCCTAATATGTATAAATAAAAATAATAATAAAACAATTAATTTATATTAAGCGTGAAATAAAAGATATGATTTCTAGTAATTGATATTAATTGCATTTGAAAACGGTGAAAGTTTATATTTATCACAAGAATTATGTTACCTGCGCACAACTTTACTGCATCCTGCTAAACTCATGTAAGTAATAAATAAACATTATTGAGTAGTTAAGATTTTTTCCTAAACAATTAAATAATCTAAGTTATAGTAGAGTTTATAGGGTTTGTACCGATGTATACTATTTAATAACAGTGTACAACAAAATATGCTCAACAAAAAATTTCTGAGACTTCATATGGTTTTTCTGGAAATGTTTTCGATGCTGGTCAGGTCGAACTTTTGTGATATCGATGATTTTAAGATTTTTTAAAAAATGGTAAGGTTAGAGTTGCGTTTTTTTAAAAACCGTATCGATATCGATCGAATATCGTAAAAGTTCGACCTGACCCGAAAAAAATGTTTGTAGATTCGTGATCAGCATCGAAAACAACTCCAGAAAAACCATATGAGAACTCAGAAATTGCTTTCGTGTTACGTAGTGTAATCGAGAACTTTTTATCTTTTTATTTATTTGCTTGAAAGTAGTTTTGAGATTGAGAAATTTTAAAAAGTACTAAAATTTGAGGCAAAGCAGTACAAAAATGTACCTCATGCAAAAGTAGAGCTCTATGTTCTAGTATTTTTCCATATGCATATAAACGAATTTGGCTATCGAAACATAGTATAACATTTATTAAAGCGTGTATTTAAACCCCATTTATTTATTATTACGTTTATTGGACACCTTAGGTTAGGTTAGGTTAAAATGGCTGCCAGCGAGCGCCAGCACACCTAGGCCAGACAGGCCCATTGCGATACCATACAAAAGGAGCGAAGTCCCTATCCCTCTAATTCAGGCCATTGAACCATTGAGTACCTTTCAGGAAGTTAAGTAGGTGTCTGATTTGGATGTCAGTCAAGTCTTTAAGGTCATTGAAGACAAAATTGTCCAGATGTTTCTTTCGTACGTGAATCAAAGCTGGGCATTCGCATAAAAGATGAGTTACAGTTTCCTGTTCTTCCTCGTTGCCACAGCTCCTGCAATGATTTCTATATGGAAGACCCAGTCTTTCTGCATGTCTTCCAATGGGGCAATGTCCAGTAATCACCCAAGTCACAGTACTGATGTAGTGCCTGTTGGTATGTATCAGGTCATTTGTCCGGCGACTATCCAGCTTAGGCCAAATGAGTCTAGTAGTTTTGCAGGTGTTTTCCAGTGACCACCTTTCGTTAGTAAGTTTTATTGCATTCGTGGCTAGCCTTAGTTTACACGTTGCCATAGGGACGCCTATATGCTCCTTGTCAGGAGTGATTTGCAACAGTGTTCCTTTTCTAGCTAACCCGTCAGCAGTTTCGTTCCCCGGTATACCTATATGCCCCGGCACCCAAATTAGGTGCAGATTGAACTGATCGGACATCTCGTTAAGAGACGCTCTACAGTTAAGAGCTATTTTAGAAGTAAGGTAGACAGATTCAAGGGATTTTATAGCTGCCTGACTATCGGTAAAAATACATATATCCCTCTTGGATATCACGTTATACCTCAGCCAGTACGTGACTTCCTTGATTGCCGTGACCTCTGCCTGAAATACACTGCAGTGATCAGGCAGCCTGAAGGATAAATTTACATCCAGCTCTTCACAAAAGATGCCAGCTCCAACTCTGCCATCCAGTTTAGAGCCGTCAGTATAGAAGTGGATAGAATCCTTTTGAAACCGCTCTACATTCTCCCATTCCTGTCTATCAGGAATAAGAGTGTCGAACTTGTCGTTGAAGATTGGTTTCGCAAGGGTGTAATCAATTGTCTTAGGTACGAAACTAAAATTATTTAGGATCGTGGAGTGTCCTGATCTGCCTGTTGACCATTCCGAAATGGAATTTAGTCTCAGGGCAGTACTGGCTGCACAATGTTTGCCATAAATGTCAAGAGGAAGGAAGTGAAGCATGATATCCAAGGACTTGGTGGCCGTGCTTCTTAGTGCACCAGTGATACAGAGTGAAGCAGTTCTTTGTGCTTTCAAAAGCATATTCATATGAATTGCCTTGTCCAAAGCCGTCCACCAGACCGCAACACCATACATCAATATGGGCCTGACTACGGAAGTATATAGCCAGTGAACCACGTGCGGCTGCATACCCCATTTGGTTCCTATTGCTCGTTTGCACGAGTAAAGCGCTGTTATTGCTTTATCTACCCGCCATCGGGTATTTTGCTTCCAGCTGAGTTTTTTGTCTAAAATGAGGCCTAAGTATTTAGCTTCTTCATTGAGAACAAGCCTAGTGCCATTGAGTGAAGGTGCAATAAAGGGTGGTACTTTGTACCTTCTAGTAAAGAGGACAAGTTCGGTTTTCTGCGGATTGACGCTCAGTCCACAATTTCCTGTCCATTTCGTGAGAATGTTAAGAGCAGATTGCATAACATCTCCTAGTGTGTTGGGGAATTTGCCTGATATAGCAATGGCTATGTCATCTGCATAGGCAATCACTTTGCAGCCTGTTTCTTCTAGGGATAGAAGCAATCCGTTGACTACAAGTGTCCAGAGAAGTGGCGAGAGTACCCCCCCTTGGGGGGTACCTCTGTGAGCATACCTTGTTATGGAAGAGCCCCCCAATTTCGACTTGATAACCCTCCTTGTAAGTAAGGAGTGTATAAGTTTCCTCAAAGGAGCCTCCACCTCAAGGGTCTCGAGAGCATGAATGATCGCTTCAGGAAAGACATTGTTGAAGGCCCCCTCGATGTCGAGAAAAGCCACCAAAGTGTAATCCCTGAAGTGAAGGGCCTGTTCAATAGTGAAAACTAGAGAATTCAAGGCCGTTTCAACCGATTTTCCTTTGCGGTACGCATGTTGCAACTGTGATAGTACATCTCGGTCGACCTTATGCCGAATAAAGGTGTCTATCAGCCTTTCCAGTGTTTTCAAAAGAAATGATGAAAGACTTATTGGTCTAAGGTCTTTGGGTTTGCTGTGAGAGCATTTCCCTGCCTTAGGGATAAAGGTTACATTCACCACAGTCCAGCTAGAGGGAATGTGGTATAGGTGCAGGCATGCCTTAAAAATAGTTTCTAACCAAGGAAGAACAATTTCAGAGACGGTTTGCAATTCAGCAGGTATGATGCCATCCGGTCCTGGGGACTTAAATGGCTTGAAACTGTTGATTGCCCACCGAATTTTGTTCTTATCAATGATAGAATGTCCCAGGGGGCTGTTAGAAACAGTCTCAGGGATATGTGAAAGGGTGGGTGCAAGGTTATCCTTGGAGCAACCCGGAAAGTGAGTATCGAATAGGAGCTCCAAGGATTCCTCGCTGCTGGTTGTCCAGTTCCCGTCCACTTTTTGGAAAAAGCTCGGAATACTGGGACTAGTAGAAAGGATCCTCCTAAGCCTCGAAGCCTCTGAAAATTTACTTATGCTTCCGCAAAAGTTTTCCCAGGAGCTACGCTGGGCCTTACGAGTCTCTTTCTTATATACCTTAAGAAGGGTTTTATAGGAAGTCCAGTCGTCATTTGACCTACTGTACTTAGCTGTGCTAAAGGCTTTACGACATTCCAACCTTAGAGAGCTGAGCTCAGAGGACCACCAAGGTGGTTTTTGCTTGCCGCGTGGCCTTACAATCGGGCAGCAGCTCTCAGTAGCGTGCTTAAAAGAAGAGGTAAGCACATTGACCAAATTGTCGAGTTCATGTGCATTTGAAGGTTGCTCAATTACAATTGAGCTGAGTGAGTGGTTTATAGTGTCCTTAAACAACAGCCAATCGGTCTTCTTACGATTTCTGAAAACCGGCAATTCAGGCTGTTGTATCTCGAGACTAAATTGTATATAACGGTGGTCGGAGAAGGAGTTCTCATTGGAAACTCTCCAATCTCTAACCTTTCGAGATAGTAGTTCAGATGCAAGTGTGATATCTAGTACCTCTTGCCTGTTACTAGTGATAAAGGTAGGTTCAGTGCCAATGTTACAGATTAGTAGATTAGTACTTAATAAATAATCAAAAAGTAACTCACCCCGTGTGTTAGTGTCGCTGCTTCCCCACGATGTGTGGTGAGCATTCACGTCTCCGGCGACAATGTGTGAAATGTTCCGCTTTCTTGCCTCTCTTATTGATTCTTCCAATGGAGAAGGCAGGAGAGACCCTTGATGGTCATGGGCCAAGTATATTGATGTGACCCAGAATCCGCCGTTCGGATGTTCCAGGCACACCGTGACTGTGTCTCCGTTACTGTAATTGGAAAGAATATTAGCGTTCAAGTTTTTCTTTACTAAGATGCAAGATCGAGGTTTCCCTTTGTCTCGCACATAGAAAAGTTTGAACCCAGTGTTACTGAGTCCTCTTACCTGATTGTTGGTGATCCAAGGTTCTTGGACACCTTAATCCGGTTAAATTTAAAGCGATTTAAGATAATTTTACTTTATTTGTGCCGTCTTAGCCCAAATATGCCCTATGCCTATGGTGCAATTTAGAAATTTTTTTTTTATTAAATGAGAATATATTCAACTAAAACTTTCTGAAGTGCATTATATATAAGACATTCGGCATATCTGGGTTAAAAAAGCTGATTAATCTTGTGTCAACGTTCAGAATACTTGAACCTTGTATTCTTCAAAGGTGTCGATATTTAACCCATCATACGCAAATTGAGTATTTTTTTAAATCTCTCAAAATTCAGAGTTCACGTATTCGTTTTTGCTGTTATCGGCATAAGTAACACAAAAGAAAGCTTTTTCACAATTCCCTTAAAATTTATTTTGTTTAAATTTTTCGCGCCCATTTGTGCAGTGTTTAACAAAAAGTGCAAAATACCGCGATGGTAATTAATATTGGTAAAAACAAAACAATAAAACGTTAAATCGTTAGATATAGAGATTTAAGAATATATTTACAAAGTTACAGTGGCTAAATATTTTCAAAAATACGAAGCATCAACGGTTAGTTTTGCTCAGATTCTTAGCGCATACACATCTTTTGAAGTGCATTTTCTCTAGTTTTTATTTTGATGAACTTTCTAAATTGGCGGCTAAAAATGTAAACGACCTAGTGAAACTATGAAAATTAAATCTAGATGTTAATTTTCAAAATCATAACTACGTTCATGTGTAGTCATTACAACAACAGTGTATATAAAGACAGGAAAACCAGATGGTCGTTTCGGAATCAGCCACGATTCCTCATCAGTGATTTTAGTCATAGTTCATAGTCTTTCAACATCCTATCTAAGCTGCTAATACTTTAAATCGTAGCTCGGAATTACAGGTTTTGATTTCAAATATTACCATCAGTATCAAATTCTCTTCTAAAGAAGTTGTTTTTAAACAATTTTTTTTAAGCTCATGAAAAGTGATGATTTTGCGTTCTCCTTTTTTTAGTTGACCCAAAAAAAAAAACATATGTATAACATTTAAATGTTTTGTTTGCCTTTTTTGTTCCAGTTAAGAATTACGAACTGGATCTTTCCGGCCGATTTAAGACTGCAGCGGCAAGGCGCCCATGAAATAGGCTAATAAAATAACAGTAATTTATTATTTCACTGTCAAAAAAATATATACTTTAAATATATACAAAAATATACCTTAAAGTTTAAAGGGTTCATTTCGTTTTTTTCCTTCTAAAAAAACAAACAAAAATTCAGAACATAGCTCGTTGCCAATTGGACACAAGAAGAACTCACTATACAGTTGAGTCGTTGATTTCTTAACTGGCCTATTGTCGCTCAAATAATTTATTAATTACCCCTGCTTCTCGTCGCTCCATTACCTATAAGGCGCTATTCCATAATGATGGAATTTTCTATGTAGAATTTATTTCCTTTAAAAACCTTAAAATATGTAGAGAACCTACTTTTTCTTTTCACCTTCTTCCAGTTTTATTATTATAAATAATGCTCTGATCAGAGCGTGCTCTGAGCACGCTCTGACAACTCTGATTCAATTTTAAAACGCATAGATCACGAACTGTTATATAACAGCTGTTTATAATATAATTTATTTTTCAACAAAGTTTTTTCAATCGCTTTGGATTTTTTTTGCGCAAAATGGATAAATTAATTATTCTGAGGAAGGCATTTCATACATTTTTTGATGACAGTGAAGATGAATACTTCCAAACGAGAGTGGAAAAAAATAAAAATTATGCCGAGGAGGTGGTTCCAAGATTTTCCAGTAAAACCTTTAAACAACACTTTCGGATGAATCCAGATGTCTTTGAATCGGTTTTGAAAAACATAAATTCTCACCTGGCTCAAAAACATGGACCAGGACGAAATCCATTACAAATAGGAAAACAGCTTATGATAACCTTGTGGTATTTAGGAAATCAAGAATATTTGAGGCAAGTTATTCATTATGTATATTCTCAGTCCTTATCTTATAATACATATAATTCACATTCTTTAATTATATTTTAGATCAATTTCTGATCGATTTGGTGTATGTATTTCAACTTCTTGGCGGATTATTTCGAGGATAATATTTAAAAGTTCTATCTGAAATATGTTTTATATATTTTTAGGTCATTTCAGTATCACTGCAGAACAACATTTGTTAGGTGATTCTGCATATCCACTTAAACCATGGCTGATAGCTCCATTTAGAGATAATGGCCACCGCAGAGACGAGCAAAAAGTTTCTAACACGGTTCATTCCAAGTGCCGAGTTGTTATAGAACGTGCATTTTGTTTGCTCAAAGGCAGATTTCGGCGCTTATTTTATATTGATTGTCTGAGGCCAGTTGCAATTGTAAGATACATAATTACTTCTTGTATATTACATAACATATGCCTACAGAATCAAGACTTTGCTGTGGTAAACGAAATAGAGGACGAGGATGAAAACGAATTCAACACTGAACCTAACGATGTACAATCTGCTTCTTCAAAAAGAGACAGAATAATGAATTCCTTATTTTAAATTGTTTTTAATTCATTTAATTCATTGCAAAAATTTGTACTTTTTTAAAATATATCACATATTTACATATTATTATTAGTTTTTAATCATAGTTTAATCTCTGATTGGATCACATTTTGTCCACTATTTTCCTTTCTTGATGGCGCCTCTCCCTTGAGGCTTCACTTTCCTCCCGACCACTCTAGCGATTTTTTCGTGTTTGGCTAGCTGAGCACATTGACGCGTCATTATCAGCGGCATCCAGCTCTGGCTCATATCTACTTACGCTGACATCCTCGGTCGACAAAGTAGCCGGAGGATTAATTTCGGGAGCGTGATGCAGCAATTCGTCAACGTCGTCGTAAAACTCCCATCTTTTTCTAGCTTGTCCTGTGTCAGTGTTAGATTCTTTTACTTTTTTGTATGTTTGCTTCAGTCCTTTCCATCTTGTATCAATTTGCTCAAACGATAAGTTTGCTCCTGTCTTGGCGTTGATTTCCTCCGCAATATCTTAGAACGCAAACTTCTTCACCCCGTTTGCATCTGAGTATATTTTTCCTTAATTAAAGAAATAAGCAGCAGTGTATCATTTCTAGACCATTTAAAACCTGAAATAGAGTAAATACATTTTATTTGATATGAAAACTATTTATTTATTTAATATATTTACAATTCGATTTATTTTCATTGCAGTTGCCCGCCATTTCAAATTTTTGTGTGTTTTATCAAAATATTTTTTTTCAATCGTTAATTTCTTCTGAGCACGTAGAGCATGCTCTGAGTGCGCTCTGACCACAAAAAGAAACACAATTACGTTTGCTCTGAGTGCTCAGAGCTAAAAAGAAACACGATTACGTTTTTTAACAACTCGTGGTCTGCTCAGAGCTAGTAAAGAAAAACGCCTAATATTTCACTCCTACTTTCACCAAGAGGTTGAAGAGAGTTGGCAATCCCATATTTCATACATTATTATGTCTTAAAAGCAATTGCGATGGACGACGGAAAATCCACTGACGGGTACTAAACAGTGGATCATTTGCCATCGTAAAATCTGTTTGAGTAAACAACAATTGTAACGAGTTATAGTAATCAGCTGCTAATTTACATGAATTTACAGTTGTGGTAGTTTCTTTCATCATTTCTATTCAGTGAAGATATTTTAAAATAAAAGCTTGTAATTCTGTGTTACATTTTCAAATATTAATAACTTATTTAGAAAGTTGAAAGAACTATAAGAACTACAACTGAGATCAATTACAAGGAATCGTGGCAGACTCCGAAATGGCTTTCTGATTTGCCTGTTGTTGCTTAACTATAAATGTTCATGAAACTGATTCAGTATCACTCGAAATTTATTTTATTTGCTATTATTACTTATTAATTATACTGTGCAACATCAAAAATATGAAACCAAATCTCTCAAGGGTTTCCAATCGCACTAGGTCACAAATAAGTAATTTTTTCAAAATCAAGAACACCGGTATGGGTCCCGATCAATTTTGTGCTTTTGAGATAAGATTTGACCTGCTAAACTTAATTTTTTGAGATTATTATGGTTAACAACTTTGTAGTCAAGTAAAAGGAGAACATATTCACCATTTACACATAAACGAATTTCTCACTGCTTAAAATAAATTATAAAAAAAAAACTACAGTGCCATGCGTTTAGTCTCAAATTCTCCATCCTGTGTTAACTTTTTGCTGTCACAATGCTCTGCAATATTATACACTTTAGAGAAATAACTTTGCCGAAAGCACGAACAAAATTCCTTGTGATTTATGAGTTGAGCGGATTTACATATAGGAGCGAAACGCCTTAGAAGGATTATTAAGTCGGTTCAGTGCTACTGGAACCGCTGAGAGATTCAATACCTTTTCTTTAAATTTAAATATTTTGCATCAAATTTTTATGAACAAATTAACAATCAGCTAATCAGATATGCAAATCTATATCGTCGCCGCTCGACGGCGAAAATAGAATTAAATTTAAATCGACGAACACCCGTCAGCAAGATTATAATCTATATATTTTTTCATAATATCCGGAGAAGTTTTTGAGATAAACACTAAACAAAGTATTTTTGTTTGCTTTTTTAGGTGAATTTTATTTTTTTTTTAAAGTGCTGTATTCTACGTTAAAATGTAAGTACAAAAAATTGTTGTTTTTTCAATATACGTTTGTTCACGTTTGCGTTTGTTGAAAAAATAACGGAAACTTTATGATCTTCGCCTTAAATATTACCTTTTTTCTTAAGTTCTTGTAGTAAACATATCTTGAGGATTCCCGAAACTATTAAAATCATGAAAATTGATAACCAATTTTGTTCACGTTTTAGAGCAGTCAACGGAAGAAAAATTTGTTCACGTTAGAGGATTTTCCATCTGTTGAGGAATGATTTTTCAAAAACGATTTTGCAGACTTGTAAATATGTGCAAAATGTAAAATTTTCGATGTTTTTGAACTTTTGACCTTCGTATCTGGTGAAATTTTCATTGTTAAAAACGAATTAAAACATTGAAATAACATTACATAAATTCTTACTTTTACTTTGTATTAGCGTTATCTTTAAGTCAGTCTCATTTCAACTTCCATTCGGAATATATTCAATAAAAACCAACTCCATAAAAGCGAGTTTATTGTAAACATATAACAAGTCGTGTTTCCAATTGTGCTTAATAATTTATTTTTCGATTGCGAAAAACTTCCAAATCTCATTAGATTATGGGCCGAGGATTAATTAAATTAATAAAAAGAAAAAAAACAATAAGTCACGCCTTCGATTCGTGCAAATTGCTCGTCGTAGCGAACTGAGAAATTTTGGAAACATTTATTATAAACTAAAAGTGAATATTTAAAAATAATATCATCAACGTATGAAAAAAAATGCGGATTTCGCAATATCAAGTCATCGTTGCATGCATTGTGAAACATTTTGTTTGGTGCAATTACTCTACCATTAACAAAGCACAATTCGTCTACAGTTGTTGCTCTCAAAGCACAAGCCGGAAAACTGTATGATAGTCGTTATCGAATTTTCATAACAGTAAAATAAACCATCAAAGTCTCGTGGTGTTTTTTTTTTTTTAATTTTCCGTTCTTACAAAAAGTATTTCAAAATGGATTTATTTAAAAATAGACGAGACGAAAATAATTTCAGTGGTCATATTTTAAGTTCAAATTATAGGTTGTGGAAATTCTTAATTGTCGCTTACATGATGTGCATTAACAAACAATAGGTTTGTTCACGTACACAAAATTGTTAACAATTGTTAATAGTTTTCACTTGAAAAGTGTTCCCGTACTCGAAAAACTTTAAACGAGAGAGAAGTTTTTCTCTAAGAATGTGAGAGAGAAAAAAGTAGTTGAAAGTTTCTGAAAGTAAAATTTTTACTTTCACAAATTTTCAGCTGCGAAAAAAAAACAGTTGTTATAAAAATATAAAAATATCAACTATAATTTTTATAGCCTACAACTAGACACATATACAAATGCATCTCTACCCCAAATTTGACTAAGATCAGATAAACGGTGTATGATTACTAGTGTCCGACCGAAGGTGATTTTTTTGCGCGAAGCCAAACTTCGGCCATTCATCTAACCTTCGGCCGAAGACCGAAGGATTTTTGAAATATAAAGAAATAAAAATCTGAAAGTAAATTTTTTCTACCTATGTATTTGCAAACATATACAGAAAATAAAAATAGTGGGTACTCCAAATAAAAAGCTGACCAGTAACACTAAATAACTGTTCAATGTCGAAGGAGCTGACAAATATTATTTATTTCAAGAATCATTTAAAAATTTTTTTACGTCAAAATATACAGTTACATCGACTATATATCTGTAGAACGACTGTCGTTCAACGAAACCTGTGTCAAGTCATTTCGAAAAATGCTGTTTTGAGAAAAACTAGTTTCAAAGTTAAAATATGCATGACTTCTGTATCAGGGCCTGCAAATAAACATCTGTAACTTTCAATCGACTGTGAATTTCAAAGAATCCCTTTACACATATAATCTAGAGCGATTTTAGCCAAAACAATTTTAAATTTTTTTGACCTCCTTGAAAGCAAACAAAAAAGTGAAGCGCCAGTAATGGAAAATGTCGGATTCTCTAACAATTCACGCTTATTTTCAACACGCTTCAAGTCTTCCTTAAAAACTAAAAAAGTTTGGCTTGCTTCTGCTCCCTCTAATTGTATTACCTCCAGCAGGTTGTTCGTTAAAAAAAATCACAGATAACTGTTTGTACGGTTGTAAATCTATGGGTTACTTCTAGTGTCCGACCGAAACCGACTTTTTCGGCCATTTTTAATATTCGGCCAAAACCGAAACCAAAACTTTTTAATATATATGTGCGTTTTTTGTATTTTACAGGAGAGCACTTCAAAGGTTCAAGTGCTAAGAGTAATCAGGTTGAGTTGTGCTATTTTTCCGCCCTAATATCTCGTAAACCACTGAACCGATAGTCATAAAATTCTGACACAATATGAAAACGGATATGAAGATTCAAATTATGATAATAACTTGAATTCGACAAAACTCGAGTTGTGTTGTTATTGCTTGTGACCACAGATATGTTAAAAACAAAATTCAAATCATTTTAATTTTTTTTTTAATTAAAACTCAAAAAAAAAAAAAAAAATCATGTACATTCGGGCGTACCAATTTTTTTTGTTAAAAAGTACGTTGACAGAAAAATTCTATATTCGATTCTGATCAACTTTGCCGAAGAAAGTATGGCAAAAAAATGGATCCTACCCCCCCGTAAAATTCGAAGAAGTTTCAGTACTACGTACTGTAGTTGTTTGAATAAAAATCGATAGTTACTTTTAATATTACTTTAACTTCTACGAATTTTACGGGGGGTAAGCTCCATTTTTTTGTCATAGAATATGGAACTCTTCTGTCGGTACTCCGAAAAAATTCATCCATACAAATTGGTACGCCCTAATATACATACCTATATATGTATATATAAAATAACAAAAATATTATTTTAACAATAAAGAAAATACATATTAAAGGCACTAAAAAAAATACATTTTGTGGTATAGGTATAAATGAAATTCACATTTTTATTTTAATATTAAAAATTGAATAACTTTATGCTATATGCTAAAAATAAAAACAGTCCTTTGCGTACTGAAATGCAATTTACAGTAAAATTTATAAAGTTTCGGTTTCGGCCAAATATTCGGCCATATTTTTTGCCGAAACCGTAACCGAAACCGAATATTCGGTCGGACACTAGTTACTTCAAAAGTAAAAATGGAACAAGCAAACGGAGAAAATATAACACAGAAATTGTAATGTAAATACTTTATATAACCACTTCATATTTATTTATTTGTATAAATTTTTACAGCCAATCTATAGTTAAAATTATTATAAAATAAAGTGCTTATAATCTTGGGCCTTCTGCAAAATTCTTCGGCCAAAACTTCGGCCATTTTTTGCCGAAGCCGAAGGTGCAATTTTAGGCCGAATAGCCGAAGAACCGAAGGCGAATATTCGGTCAGACACTAATGATTACACAGGGAAAATACATAAATTTGGAGACTAATTTTATGTCGGTGTATGTATGTATTTACACATACATATATACATTTTTTTATATATTTTTTCCTTAAATACCAAAATTACCTTTTGCATCTAAATAAATCTCAAATTAAAAATAATTTGTTATAAATTTTACTGATCCGTCTTATATACATCATCTATCCGACTTACATTCACACTCAGTTTTTCGATCCGAATTACATACACTTCATTTTTTTCGAGGTGATGTTACCTTAGTAACTATAAAAAAAATTATGATTTTTTTTAGTAGTTAACGACTTCAAAAGAGGAACAAATATGCCTTAATTTTATATTAAAACATTTTTTTTATATAGATCTGTAATCTTTATTTCCGCTCAAAGTTTCCCTTGCAAAAATCGATCAGAATTATCTTCACTTACGTTAGCAGTAATCAGTAAATTTTTACTGATAACACTGTTCAACAGCCAAAAATGAGCAGAAACGGGGCAAGTGCACTTAACCCTCTAACCTGTAAGGCCGCCCTGAGGTAGCCTTCACTCAAACACTTATTTTCCACTGATACTTAATTTATGATGACGGATTATGAGCTTTTATACTTGGTTTATTGAAAAAATGAAACCATTAAAAATGCTAAAAAAGCCAAAAATAACGTTTTTTTTATTTCTTTATTTGAAAAGCATATTTTTTAGATTTTTTGTGATTTACTAGATATGTACAAGAGGTTGTACCATGGGCTGCGGTCTAACTCGAAAAAGATCTAAAATCGAACCACTTTAGTGAAAATGAAATTTATTATTCCACTTTTATGTCACTAGAAATTCTCCAACGATGTTTCTTTAAACCGAATGGATGCAACCACTATTTACGAGCGACATTTTTGAAATCACGGCGATAGCTTTTTTTGTTAGTCGCACAAAATTATTACAAATTCATTTAAAATTTATTTTTATTACAACTTAATTTTTGAAATTTCGTTGCACAGTGCTCGGTCAAGGTGGTTACATTCAGCTCGTTGCAGAGTTGTTTTTGTCAAAGTATACTCGTTTGTTTAATAGAATCTTATATGTAATGATACTGTTTTGTAAAATAACTCATTGCCACCCTGAATACTCGTGTTCGGTGCGAGAGTGAGTACAGACCCTCTCTTTGTGTTCGGTGCAACAACAATTTCATGGTGTTCGCAGAGCATACTCGCAATATAACCACAGCCTTAGTATTCGCGCGTCATCAGAAAAATAGGTATAACTTCTTTCATATAAGAGGTTACTAACTTTTTTTTGATTTACTTGGTGTCATTTCACGCATATAAAAAGCTATACCTAATTGTCGCTTGAAATTAAGATCATGATCTAATTCGTAATAGTTTAGAAAAATTGTTTATAACTGGAACAAATTAAATTTTTACAAGAATAACATGAATTTTATTAAAACTATATATATTTAACTTCATTTAAGAAAAAAAAATCATTTAGTTATCTATATTCGTTCCGAGATATGAATAAATAAAAAATATACGGAATATACATATAAAAAATATATGAATTTACAATCTGCGATTATTTGCAAAATCAGGATAAGAAGATATTCATACCTTTAGCGAAAAACATCGTTGTCTTAGAAATTCGAGAAAAATTTTTTTCAGGTTGACCGTTTCACTTTTTTCGGCCCTGTGAGAGAGAAAGTTAAACAAAAAAAAATCAAAGAAAAAAATAAAAGTGGATTTTTATTGCCTTTTGTAATTAACCTTTTAATTACAGACAAGATGAAATTTTCGTAATCATATGAAGAAGTATTAAAGTATTAGCTCGTATTTTCCCTAACTCACAAATTTCAAATTTATAAACTAATCAATCTGAAATAAGAATCACATTTCTTCAGTATCACATTGATAAAAGTATAGGTATAAGATTCAACCCTTTTTTCCACTTTAGAATTATCGGCAATTATCGATAAAACGCTACAATTATCGTTAGTTACCTAAATCGTTGCTTGTCAATAATATCGATAATTTTCGAGAAAATTCCATTCCATAATACGATTAAATGTGGTTGACTGTAGCCGACTCCATCTATTTCAACATAAACAAGTTATCAACCGTGAAAATAAATAAATAAATTTATGAAATGTTTTATTAAAAATTATTGTTTCTTATCTCTGGGAAATCTAATTGATTTCTAATTCTGCTATCTCATTTTCATTTCTTCAAATATTTATATTTTGCACATATTCCACTTAATTTAATTGTTAAGTCGCGTATTTGCTTTTAATTTTCGAATTCTATTGGCAGGACATTTTCTTTCTTCTAGCCTCAAATTAATAATTGCATTTTTTGTTGCTGCTGCTGCATTGGCTGCCTACATCGGATGCAGTAGATGATTTATGAGGCAAATGGGACAAAGGTTTTATGATTGCTTTATCGTTCCCTGTAGTAGCCTGTGTAAAAAACGTTTTCATCGAACCTGCTACATTGGACTGCTGAAAATCAATAGCCATTTGTCTTATCTCTGTGAGAACTGTTGTGGATTATCTGACAAACTATTGAAAACAATTGATTCACCTGTTGAGTCTATTACATTCACAGCTTATTCAATGTTTTTGCAGCAGTGACGAAACTACTAAATGAGCAGCTCGCTTGTGTTAACCCTTTCACAATCGTAAGAACTGTGGCGACATTTAAAAAATTTTTGAAGTGAAACTTTAGCGAGGGTAAATCGAAAATTTTGCAACGGAAGTCGTGTTGTTGTTGCACTCATACGAAACTACCCAGCGGTTTTTCAGACAAGTGCTTGCAAGGGCATTATTTCAACCAGGAATTGCAAAGCAACCATGCGAACAACAAATTTAGTTTTCTATTGAGTAATAAAACGAGTATCGTTCAGCGAGCCGCTACGAAATATTGACTAAGCGAGAAACGAAGCGAGTTAGTTTTCACGCAACAGCGAAGTAAAGTGGTTGTGAAATTTCACGAAAAGTGTGTGTGTTTTATTTTATTTCTTTTTTGCAATTGTTTTATAACAAATAATAAAAATGTAATATATATATATATAATTACATATGTATATATATATATATAATTACATATGTATATATATATTTTTGGTTTAAAATATAAAAAAAAGCAAATGAAAAGAATAAAATAAAATGACGCAGCAATGAAAAATTATGAATGCGTGAATCGATACTCGATATTTTTTCTCTCTCCTCTCTTTCTCAACTAAAGTAAGCACGAAGCAGCGAATGAATGAGCGGAAGTGCCTATCTAACGCATTCTTTCTTGCGCTTGTTTAGCTCTAAAAGTACTGCACTAAACAAGTGCTTGTCTCCCAGGACATGCAATGTTAAAATTTATATGGAACACATGTGCTTGTAGTGCATTTAAGTACTTGCAATCAAGCGCTTGTTTAGCGCTATTCTAGTGCTTCCATTTACCGCTGGGCATGTGGGGATCGGCTGCATACAGTCAAGCAGAAAATCTACTTCTTGCAGTTTTATCTCAATGTGCTTGAGTGAGAGAGCTTGATTCCATATAGCTAAATTTTCCTTTCATGCGTAATATACGTGTGCTACGTCATGTTTGTGCAGATAAATGTAGAGAGTATCAACAGAAAAAAAGCTTTACGAAATAGAAAGAGTGCGAAAGCTTCAAAAGCTTTTTTGTTGCACTCTAACAAAACCAGTAAGAAACGCAGTTGTTATTCGGCTACATACCAGCGATGCCAACTTGCGGGGAATTTTACTTGGCGCGGGGAAGCGGGGAATGAGCTGTTTTTTGCGGGGAATTTGAAGTCGTTCAGCTTTTAGTAATTAAAGTCTGCAAAGTATTTTTTGTCAAATTTTATGTAACGTAAAACGTTTAACTTAAGAAATATTTCATATTTTGGGTCTTAAAATCTTCATCTTTTTTTAAGCAGGCCCTGCAATTGGTTTGGAGAAGTCGATTTTTAAAAAAGTGTGCCATTTGAAAGTATTATATTTCCAACGTTTTTTGTAAAAATTTCAGAGAACGCAGAGTGCTTTCGTAGATATGGACGATTATAGCGGCGGGTGTCAGTCAGGCCAAAACAGTCGCGAGCTCTTCGATTTTTCTTTCGGCCGTTCAGAAAGGCTTAGCTATGCCTTCGTCCTCTTAATAATTGCTGACTAATCTGTAAACTTACAAATTACGGTCAGCCATCGTAAAGAAGATGAAGTATATTTTATATGTTAAAAACCGATAGTTAAAACTTTGAACCCGTTTTTCTTAAAACTAAGTTTTTGCCATTTTTTATTTGAGTCAAAAGAAATCCAATGTCTTCTCTTTTGAGAACTTTGATGTCCAAAAGTGAGCTGAAGGTTATAGGTTAAGATTTCTGGAGTCAGAAGTTACGTTTCTATTAATCTATCAGTCTCATAAAAATTTGTTAAGTTTTGGACAGAGAAAGTTCAGGGCCGCCTTAAAATAACACTCACTGAGGTCAATTGCGTTCTTGTAAAATGTTTATATGGAAAAAGCGTGTAGCGCTGTTATAATATGAAATTATACTAATGCGGGGAATTCTATCGAAAATCAGGGAATTTCTTGAGGGTTATCGGGGAGAGAGAAAAAATGAGCTGGCATCCCTGCTACATACAATCAAGAAGAGAGACGACTTTTCGTAATTTTATCGCAAGTGCTTTAGTGAGAGAGTTGATATAGAAGGCTCGGCTTGATTGTATATAACATATAACTTTCCTTTCATGTGTTATATACGTGTACAAAACCCAAGAATGATAGAATACAAAATTACGTCAATAAGTTGATCAAAATTGCCTTTCTCTGCGCATGTCGTCACAAGTCAAATTTTTAAAGAGAGCTGTGGACAGTGTTGCCAGAATTTTTTTTTGGAAAACCTCCAAAACAACTTTGAAAAGCGTCATTTGACCGTTCAAATCGTCATTTTAAGTAACAAAACAAAAACATAATTTAAAGGTATTTTTATTGATTTCAAAATATAAAAATTTATTTAATTTTTTGCTGCTATTACAAGTTTTTAATTTATGTATCTTTTATAAGTAATTGAAAAAAATGGTATGCGTACTATGTATATGCCCCTCGAATTTGTCGGACTAGACCCGCTTTACCTTAAAAGTAAGTTGCATATTTTGCAAAAACCTGCATGCTTTCCATCCGATTATTTAATTTTTTGCAGCCATGTTTTCAACTTTCGTTCCTTTAGTCAGGAATCACAAAAGCTGTGAACAAGTTTTTTAGGCACCTACAAATATAAAGATGCAATATTTTAAATTACCTAGTATTTCTTCCTCAACTACTAATTCTGTATCTTCTACCAAGTCTACTTCATCTGCACATTCTATTTCATCCGTTCATTCTGCACCTTTTTCTTTTGTTAAGGATTCGAGTTTCAAAAAATCACTCGAGTCCCACACCTTTTTTTTAGGTGTCCACTTTCGAGGCAAAAAACACTAAAAAAAAATTTCGTAAAATAAACTCCAAAAATTTTTTTTGTACAATGAAAGAAGCCAGTAATAACATATAAAAAATTTAAATGATTGTATTTTGTTATAAAAAAAATTCCGAAATATCCTTGAAAATTAGGCCAGACTACATTCTTAAATTTTTCTTACCTGAAATAACCCAAAAGAAAGTTATAACAAAACTCGGCCAGTATTAAAACTTACTCAATTTTATTACAAATTTACGCATTTTTTAGTTTTAGCACTTTTGACTTGTTTCTATTTCCTTTTTTTATTATAAAAAGTCAAAAATTAAATTAAATCAGTTGTAATTTTTAGTATAGTGTTTTATTCCTTGTCACATATTTGTAGGTATTCTTCTCAAGTTTCCTTTTTTCAAACTTTTCGTAAAACGTTATTTCGTGCTACTAAATCGTCCAGCCGTCATTTGGCTCTAAAATCGTCCAAATGACGTAGCGGTCGTCCATCTGGCAACGCTGGCTGTGGATACTGCATACATTTTATACGTGGACATTTTAAACATTGGTATGAAATGTGGAAAAAAATGATATTTATTAGTTTTAATTCAGTTATTTGCAGATACATAGTTAAAATGAAATATTAATAGTTATTTGACTTCTTTATAAGTTAAAATATTTAACTTTTCATTCATAATATGTGCCACAAATGTAGCGATCACGTTGCTTCATAAAACGCAGTAATAAAAATCCAAAGAATTAAATAATATAAAACATAGAAAAGATTACAAATAACATTTTTGTTATAAAAAAAAAAATGAATGTTAATACTACCGAGACGATATTGCAATTTTCGACGCTCGCACAACCAGATACTTTGTATAATTAGGATATCCTTAGTGTGAAATTTAATGAGGGATCGATGAAGAGCAAAGCATTTACTTTTGGATTCAAACTGAGGTTCAATTTTTTTAATTTTGGCCAACTAAATTTTTAATTCTTAATATTTCGTAAACCACAGAACCGATATTTTGACACAATATAAAATCGGATATGAAGATTTCAATTATGATAATAACTCAAATTCGACAAAACTCGAGTTGTGTTGTTATGGCTTGTGACCACAGAGTTTTCTAGTAAACAACATAGTTTCACTTCTACTGTGAGTGTCTGCAGACCAGGGATGTCAACTCATTTTTTCTTCCTCCCCGCTAGGTCTTGAGAAATTCCCCGATTTTCGCCCAAATTCCCCGCACCGGTATAATTTCATATTATAACAAGTACGATACGCATTTTCTATATAAACATTTATGCAAGCGAAAGATGCCCTTTCCGTAGGCTTAAAATTACTCTCTGTGAGTTTTGTTTTAAAGGGGACCTGCATTTTCTCGATCAAAAATTTTATCTATTTTTATAGCATTGTTAGATTAACAAAAATGTGTTTTCTAACTCCGAAATTCCTTTGACATATTTAATTCATTTAAAAAAAAATTGTATACAGTCTCAGGTGTTCACTGGAACGTCTAAAAAAAATCATTTAGACTGTTGCCCCAGGACATTCTACGATTATTTTGATTAATCAACAATTAACAAAATAGTGGATCGCCAAAATTGATTTTCTCAAAAAAGGACTTTTTTCGTAAAAAATAGAGTTACAAATTGAGCAAGGAATTTACCAAACTTATTTTTTCTAGTACGTCCTGGGCCATTGTTGTGTAAAAGAGCATATTTAAATTTTAGTTATGGTGCACGCCAATGGAAAAAACCTTATTTTGAGAAATACAGTTTCAAAGTTTTGGCTATCGGTTCTTAATAATAAAATATACTTCTACTTATTTATAATGGCTGACCGTAATTTGTAAGTTTACAGATTACAGTCAGGGGGTGCTGGACGGAGGCACAGCTAAGCCTTTCCAAACTGCCGAGAGAGAAGCCGAAGCGACGCGCGATCTTTTTGGCTTGTCTGACACTCGGCATTATAATCGTCTATATCTACGAAACCACTCAGAGTTTCTCTCTGAAATTTTTACAAAATACTTTTGAAATACAATGGCCCTGCTCACTCTTTAGAGTAAAGTGCTGGTTAACGGAGTAAGAGATTTTCCAGACCAAAATGTAAAATATTGCGTAAGTTAAACGATATTTAAGTCTCTGAACGAAAATGTCCAGTTTTGGTTTTATAGATTCCCCTTACCAAGTCTGCTTATATGAAAAGTCCAGTGCTAATATACTTGCTATTAAAGTATTTGTTTTATAGTGTTGGTTGCGAATTTGCCAGAATTGTAATTCTACAAACTTTTCAAGGTATTTATATGAATAAAAGCTGAATGGTTTCAAATTCCCCGCAAAAAACAGATCATTCCCCAATTCCCCGCACTAAGTAAAACTCCCCGCAAATCGGGGAATTCCCCGCAAGTTGGCATCGCTGCTGCAGACACATAATTTTTTTTTTTTTTTTAAGTTACATTTGATGAAATTTAAAGAACTAATGGTAAAATTTTGCTTTAGTCACTTCTTTGTGTTGAAAAGTGTCGATCAACAAAATAACATAATAAAATGGATGAATGAATCTACTGATAAGAACACACTGATTCGTTAATGTTGCTTGTTTGAAACATCACCCCAAATAAAAAAAAGGAAAAATGGCTCCAATACAGTTGGAACTATGACCGTGTTGTTGTGAATAAAATATTTTGGGGTGATTTTTCACTTTTGCTTCAGGGCTATATTTCCTAGGGCCATATTTAATTGAGCCAAAAGTGCCCAAAGCAGGCATACAATAAAACGCTTCATTATGTCACCCTGTAACACTTTAGTTATCGTGTGTTTCATTTCAAATAGAACAAAACAATGTTTCGCATTTTTTTCTTAAGCGAACATTTTCATTCCAAGACTTGTATTATTTTAACTATTTTTGGTCAGTTTTTATTATTGAAACTGTGTTTTTTCGATGGCAACAAACGCGTATTTCCATAGTGAAGTCAATTAATAGTGATAGTGGAGTGATAACTAGTGCAATTATTCATAAAACAACATAAAATCAGTGTAGGTCCGAACGAATTTTTAGTTTTTTAAATAAATAATGAAAATTTGCGATCTCCCCCGCGTATTTTGTAATCAGAATACCAAAATACACCAATTAATCTATTTCGGGATATGTGTCCCTATGTGCGTCACGAGTGGCATTTATTACAGTATATTTCACATTTTAGTTCATAACAAATAGGATCGGTTTTATTAAAACAAAAATTATATATTAAGTTCAAAATTATTTGAAAAATAAAAAATTAATTATGGTATTCGGCAAAACAATCAAAAAAATAGCGGTGAGGGATAAAAAATGTTTCATTTAACGCAAAAAAATTTAATTGTATGTTTATATAAGGTTTACATATTAATAACAGTTCTTTTTACTTGTAACAAAAATAGTTCGTAATAGTTTTTTAGGAGACTATGAAAATTAAATATAGAGGTTAATTTTCAAAGTCATGTCTTAAGTTCATGTCAATTTCGTTATTTGAAGTTATATATAAACAGGTTAATGAACAAATGTAGTCATCACAACAACAATGTATATAGAGACGGGCAAATCAGACGGCCGTTTCGGAATCCGCCACAATTCCTCATCAGTGATCTTAGTGATAGTTCTTAATCTTTCAATATCCTATACATATAAGCTACTAATATTTGAAATCATAACCCAGAATTACGGATTTGATTCCAAATATCTTCACTGAATAGAGATATTGAAAGAAACTACCACTACCGTTCTATACACTTATGTTGTTGTTTTTTTTCCCATTGTAGCTAGTCTGCATAACAGTTCGTTATTAGTTCGTACCTTAAATGCTTCAAAAAAATTAGAAAAAATAAAAGAATTTCACAACTCACGATTTGACCAGTCAAAACAATAGCAGTGCTTAGTGCAAAAATAGGGATAGAAACAATATTTTGAAAATAACTTTCAAGTGTCTACTAGGAAATCTTATAACTTATTAAAATGGTTAATTTTGGTTACACTAGCGACACGTTGGCGGAGCATATAGTCAACTAAGCCCCCGAATGATTGCATAATACAAAAATTGCTTTTGATGAATATAGGGACACATACGTCCCATTTGGTTTTTTGGATATTTATTGATTCTTGATAAAAAAAAATGTTATAAATATTTCGTTATATTTAAAAAGGACTCACCAGAATTCAAAAATAAATATATAAAAATTACTGATTCTGCAGTTATTTTAAAAACGCAGAAGAAATCACAAAAACACCTAACTGCGTTTTCATTCAACTGCGAACAAAATTTGAATTTAAAATTTTTTTTGGTTTCTTATATGAAAATGGAGAATTGGATCATAATGAGTGATATCATACAGAAATGAAAACAAAGGGCCGTCAAAATAATACGAAATCAATTTGAGACATATATGTCGCTTGTTCGTGAAAGAGTTGAAGATCTCATGGACTCCGGGCTTAACAAGGCCATTCCATCAACAGGGGACTCGCTGACAACAGCTCGAATATATCTATGGAGCTAAAAGAATTTAAGTGCAATCTCGTGGCAATCACTAAGTCTGCCTCAGATATAAATCCAAATAATTCACCAACTCATTTGATTGCTCCTGTTGTTTCTAATCGATCCTTTCGTGATGTTCCAGTCTGGAATGTTAGTGGAGAACTTGAAGTCGTAACTTGTAGGAAATGGCTTCATTTGTCATTCGTCAAACACTAAGTAACGGAAGATAACATAGTCAACTATGTCGCCCAGCACGCTGCTATTGATAAATCTGAATTCTCATGCCTCAAAGTAGTAAAACGTACTTCTCCTACTAAGTTAAATTAAATAATTAACAGTTCAAGGTTTGTTAACGGGCTTAGATGAAATGTAATTTTTTTGTCAAAATGACTAAGTCGCAACAATGTATAAAGGGCAGGCAAGTCATACGGCCGTTTCGGAACCCGCCACGATTCCTCATCAGTGATCTTTGTGATGGTTCTTACTAGCATTTCAACATTCTATATAAGTGTTTAATAATTGAAAACGTTACCCAGAATTACAAGGTTTTTGTTTTCAAGTATTTTCACTGAACAGAAATGATGAATGAAATTAACACAACTCTTCTTTATATTTATTTTTGTTAAAATTCTCATTGCAACTAGATATTTAACAATTAGTTAATGATTTGTCTAGTTGTAGAAATGAGAGAGAGAACGTGTAATATTACATTGAAAAGTGATTTTTAGTAACATTTAAGAGAATTGTGCCCAATTCGTTTTGAATAGATTATTATTAGAAACTATGAAACTTAAATCTAGTTGTTCATATTCCATAGTTTGACTTTACTTCATGCATACTTAATAGTACAAGGTTTGTTAACGAGCTTAGATGAAACTGTTAAATATCTAGTTGCAATGAGAAATGCGGAAACTGGTTGCTCAAAAGGTGGTGGTGGTTTAATTGCTGTTCGTAGCTATCTTCGTGCTTCGTGATGCAGAACATGGATTCTCTTCTCGATAAATTTTATGCGCCTTGATTTATAACAAATTAACCGTTTTCCAAGTGAATTAAATAGATTTCTTGATCTTATTTTTTTGTATCTAACAATATTAACTTAAGTTTTTCTTAATTTCCCTATCATATTCCGTTTGTGCTAATACTAGAATTTTTTATAATTAGTTAAATAAAACTGTGGAAAACGTGATGGAAATCAGTTTGTCGTTCTCGCGTTATTCTAGTCGCAGCCACCGTATTGTCGTATCTCTGCCGCATCCATTCTGTTCAACACTCAATATGGCACATACAAGGGTTTTCTTTATGTGTATAGCGGTGAACAACAGCTCGAATATATCTATGGAGCTAAAAGAATTTAAGTGCAATCTCGTGGCAATCACTAAGTCTGCCTCAGATATAAATCCAAATAATTCACCAACTCATTTGATTGCTCCTGTTGTTTCTAATCGATCCTTTCGTGATGTTCCAGTCTGGAATGTTAGTGGAGAACTTGAAGTCGTAACTTGTAGGAAATGGCTTCATTTGTCATTCGTCAAACACTAAGTAACGGAAGATAACATAGTCAACTATGTCGCCCAGCACGCTGCTATTGATAAATCTGAATTCTCATGCCTCAAAGTAGTAAAACGTACTTCTCCTACTAAGTTAAATTAAATAATTAACAGTTCAAGGTTTGTTAACGGGCTTAGATGAAATGTATTTTTTTTGTCAAAATGACTAAGTCGCAACAATGTATAAAGGGCAGGCAAGTCATACGGCCGTTTCGGAACCCGCCACGATTCCTCATCAGTGATCTTTGTGATGGTTCTTACTAGCATTTCAACATTCTATATAAGTGTTTAATAATTGAAAACGTTACCCAGAATTACAAGGTTTTTGTTTTCAAGTATTTTCACTGAACAGAAATGATGAATGAAATTAACACAACTCTTCTTTATATTTATTTTTGTTAAAATTCTCATTGCAACTAGATATTTAACAACTAGTTAATGATTTGTCTAGTTGTAGAAATGAGAGAGAGAACGTGTAATATTACATTGAAAAGTGATTTTTAGTAACATTTAAGAGAATTGTGCCCAATTCGTTTTGAATAGATTATTATTAGAAACTATGAAACTTAAATCTAGTTGTTCATATTCCATAGTTTGACTTTACTTCATGCATACTTAATAGTACAAGGTTTGTTAACGAGCTTAGATGAAACTGTTAAATATCTAGTTGCAATGAGAAATGCGGAAACTGGTTGCTCAAAAGGTGGTGGTGGTTTAATTGCTGTTCGTAGCTATCTTCGTGCTTCGTGATGCAGAACATGGATTCTCTTCTCGATAAATTTTATGCGCCTTGATTTATAACAAATTAACCGTTTTCCAAGTGAATTAAATAGATTTCTTGATCTTATTTTTTTGTATCTAACAATATTAACTTAAGTTTTTCTTAATTTCCCTATCATATTCCGTTTGTGCTAATACTAGAATTTTTTATAATTAGTTAAATAAAACTGTGGAAAACGTGATGGAAATCAGTTTGTCGTTCTCGCGTTATTCTAGTCGCAGCCACCGTATTGTCGTATCTCTGCCGCATCCATTCTGTTCAACACTCAATATGGCACATACAAGGGTTTTCTTTATGTGTATAGCGGTGAGTTTTGGGGGTATTTTTATTAGGTTTCGAGTATCGCAGTTGCATGGCATAAATGTATATTAGTTTAAAAGCTTTTCTTCCGATGCAAAACAATGCCTTACAATTTATTTTCGTAATTCTAAAAAGTATTTATTTTGCTACATAAAATTAGGCGCACAGCTTTAATGAACAATACACAGAAAAAATAAATGCCAAACGTTCTAGTAAATTATAAAAAGTATAAACTTATTGTTGCCGAAATGCACAATCGTAATATAGAAAAATGTGGATGAGCTAATTTTGTGTTCGTTTTTTTTTTTTTGTGATAAGAGGCTCATTCGGCTCTTGCTCCTTCCATCCATCCATCGCTTGTTTTTTTTTAATTTGTATGTGTGTGTGTGTAGGTCATTCGGTCAGCTAGGATACGGTATGTATTCATACGTGTACAAATATATGTAAATAATGAATGTACATATGTGATATGAAAATTAAAATATTTTTCAAGCTTACTTAAATATTTGGTTATCGGTAGTTTGTGTGTCATTGTGTCTTATCAAATTACGATTTAGTTCATCATAAAATACAAAAAAAATTAATAAATATTATTTTGTTATAATTGCTCGTGTGTCATTGAAACTGTTACTCCAATAATCTAACGTTCGATTCGGGTGTTTAATTGCGTTGTTGGAACTTATGAACTTGTTTTTAGATAAATATATTTGTACAAAGAATGTGAACGATACGTGTTTTTCCTTATGTGTATTTGTGAATTAAAAACTAAAAAACGAAAAATTTATTATTATTAGAAAATCGTCTAACCATCTAAAAATATGAAAAAAGGTATTTACATTTACAAATAATTACTTACTTTTAATTATCTTAGTAAAATACAAATTTTGCTGTATTCGTTTTTTTTTTTCATTCTTCAGATATTTTTTACCATGACTGTGGCCAAAAGTAATAATTGCTTAAATCTGAAATCTTTCTTTCGAGTAAACACGGTTTGAAGGAAATGTAATTGATTGTTACTCGACGTAAGCGATTGTGTTTTTTAATAACTTTTGTTTTATTGGTTTTGACCACAGATACATATATCCACAATGATGCAGAAAATATGGGGAGTTTTCTTTTCTGAATTTTTCTTATTAATATTTCGGTTTTTAGTATTTTTGCAAGATTTGGCGAAAGGAATTCAAAATGTATCTAACGTGCCAGGTTTATACTTACTGTGGTTAATATCTTTTGATATTTGTTTTTATGGGGGCTCACCGAAGTAGAACACTACTTCATGTGATTTAATTCGGGTTAGCTGAGAGTTCCTCGAACTCATCTCCTTAATAGAAAGTTCCCACATTTCGTCGCCACCAATGAATTGGCGCCCAAAAATGGATACCCACCTGCTTGTTTGTCTTCGCTAGACATTGATCCCTGTCTCAGACTCTGGTCTCCAAACTTTCACAAGATTTATCCTGTTCTGAAAAAAATGTATTATATTTTACAACTTGACTGCATTGCTTTTAAAAGGCGAAACCACGAACGTCACATTGGAAATTTGACTACATTTCTTCTTGGACATCATTTTAATTTCTACCCCACTTAATTCATAGTATTTTCGAACTTTGCATGACTCTAGTGATCAAAATTTAGCGTCTAGATGCAAGATTGTTTTGTTTGCTTCTTTGTTCTGTAAATACATACATACATAATATATGTCTATAATATTATATTATAACACTAGTTGCTTTTTTTTTGTTGGAACTGCAAAAGAAGTATTCAAGAATATAGCACTCAGACAAGTTTTACGTCCATTGTACTATATCCTGTGTTCTCTTTTGTTATTCTTTAAATCTACCAGATTTATTAATAAATCTTAACAGATCCTGCGGTGCTTGAAGAGCTCAGATGTTCGTCTCTCAACTTTCTAGTGCCAAATATGCTTACTCTGATCCGACAGAAAGTGGAGCAGACATTAAGAAAGTGGTCCGCTGTCTCTTCACATGCTTCCACCAAACCACAGGAAGTACAGAAGGCGCTAGCTCCCAGGCCAATCATATTTAAATGTTTTGCCCAAGAGAAGTGACCTGTGTATAATCCCACCAGCTGCTTACAGCTTTTTCTATTAAGTGATAACAGAAATTCTGTTAGACGCTTCGAGATTACAGGTGACATGATCTCTATCTGCCTAAGTTCCTCCCATTTACGACTGTGGGTCAAATTGACCCCCTCATTAATAGATGGTTTGATGGCTGTAGACAACAAAGAGAGTACAAACCAGTTTCCGAACACTTTCTGACCAGGATGTCAGCTGATTTATTTCCTGATATTCTTGAGAGTGCAGGAACACATATCAACTGCAGGCTATTATGTTTTCCAGCTAAATCAAATCTGGACTTAACCCGTAAGGCGGCCCTGAAGCAGCCATTACTCTATTTTAATTAATCGATAAGTGCAAATTAATTTTTTTTTTAAATAATTGGCTGGCCTGTAGAAAGAATTTTGTATAATTTTGTATGAAAAATGAGAGAATACGACACCAAATAAGACACCTTGTAAATTTCTCAAATATATCTTTATTTTTTGGCTTAAACCCGAAAGGCCGCCTCAGGGCAGCCTTTCGTTTTCCTCACCTAACTGCTAAAATCGAAAACTAATAAAAAAATGGACTTCATATTAATTTTTCTTTCATCAATTTTAACTGGAAACAAAAATTCTGGTGTTTGTTTTTTTATTATCTTAATCTTTTATTATTTAACCCTCTAGGTTAAGCGCAGCCTGACTGTCACTAAATACACAGATACTCATTTCTCTCCAATCATTATCAATGACATGGTCCATTGCCTTGATGATCCCAAAAATGTTTGCTTGCAAAACAGAAGGATATAATGAAGGTGCAGTCCATCATTTTCAATGAAGACCCCAGAACCCAAACTGTATTCTGTTTTCGAGCCGTTAGTAAAAATGAGCTTACAATCAGCTCCAGGCCCAGGTCCCGGCAAGAACCAGGTTTGGCCTTTTGGGCTATTTTAAAACTGGGATTGTTGGTATTGCATCGGATGGCATTGATAGAACTGTTAGATCCAAATCAGTATCTTCAATAATGTCACCGATATTCCAGCAAGTGTCATACCAATACCCATTGCGCTTAAGCCTACAGATGGCTTTGACAGCCTCTCCTTTAGTAAAAATATCAAGGGGTGGTAAATTGAGCAATGCATCCAAGGATGGGCCAGGCATTGTCGGAGAAGCTCCCGTGCAACAAATGGCCACAGTCCTTTGAAGTTTGGCAAGAGCTTTCCTAACGCTGTCAACATTAAGTCTGCTTCACCAGACTATGGATGCATAGGTGATGATGGGTCTAATCGTAGCCTTATAAAGTCATAAGACTTTACATGGTGATAGACCCCATGTTTTGCCAAAAATAGCCCTGCATTGACAAAAAGCTGTCAGCGCCTTGGATACCTTTAGCTCAACATGAGAACGCCATAGAAGTTTGGTATCTAGAATGACTCCGAGATATTTCACTTCTTGAGATAGCTGATTAGTGATTCCTCTGAGTACCTTTTCTGTTGAAAAGAATAACACCAGTTTAAAGAGGGTTAACCGATAGCCTGTTTGAGCAACATCAAGAGTAACCATATTCAGGGCAGTTTGGGCCTTCCTGCAAAAAACACCCTACCGATTGGGCCGTGATTAAGCGGGCAACAACATCGGCATAGGTCTGTGTGTAGATATCATTATAACTGTTATTATACTTCGCATCATTCATCTTAAAGCCGAAGTTTGGGTCATGTAATTTTTCTTTACTTTGAAAAATTCTTTCTCTTCTATGTATTTTCTCTGTCCTCTCAAAAATGCCCGCCTATCTGGCAAAGAGCAATGACCAATGGACTGAGTGCTATGGAAGGCTAGTGATTATCCTGCCCACCTTCAAATCTAATAAAATCTAGCTTATTTGCCAATTAAGGCATTATAATACAGTAAAAGTAAATTTTGTTTATACAAATTATAAAATAATTTTTGAATTTGTTTTCAGACGAGAATGATTATCAAAATCCCAACGCAAAACAAAATTATTTGGAGGAACTGCAGAGAAAAGCTAAACACAACAATTGTAAAAATATTAAAGACAACAGTTTATCTGGGAGCGCAGCAAAAACAACTGAAGAAATTGTCGAGTGGGAGGAGCATTTTACAGAAACACAACAACGTCGTAAACAATTTCAATCGCAACGTCAGAAAAGTTCACAACGGTATTGCGGCTGCAGCAGTGATAGAGATGTCAATGAAATTTTTCCTGAGCCCTTCGATACAAAAATAGTATATTCGAATGTGCATGATTCAAAATATGAATTGAATGCGGAGAAAAATGTCCTGTATTCAGAAAATATTCATCGAAAGAGAAGAAATGAAAGAGAAAGAACCAGAGATAAAACTAATAAAGAAAAAATTAAGAGACGATTTATCGAAGACCAAAGAGAGCCAAATTTTAATAGAAGAGAGGCTATCAGTACAGAGAAGTTAAAAGATCAAGAAGTAAAAGATTGCCTAATACAACATTTAGACAATAAAGACCAGTAAGTTTTATTTTTATTAAATATGTTTAATCTATACAATTATATAGAATTGGTGATATAAAAAAATGTATGATGTATCGGTTTGGCCCAAAAACCATTGGACCAAATTTAATGTTTTTTTTACTAGAAAGCTGTTGTACATAAAACGAATATAAGCTACATATCTTTTTAATTTTTTAATGAATTAAGTTACTACAAAATTAACTTCAATACTTTTCGAAAACCGCTATGGCTTGCTTTCGTAGCGTTTCTGTGTTGCAATACGATTTCCTAAAAACTGGTAATGTTTGTTAAGTTGTGAAATAACTAAACATTATGCGCACCGTTACGTTTAATAACGGGACAGGGACAAAGCTGTCAACAACGGAACGGTTAGCAACCCTGCAACTGGGAAGCAGACTCCTCTCAATAGACGATGATAACGCTTTATAATTGTTTCATCCCTTCTGTTCCAGTGTATGACGCTCGTACTTGTACTTGAATCCATTGAAGACTAAGTACTTCAACATTAAATCTTAGTACCATACCACAAGTGGTTTCTGAGATATCCTATAAAAAAGTTCTTTGCAGTAGCATTGCCAACCAACGTCCTTGTACTGACTAGGAAAACCCTAACCATTTGCTTAGTGCTTGCTTTTTAGCATTTTTTGCCATTTGTGCTATTATAAAGCACGATTCATCGAGCTCGACTAGCTAGCATTTTTTTGGGATTTGTAAAGCTTTTTCCTTAAAGTTTAACAATCTAACCACTTTGTTTATCGGCAACAAAATCATATTGGACGCATATCCATTTACAACAACAACGAAGTTAAATACTTGGGTATCATACTTGATAAAAGACTTGTAGCTCTCACCTCAATAATGTCCTTGCAAAAGCCATTAGGGCCTTTTGGACTTACCAAAGATCTGGAGTCTTACCCCTAAGATGATTTTCTGGTTGTATATGGCGATAGTTAGGCCAATCGTAACATATGCTGCATTAGTGTGGTGGCCTAAGGTCATCCAAGGCTATAAGCAAACGTAACAAGCTCCAAAGGTTTGCCTGTTTCTCAATCACAGGGGCTATGCGAGCTTGTCCCACTCCTGAGAATGAGATGTTGATCGGACCTGCACCTCTGCACATCTTCAGAAGATAGCTGCAATTACTGCCTTGAGGCTGCAAGTTTCATCTAACTTACTAAGAGGCTCCACCGTCCATCTGTAGATTCTTAGTAAAACTCCTAATACTCTAATCTGTTTCATGCTAGATTTTATAATTATGGATCTAAGCTTTGGCGGAAATTTAATATCATCCTTCCATCATGGACTGATTGGAAAGCCCAATTCCCTAACTTCGTTTCCCTTGCTTTCAATTATTATAACGACGGCTCGAAAACCGATTGTGATTCTGGTGTTGTTAGACTTAACACTCGAATCTCAATTCAACTGGGTACTTGGCCTAGTGTTTTTCGAGCCGAAATATACGCATTTGAGACTTGCGCCAGAATTATCCTTAATGTTTTGATAGTCCGCAGGAGTCTACCCATAACAAAGTCACGCTTTGTTGGGTACCAGGCCACTATGACATTATAAGTAATGTAGATGCTGATAAACTTGCTAGGCAGGGTTCAGTGGAATTGGCTGGACTAGTTCCAAATCGATCATAGAGACGTGGGCAAAGGAGAAATGACTGTATTTTTGCCATTCCGTTCCAGGCCTTAGTCAGGCAAAGAAGCTTGCTTCCCTCTCGCTCTCACTAAATTCCTGAGCTTAAAGAAAACAGATCTCAGATTGCTAGTAGGCTTTCTATCTGGTCATTATGTGGTCAGATATCACCTAAGTAAATGAGGTCTGTCACGTGAGGCGGAGTGTCGTCTATGTATGGAGGATGATGAGACGACATCCCACACTCTGTGTGAATGTCCAGCCTTAGCTCGGCAAAGAAGGGGTATTTTTAGCGAACCGTTTCTATCAAAGAACAAAATCAAAACCTTTTCCACAAAATATGTTCTAACCTTCATTAGGATAGCAGATAAGTTTTTGTCTTAATTTTGGGGCTTTGGTACAAAAGATCTTTTAGGTCGCAGGATCATAGGATTTAAGAATATGGATTTTTGTTCTCTTATATTGTCTCTTATGGTTAACGTATAGTGGTTTCAAAAACGGGATTTCGGTTGCCCCGCACAATGGTATTTTTTCCCAACATCAAATGGAAAAACTGAACTCGGTGGTACTTTGAAAAAAGTAGCATCGACGACTTATGACGAACATATTATGATGCCACAAGACTTTTACCAATGGGCGAAAGCAAATATAAAGAACATACATTTCTTTTATGTAGACTCAAATGAATACACTGAGAACGAAAAAATATTGCAAATAAGATTTTCAGAAGTAAGCCCAATAAAAGGTTGCCAACAAATACATGCAGTTTTACCCATTTCTAAAAATTGATTTCTTGTCATATTGTTTTCTTCACCAGTGCTGTATTCAGGGTTGCTGTCATCATCATCATTGTTGGCACGACGGTCCTAGTTGAACCTTGGCCTCCCATGAAAAAATGAAAGCATAGAAATAAGTTAAATGTTCTTTACAAAAACATTGCCCGATATTCGTACGGGTTAAACCGATTTGACCATATATCAGTTTACGCAACGCAAATTTTTTCTGTCTCCTTTAACGATTTACTTGAAATAAGATCACTTGCAGCTTTGCATAAAATCATTTATACAAAGGAACCAGCATCACTATAACATAGGCTTCAATTTTCACGCTCATCGCAAACCGGCCAGTTGATGCATATAAAATATCGATTACTCATGTCTGACGTCAGTTTTTTGTCAGCACAACTCGTCTTTGAAACTTCCTTTCGATTAGGATAAGACTTATAGCTAAAGCAATGCAATTTAAAATCGAATTATTCATATTTTATAATCATGCCTAATTAATTTTTTCCCTCCAAGGGATTTTTCTAGTTTAGTGCTCAATTTTTTTTTTTTCACAGTTAAAGTTGATGAATTTGGAACGCTGTCTAATGGGAAAAAAATTAGCAAAAACTTGATAAAATAATGCTTTTTTCTTTCAATTATACTATTTTTGGGGTCGAGGAATTTTTTTTTTATGTTTTTTTTTTTACATAGGATCTACGCTAGAGGGCGCTGTCATACAATTTTTTCTTTTTTTTATACATTTTTACTGTTTTTGAGGCTCAGAAAATTATTTTTGATGCATATTTTGTTATTTTTAGTACATTACTACTGTAAGAATATAATTTTTATGAGAAAAAATTACTGTTTTATAAGAAAAATGTCTTTTTTAATTAAAAGAATCATTTTTTTATGAGAAAAAAAAGTTATTTTATTTAAATGTAAAAAAAATATGAGAAAAATTAAAGTAAAAATTACATTTTTGTTAGAAAAATAAACATTTTCTAAGATTTTTTTTAATTAAAATATCATATGTATTTTTATTTTCAAATGCGTATTCAATTGTGTTTTAAATTATAAAAATCAAAAAAAAAAAAATTGTAACAAATGAAATGAACTTAAAAAACTACTTTAATTTAATTGTTTAATTAAATTATTTTTTTTTCGTACGTTGGCCTGTGGAAATCATGCATAGATCCATAGAGCTCCAGTTACACGATTATGTTGGATTCATACAGACTAAAACCACCTAATTTTACTGGAGTTACTTCTAAAAATCTTGTTTCAAATAATTTTTTGTTCTCAGTATATTCGTTTGAGTCATTTCAAAGCGCCACCAAGACTATTGCACATATTTTTGCTATGTAATATACCAAAAAAAAGAAACTATTTTTATTGGACAAAGCAGTCTGGAAAGTAATATATTTTCCAAACTTTTCCTTTAAACAATTTCCATGTGTTGCTAAAAACATGGACTAACAAAGTGTTATGTGCTTCGTCTTGTTATACGATAGTTTTCGGAAAACTCAAATAAAACGCATAACGTCTGAATCTGTTAATTCTTTCCGCAAAATCATGCACAAGTTTATTTTTAGGTTTTGTCAATGATTTCATGAAACAACGGTCAGTGCAATGTTTCCGTACAATTTGAAGTCAGTGATTTCAACGAAGTTGTCATCTTTTCAACGTTGTGAATAGTTTTTGAGAAATTTACAAAACAAATTATTAATTTGATTGCACATATCTCAAGCACCATAAATTGAAATGAAAAATTGGCATCACCATTGAAATCAGCGTCCACAAGTTATAGGTATAGATATGATACATGTAAAATGTTCTTATCATAAGAAAAATAGAAAATCATTGAAAATTTTTAAAATTTTTGAATTTTTTTTACGTTTTTATTGAGGTTTAAGAAGAAAAAGTTAAAATAAAACATGAACCCATAGCAAACCCAGTCTGGGATTTTCAGTGTTTAACCCACATTCTTAAGCTTACAAAATAATAATATCTAAAAACAAAAAAATAGGTACTGCCAGAAATATTCACATATCTTTGAAGGATTTTATGTTTTGAAAAATTTTGTTCTTAAAACTAATTTTTTTTTCTTAAAGTCCTCCGTATTATTTTTTCAACTAGCTACAACGGAAATCATGAGGTCTTGAAAATTTCTTTGGCGCATGTTCGAAAACTTTAAATGTGACCACTGCACGTAAACCATAAGAGATAATAAGAAAAAAAGTCCATATTCTTAAATCCTATGATTTTCTCTACTACTACTACTATTATGGCACAACAGCCCCTGAAGGGTCAAGGCCAGCTTTTCGCATCCATTCATGTTGTGTAAGTTATATTTATTATACACGAATGGAAGGGATTTACAGTTTTATGCCGAATCCCAACGGCGAAGTGAAAAGCTTTTCATAGGTTTGCCAAGAGGTGGTGCCGTGTAGAAAAATTTTTATTTTCTATTTTTGATTTTTTTGAGCGTGCCGAGATATGAACCCGGGCACCTCTGCGTAGCAGTCTAATACACCAACCACTACGCTACGTCGACCACTACCGACTTACAAAAAATAATCGAAATCGAAGCTATGTCGAAAACAATTTTAGTCGAAACTTGCTGGAATTACCCGTATACTGTTAAAAGCTAACGGTATTCTGTTTTTTGTGCTTTTAGAGCAATCGTTTTAGGTTTTGTTTTTAAAAAGCTTGAAACCGATATTTTTTCGTTCTTGAAATCAGCCTTCCTAATTATAACATAAGGACCACTCTATTGTATAATGAACTAAAATATTTTTTAGGAGCTTTTAGTATTAATCCTTCCAAAAATTCATTATTTTCAGAAATTTTAAAAGCCACCAAATTATCTTTGAAAATCAAACTAGTGGCTACTTATTAGAAGAAGGACATAAAAAGGAAGAAATTCCTGAAAAATTATCACTTGGTGATGAAAGTGATGGAGAAACAGCAGCTGCAACAACAGAATCAGAACTAAATGAAAGTGAAGTGTTAGAAAAAGAAAAATCAAATAATTTATCGACAGTAACAACCAAAATAAAACAAACAGCAATAGCACAAGGAACAGTGAAACCAATTAATCCAATTACAACAACACCAATCAAAAATGTAAGCCAAATTTACAGTATCTCTAATTGTACTAACATTAATTTAGATAAAAATAATAGCTGCAAATGCAGTAATAAAAAAGCAAATAAATCAAACAATAGCTATAACGGTAACAATAGTATTAGTAATAACGGTGTCGGTTGTAATGTCATTAAAAAACAAAATAATAACTCAACAAAATCTAGAAAAACTGAAAGCAGCAAACATACATTAACTAGAAGCTGCAGCAAGGGACGACTGCAACAACAAAGCATAACAAGCACATGCAGCAACAACAGCAACCATAACACTAACGATAATAACCGCAGCAGCAGCTGTAGTAACAGCTTTAGTAGCAGCAGCAATAGCTGCAATTGTGACATCACTGGCGATAACAGTACGTTACATGGTTTTGGTGTTGGCATGGTCAGCAGTTTTATTGACGATTCGGACTGTCCAAGTTTAAGCCGCCAACAACAAGCAGCTGTAAATACAACATCAACTGACTTCGAGGCGACAACATCAGCAGTTGGAGAAGGAGGAATCGGAGGAGAAGTAATAGCTGATGCAGCGGCAGAAACTTCAGCTGCTATAGCCACTTTTTCACAAGCAACAGCCACACTTGTGAATACAAATGATGCTGAAGAGTTAACTGATTGTGAAAGTTGCAGCGAATTGCAGTTGCTTAATTTTGATGATATCGATGAGGACGTTAATTTTAGTGATAAAGAAAACGTTGTCATTGATGTCTCCGTAGGTAACACAAGCACCAAAATCAATAATATTAATAAGCGAAATAGTAATAACAATCTTAATAACAATAACACTAATAATAACAACAATAATAGTAATGATAGTAACGCAAATAATACCACTAACAATAATAATAAATCCGATGTACTGAAACTGCAACAGCAATTTTCAATTTGTAGCAGCAACAGCAGCAGTAGTAGCAGTAGTAATACGAATAACGATAACAACAAATATTATAAACCTCCCATAAAAAGAGTGTGCAGAAGATCAGGCGATCAATATCAACAACATCAACAATCACAACAACAACATCAGGATCGTTACACACCCCTTGCTGCATCGGTTGAATTTATTGACAGATACGGTAGTGTACAGCAAACAGCACGTCGCCATTGTGTTGGTGCTAGTATTGAAGCCGGTGATAGCACTACTGAATTCTGTAACGCCTATCAGTTACGTCGTGACCCGAGTGGAGCAATAGCAATTCTGGATACGGCTGCTGGGGATATAGACGACAGAGCAAATAATACAATGGGTAAGTGGCTAATCAAAAAAATAAAAACTGACCACGGTACACAGAGGTATTTACATAAAAAAGCTGGCCAAAATTATTTTTTGATAATTATCATGTTTATTCAGTGCAATTTTATAGTTGTTATAGTAGACAAACGATTGTAGTCGTCTTTTCACTTTAATGCATATTGAAAATTTCATAGCTTTGCTCATAAAAACTTAAATAGCAAACGTTTGTGTGATTCTCCTCATACAAAGGGTGGCCATATTATTATACCCAAAAACAAAAATGTTTCACAGTGTTTTAAATTCGAGGCTGTAATTAATACAATAAAGTATGAATAGTATTATTTCTGTGTTTATTGATTAGATATTACTCCTGGCAATACCGTAAGTACTTTTTGACACATAAATCCTGTTATTTTATACCGCTTTAGCCAAAAATAAAAGCAAACGTTAAAAATTTGAATCTGCGTTAAAAACTGAAATTTCCAAAGATAAAATAATTACAAATAAAAGAAAATTGATAATGCTCGTCGCATCCAAGCCGTAATCAAAGGTAAAGGTAGATTCACTAAATATGAAATAATTGTGCAACACAATGTGTTAAACTAATACAAATATCATTCATTTTAATTATAAAATAAGTGTTCTATTGTAAAAAAATAAAATATTAATGTTACAATCAAAATATTTATTTTACTCTATCACTTATAGATGGAAAAAATATATTTTTTGCTAGAGTATAATAATATGGCCACTAGAGTTGAAATTCAAAACTTATTCTAGATAGTTCGATTAGGCTATTTTTTCCTTATCATCTAACAACTCCAAATATTAAATTTGGAGAGAATTGGATGACGGGAAGTCGGCGCGGAAATCGAGTCAAATTTGGAAAAGTGTGTACAAGGACGAAAAATATTTTTTAATCATTTTAATTGTACTTTAAACTTTAATATTTTTTTTGTGATCAGTTTCAAATTTAATCGATTTCTACATCAAATTGTCTTTCCAACGAGCTTTAAACATTTAATTACTCCTCGTTTAATTTCTGCATTCGGTAGTGCAAAAATTTCCGATGGAAAAGCTAGCTGACGAGGGATTTGTTAACCGTTCCACTCTTTATTGACAATATAATTTAGTCGATCATCTCATCTCTACTATCATCTATATTTATCGCTTTCAATATGTCTATGCTCTTTGTTCATATCAGTTGAGTATTACGCAAGAAATGTAGTTCTTTGGGAGGGCAAATTGATACAAGGCCGTATTGGCGTCAGCAAAGTTGAGAGAATTGCAGTTCTCGAAATTCCTTGCTGCTCCCAAACTTGTTTCGTTGAGTAGAGCAAATATAGTTGAAGCAGTTAACGACTTATGCCTGGTTTTCACTATGTCAAATTCAATCAAAGGGCATAGGCGGGTTTCTATATCAGAAATGCCCCCAAACCGAATCAAGTTTCGCATAGACCCTTTTGAACCAATTGATTTAAGAATGATTTTGCTAAATTTTCAGACCATTATCTGCAATTTTTAATGGGTAATGGCGGGTTTTCTAAATTTCGTTTTTCGCGTTTTTCAGCTTAACTAGTCATAGGAAAAATCTGAAAAAATTCACAGTGATTTTTTGGTTTTTTTCGCGAAATTCGCAATGAAAAATATCGCGAAACTTTTTACATGAGTTTTTTTTTTATACTAAAAATAGTTTTTCTACTCAGATTTTTGTTATGTAAATAAGTCTCTTCCGAATACTCTTACTATAATTTTTTCAGATTTTTGCAAGGTGTGGACGAGGGTCAAAAAAATTGAAAACCGAAATTGGCATTTCATATGATGCCATAAGGCCATGAAAAAAATCAATTAGAGCTATTAACTATCAACTATCTGCTATTTTCGCAGAATTTTGTTTGAAAAATTTTTTTTTGCAAAAATTTTTTTTATGAAAATTCAAAAATTTTTTTTTACCACCCTAGTTGAGTTATGGTATAATATATAAAAAAAATGACAACACCTAAACTCAGCAAAACCAAATATAAACCTAATTGAAATTTGTCAAACCAGAAACGTTGTTGCATTACGATTACAATTATTTTTACAATTTCTTTAACAGTTTCCATATATCTTCAGAATATATGAATATATATAGTTTTTTGTTAATTAATCAGTAACAAAGAGTGTAAATTTGGAAGTATTGGTGATCTGTTGGCTGAAGAGGAGATCTGGCGAACTGCGTTGGTTGCTATCATTCTGCGGTTTCACCAAGGATCGAACATTTTCAACTGCATGCCTGAACGAGACTCATCTCAATACGCAAATTGACCTTCCAAATGCGCAATTTGACCTGGCCGACAACAAGTTACTGAAGTTAACCTCCAACAAAAGTCTGACTGGAGGTTTCGCACTGTATCGACATCATCACGAAGCGACTTGCTCTATAGAACGGCTACACGATAAATTAGCTCTTTTAATAATACTTTTTAACAAATCAACTACAAGAGGAAACTTCGTAATCTGCTATAAACACGATGATCAGCTGTACACTGTAGCTGTCTTACTACAGGATAAAATATTTCGATAAATTCTTAAGTGCTTCCTCCGCTGCAAAAAGAAGAGTTAATGAAACTTCACCGGAGATCTCTTTAAATGATATCATGACTGCAATACGGGGAGTTGAATCTTATTTTAATAAAAAACTTTAAGCGTTGGCCTCGAAGAATGATATAAAGGAATTGAAGGATGTTATCGAAGATCAGATCGAAAATTTGAAGGCAGAAAACGAAAGTTTGAGACTTAAATTGATGCAGATTAAATGAGAACGAGTACTGGATAGAATCGAATTAAGTCGTTTAGTGGAACAAAGCAAAAAGAACAACCTGGTTGTAAAAGGTTTATTAAAAGATGAAAATCCAAAGTTGGCAGTTGAAAGACTATGTGAAGAGAAGCTAAAACTTCGGCATACTAAAGTCCGTGAACCAAGGGTCTTGTATGAGAGAGATAATAAAATGGGAATTGCAGTTGATTTGGAAACGCCGGAAATGTTGAGTGAAGTCCTCAAAAATTCAAAATAGAGAAGGATTTTAGTTTAGAAAAACAAGAGAGTACTATTACAACTAAAAAAGGAACTTCTGGCAATTAATCAGTCAAAAAAAATAATAGTAAGGAATGATAAAATACGAATAGATAACAAATGGATGACATTTAATAGCAGTAAAACTCTTATGTGCGATGGAAAACCTGCAGAAAAAGGGGGAAAAAGTAGGAGTAGACTTTTATAATAATCTTTTAGAAAAAACAAATCCAAAAAACAAATTAATAAAATTACCGAAAAGAGAATTTATAAGAATAGTACAACTAAAGAGAAAAATGTAAAAAGCATCAGCAAACAGTGTGGCCAACTTTTGTTTTTAAAAATCCGCTAAAATGAAGAATTGTCGTATTTTCTTAAAAAAAGCGTTTAATTTTTTTCCTTATAAAAGTGCGAGAAAACTCTATACATTTAAAGTTTTTCACTAATACAGGAGGCATACATCGGATACTTCTAGTCAATGAAAATTTCTTCGATTTTTCGAAGATATTTCAAATTGAAAAATAAACGCTGTGCGCTAAATCACTTTTTTCCGCGTTTTAATTTTCAAAAAGCACTAAAAACAGCGGGAAAAGCGCTGAGTTGGCCACACTGTCAGCAAAAACAACGAAGTAATAAGAGATAAATCAGAACAAACTTTTGCAAATTTAAAAATAATATAATATAACATCCATGGGCTTTTGATATATTCATTTTATTAGAGACGCATGTTCAAAATGAAAACTTTTTAAGATATGAAAAATATTTTAAAGGATTTGATTTACACTGGAAGACAGCAACTAGAACCAGTCAAAATGGACGGGCTAATGGTAGAAATTCATATGGAATCAAAAAGCACCTAGAAAGTGTGGGAATTAAAATTTCGTTCAAATGCATAGAAGAACTTGATGTACTGGTAATAAAAACGGCTGCAAATATATTAAGCCTCATTCCGTTATACATAAATGGCTAAAACTGGAATCAAGAATTTCAAACAGTAAAAGAAAGTTTTCTTCAAAATGATTTTATTAACCCTATAGTAATTGGAGATCTGAATACCCGAATAGGAGAATTACAAGTGCAAGTTAATGATTTGTTTAATGATTTGTGTAATAGCGATAGAAGTTCAAGAGATAAAGTGATAATCAAAAATGGAAGGGTTTTTATAGACTTTTGTGAAGATTACGGTCTTGTAATTTTTAATGGAATGCTAAGGAGTGATAATTTTGGACAATTTACTTGGGCAATCAGTGATCGATTTATGTGCAATCTCACAGGACCTCATTGATTGTGCAAAAGACTTTACTGTGGATGAAAAAATTTGGTCAGATCATATGCTTATTATACTTACTTTGAAGTTACCTATTAAAACCAATAAAAGTAACAGTAAGAATTTGTTGCCAAAATTAATGTGGATAAAAACTCAAGCGCAATCCTATAAAGCAAAACTACTTGTAAATTTATTATTATTATTAGTATTAGAGGAGCCCAACCAGGCAGGCACTGCGACCTAAAAAGATCTTTTGTGCCATTCCCCATTTTATGACAAAAGACGTTCGGCTGACCTAATAAAAGTCAAGACATCTTTCGTAGAAGAAGATTTCATGTGATCAGCCGTCAAAAACGAATAGTCAAAGATTCTTCCCCTGAGCCGAGCCAAGGCCGGACACTCACAGAGAATGTGAAGTGTCGTCTCGTCATCTTCCATACATAGACGACATTCTGTCTCATTGGACAGACCTATTTTGCTTAGGTGATATCTGAGCCCATGGTGTCCAGACATGTAGCCCACCAATAGCCTAAGGTCAGGTTTGGAATAAGAGATGGGCTGATTTTGGGCAAGCGGAATGGTGAGAGCTTTTGCCTGTCTTAAACCCGGGATAGAGTTCCAATACTCTAGCCATTTTGCCTTAAACCACTCCTCAACGATAGATTTCGTAGAGGCCCAGCCGATTCCGCAAAACGGATCGGGGCCGAAGTGCTTGGTAGATGAACCTTGCCTAGCCAGTTCATCGGCGGCTTCATTACCAGAAATGTCACGGTGGCCGGGTACCCAACAAAGCGTAACTTTGTTACGGGTAGACAAGCGCTGGAGACTATCAAAACACTCTTTCACCAGTTTAGAGGAAAAACTCCATGAAGAGAGTGCTAGGAGAGCCGCCTGGCTATCTGAGAAAATTACAATATTTGCGTCTTTAAGACCTTTATACAGGTTTATATTAGCGCAGGTCTCAATTGCGTATATTTCGGCTTGAAAGACACTGGGCCAAATACCCAGAGGGATTGAGATTCTAGTATTGGGTCCAGCAACTCCGGCACCAGAACCACAGTCCATTTTCGAGCCGTCTGTATACCAATTGAGAGCAAAGGGACCGAAATCGGGACATTGGCCATCCCATTCGGACCTGGAATGAAGAATGATGTTGAATTTCCTACCGAAACATAGATCCGTAACCATATAATCCGATACAGTACATATTGGAGTGTTAGGGATTTCGGAATGCTCAGGTGACCATAGTTGCCTTCCAGTAAGCTTGACGATATACGCAGCCGCAAAGCAGTATTTGCAGCTGTTTTCTTGATGAAAATGTGTAATGGCACCAGGCCAATCAACGCTTCTCTTGTAAATTTACAAAACAAACAAATAGTAAAAAAGGAGTTCACGCTAGAGGATTTTTTGAAAGTAATTACGGATTCTAATTTGTGTCAAAATGGATCTAAAAATTTAAATAAGAGATCGAAATGATTTAATTGGGACTGTGAAAAGGCCAAAAAATTGTCTTTAATGTGGCATAGGATTTTCAAGAAAACCAAGAGTGAAACAGACAGAAAAGAATACGTGCAGGCACAAGGTAATTATAAAGAACAATGTAAAAAGAGTGAGAAAGAATATTTTAGAAATTTGGAGTCACGAATTAACAACATAAAGGATAGTAAGGGCTGATGGAAATGAGTTCAAGAGATTCGTGACCAAGAGAAATCAAACTCCGCAGTTGGTATACACCCGGAAGTATTTAAACAATATTTTGAAGACTTATTGAATCCTAAGCAATCCGCAAGGAAAATGCATTACGCACCCATATTTGTAATAGATAGTTTTTTAAACAAACAAATCGAGGTAGACGGAATCTTAAAGATGTTAAAGAAGTGCAAAGATGGAAAAGCCCCAGCGTTGGATAGGATCCCATACGAATTTTTTAAAAACGCGGGAATACAATTTTTATAAGAATTAGCTTAGATTTATACAAGATTATATGACAGAGGAGAGGTAGATAAAGCATTTGAAACCAGTATAATCTATCCATTATTTAAAAAAGGTGACAGTAAAATTGCTTCAAATTATAGGGGCATTTCATTTATGAACTGCATAGCAAAGATATTGATGGGCATCATAAATGAAAGACTTACAAATTGGTCAGGAAAGTATAATATTATTACGGAGTATCAGGCTGGGTTTAGAAAGAATCACTCTACGGTTGACAATATTTACATCTTATCAGCAATTATTCACACACAATTTAAAGAAAACAAAGTAGAAATGCAAAAAGTACATAGAACAATAATACTATTCAGTGAAAATAACTGTCTTTGTAATTCTTATTTACTTCAAAGTATTTTCACTTATATGGATTGTTGAAATTAGGGAATTATCACAAAGATCACTGATGAGGAACCGTAGCTGGTTCCGAAACGGTGGTCTGATCTGCTAGTTCTATGAACTTTTTGATATTTTTCTGGCATCATTGTTCATTCAAAGCCTAATAATTTTAATAATTATTTAACTAGCAATGTGAACTGCCAAATTTGGAAGAAATTTGCAAAAAATTTTTCCAAATTAAAAATATTAAAAAAGGTGTAAACTTTTTGTTGATTTTAAAACAATTTTTAATATATAAACTGCAACTACTAGGTATTTCATCTAAAATGGTCAACTTTATCGAACAAATATATAAGAAAACGAACTCCGTAATTTGGACAGGCGGGGAAATGTCTGAAAGTTTTAATATATCTTCTGGAGTTAAACAGGGTTATTTATTGTCTCCATTACTGTTTTCATTATATTTAAATGATTTACATGACGTTTTAGAAGGTGGGCTAAATATAGATGAGATAAACATACGATTGCTTTTATATGCAGACGATATAGTGATACTGTCAGATAATGTTGAAATTTTGCAGAAAATGATATATTATTTGGAAAATTATTGTGAAATGTGGAATATGCAAGTAAATCTAACTAAACCGGCTATAGTGGTTTTTAGAAAAGGGGGTAGGCTGTCTGGAAAGGAAAAATGGAAATATAAAGGAGAAAATATTGAAATAAAATCCGAGTACACCTACCTGGGAGTAATCTTAACTCTTCAACTCAGTTTTAAAAAACATTTAGTGAACAGAAATAGTCAGGCAAAAAACAGCATAAATGCCACATGGCGCACCTTTTTAGCAAATAATAAAATCACATTGACTGCCAAATGGAAATTATTTTTAGCGATCACTAGAGCAATACAGAGCTATGCGGCACAAGTGTGGGGCTTTTCAATGTTTGAAAATGTGGACCAAATACAATTATACTTTTTCAAGAGAATTTTTCGTTTACCTCAAAATACGCCGTTCTATTGCATATTTTTGGAAACATATACTCCGAATTGTCACCTCTACACTCTTGAGCTTCATTTACAAAACATTATTTAAATACAAGTCCGACAGATTACCACACAAGTTAACAAAGAAGGTTGCAGACAAAGGAGTTTTTTGGTTAAAATCGGTAAAGGGTCTAGTAAATAATTCAGATATAAATGGGGAAGGCAGTGAAGAACAAAGAAGTTTAGAAATATAACACAAAGCTAATAATTGGCAGGTTAAAATGTGAGAATAAGCAGAAAATATGGGACATGGATATTCAAGAACTTAAATCACTGCATGGGCAGAAGTTATTTAATTAATGATTTGGATGTACATAAAATTACATATATATTTAAAGCAAGATGTGGTTTAATTTATTTTAATGGCCACAGAAACCGAAATTGCTCTCTATGCAATTTGAACGAAGTAGAAAATATCATACACTTTCTGGGAAGGTGTCCAATCCTTAAAAGAATTCGTTACAGGTGTTTTAGAAAGTATTCCATGGGTGAAGAAGAAACGCTTGTTGTGTTAAATGGTGGTGGAGGATGGGAAAATTTATTATTGTTTTTAGTTGACGCTTTACAGTATAGGAATTTATTTTTAAATGAATATAGTTAGCCAAGTATTAAAATCTTTTATGTTATTTCGTTATTTTATTTATCGACAGACGACCTCAGAGTCAATGTCGTATGTGCTTTATTTATTGTATTGTTATGTTAAGGATATTCAAATTTTTGTTAGAATACAGAACTTTTTCTATCTATCTATCTATACCTTCAGAATTTTTCAAAATTTCATCCTTCAACATGGGAAGCAAATGAACATTTACAGAATGGCCGTCAATTGTGCAGTGATTTATTTGTTACAAATGGCACTGCAGAAAGGGTACTTAAATTAAAGAAAGACTTTAACAAAATCTTTACGAATAACGAAGAAGAGAAGCAGCTTTTGCTTCAGATTGTAGAATTTTATAAAAAACAGTATCCCACATATAAAAAATGTATTACAATTTGAATCGAAAATGTTGTAGCTTTTTTATTTTGTAATCAATTTTTATAACTCGTTGGAAAGATAATTTAATGCAGAACCCGATTAAATTATAAACTGATCAAACAATTTTTATTTACTAAAATAACCATCTAGAACATGTTCAGAAAAATTCCCTACGTTATAAAACACGTCTAATGGCAATCCTCTGTAACTTAACTTTTTGCCTATAAAGCGTTTCGGATGCTATTTACTAAAGCTGTAGAGTTCTCTTGTAGCTATCTTCTTAATATTTTCTTCAGTTGCTTCAATGTCAATTAGTGGAACTCGTGAGTGCACTCAAAACATCATAGAGAACATTAAGGCATAAAAAACAGAATGGCGCAACTTTGCGCAATTTTTTTACTTTAATACCCAATTTTCAGTTAAAAATTGAATACAACCCTTTGGTTTCTACATACATTACAAGTTATTCTAATTTAAAAATTCCAACACACGCACGAACGAATTTATATTTATTATCTGGACTTAAGCAGCTATGAGAAACACAGTTTGAGCTGAAAGGAAACCAACTTGATAAGGTTTGTTTCCCAAACGATTATTTGGTTGCTCGGAGAATATTATACTATATAAAAGGAATAAGAGAAAAGTATCCTAAAAGGAAAGATCGAAAGTGAATTGATCTACACTAAAGTTATAAATTCAAGGTGAAAAGCGCGAAAATAAAATCGTCTTTCAACATAAGTTGCTCCCCGGGTGCTGTATTTTATCTGGAAGCTCAAGTTCTCTATTCACGGTTGTGAATTCGCGAGATTCCTACCCGTGAGTAAATTTTTATCGACTGACGCTCCAATAAAATAAATAACTTGAATTGGACCTTCTGCGATTTTTACATCTACCACTAATAACAATATTACGTATTAAATATAACTTGTTGGCTGAATAAACTCTTAACAAAAGAGATTACTGATAAGTAGATAATTGAACGATTATTAACAACAATTACAACATCACTGATAACACTACTCTACAAATTTACAAAAACTTTCACCACAGTGAATGACGATTTCGATTAGCCCCAATTTTCCATGTAGATGGCAAAAATCAAAAAGGGGCACTTTTGATAGTACATACTTCAATTAAATGGTTGTAAAAATTTTAATTTTCAACCAATTGATTGTAAATTTTTGTATATTTTAGATGGGAAAATTTTAAGGTATAATACGTGCCAATAGTATTAGTAGTATTACTGTTATGATCGAAAATAGGTAAAAGCAAATCTCATTTTTCATATTTTTTCAAACAAATTTTAACTTTGTTACAAAATTTTTGACACACATATGTATGTCAGTGAAAAAGTCATAACATCGATGCAAAAACCATTTTTTCTTTTACACCAATTGTATTCTAATCAAATAAAAAAACACAGTGCAACAAAATTTCATTTTCATGTTTTATAGTAATTTAGGGTCGCTAATTATGACTGCGTGTTCAGTTTTTCTCCATAACATCTAGTTCTCCCACAGTATGGACCTGAATTTGGAAAAATAGGGTCTTCAGGGGCTATTAAGAAACTTTCTTTCTTTCTGCAGATACGAAATTGATGTCCGAAGCAAAGTTGTTAAGCACAACAAGATAAACAATTTTTGCAAAAACAAATTTTTCCTCCATCTCCTAGCCTCTTCCTCTTGAAATTTCGACTTTTTCGATAAATGGCCTACAGACCCGTGGTTCAATCCCATGTGTAGCCAACAAAAAATTTTTTTTTTAAATCTATTAAATAATTTTTTTTTTTGAATTTTGTTAGCTCCACATGAAACCTAATGTAATTACAACAACAAACGATTCCATTATTTAATTACGTACTGCGAGTTGCTTGGTTCCAATGCAAAAAATTCGGTTTTTGGATTATTCTGGGAAGTGTGTACCTCGTAGGTCATTCTAATGTTCTGGAGCCTCTCATTATTTTTAACAAGAAACATTTTGTTCAAAGACAGTACAATAGTTTCTCAACGCTTTTTTTTATCGGCCATTTACCGAAAAAGGGGGGTTTTAAACTCAAATTTGAAGAAGGCTAAGAGACAACAAATTCGTATCTGCTGAAATATAGAAATTTCTGAATAGCCCCTGAAGACCCCATTTTGCCGAATCCAGGTCCATATTGGGGGAGAACTAGATATGATGGAGAAAAATTGAGTACGCAGTCGTAATCAACAACGTTAAATTACTATAAAACAAGAGGTTGCAATTTTTTAGCACTGTGTTTTTTTATTTGATTAGAATAAAATTGGTGTAAAAGAAAAAATGGTTTTTGTATTGATGTTAATAAAATGCTATAGTTTCGTAAATTATGACTTTTTCATAGACATACATATGTATGTCAAAAATTTTGTAGTAAATTTCTCTATAAGATAGGAGGGCTAACTTTTTGTCACCCACATAATTATTTTGAGATATAGTTTTGTTTAGTTTAGTTTATTTGATAACCATTGCACAATTAGGACTTTTGTCTTTTATAGTGCTTAACAAAGAGTAATATTTAATTATAATAATAATATTAATATCTTAAAACTAAGTACATTATATTTCACTTAAAAATTAAGACAGGAAGAAAAATGATTAAGTAGAAAGGATAAAAAAGAAAAGAAATAAGGACAGAAATAGGATTAGAAGACTTGTTTATGTAGTGTAAATATTTGGAATTGCCAACTTGAAGCGCCGTAAATTTGGTTCCGACTTTAATTTATTCGGTAAAGAGTTCCATAATTTAACAGCTCTAATGAAAGACATTTTTGATGAAGTGACAAAGTTTGCAAGTGGAACTATGAGGTTGCAAGTACGACTTGATTGTGCAAAGACCAGTTTTGAGAAAAGATAGTTTGGACAATGAGTATTAAGTAATTTGTACAGAAATAGCACGAAACGGCAATCAAAGTATTTAGATATACTGCAATGAAGTATTTTTATGGATAGTTCAGAGATGTGGTCAAACTTTCTCTTCAAGTATACATATCTAGCTGCATTATTAATTAGTAGGTGAAACTTGCGCAATGATACACTATCTGGGTTACCATATACTAATTCCTGATATGATATTATTGGTACTACCAAGGTTTTTACGAGCTTTATTTTAATATCTTGAGGGATAAAAGCCGGGGTTTTCCAAAGCTGCCTAAGTACATTATACATCTTACTAATCGAATAATTAACATGGTCAATACAATTCAGTGTTGAGTTCAACTTAAATCCAAGACTAGTAACAACCTTTTCATATTTAATAATAGTCCCATTTAATGTGATGGGTGAGAAATTTTTCAAATCAAAAGGGTAATGTGATATAGCAATTGCTTTAGTCTTGTGTGCATTCAAATTAAGATTGTTATATTTCGACCATGAAAAAATTTATCGAGATACTAAATCTTCCGTGAGTCCTATAGGTGCAGAAAGATAAACTTGCGCATCGTCCGCATAAAGATGGATTGAAACATTTTGACAGCACTGAACCATATCATTTATATAAATACTAAATAAAACTGGGCCAAGGATTGACCCCTGTGGCACACCTGAGGTTACCTTTTTTAACTCAGAAAGCTTATCTTTGATAACAACTCTCTGCCATCGGTTTGTTAGATAGCTCTCAATGAATTTAATTGCGTTACTGCTAAAACCGAAGTATTTATCAAGCTTTTGAAGAAGAATATTGTGGTTAACAGTATCAAAGGCTTTAGAGAAATCCAGCGAGGGAAGAACTGTGAGCTCCCCATTATCAAAGGATGGTGTTATATCCTCCATCATTTTCAGCATAGCAGTTGAACAACTATGACCCTGACGAAATCCAGATTGATTTTCATTGAGTAAATTATTCTTATTTATATGTTTCATCATTTGGTCTAAGATGAGTTTTTCCAGTACTTTGGATAAAGAGGGCAAAATACTTATAGGTCGAAAGTCAGGTAACTTGGCATTATTCTTCTTTTCAACAGATGTAATGTTTGCTATTTTCTCAATATTAGGAAACTTAAGCGTTGTCAAAGAAAAATTAATAATGTGTGTAAAAGACGAAATCATATAAGGCAAAATTAATTTTACAAATTTCAGACTGATTCCATCCTCGCCTACTGCATTAGACTTAATGGAAAGGATATATTGTATGACTTCAGACTCTAACACACATAAACTCGAATTTATTGTGAAAATCGCGCATTAGTTTTGGATCAGGCTCTAAAATATTATTGTGTACAAATGATTTTACCAAAAAGAACTCATTCATCTCATCTTCATCAATATCACAATCACTCATCAATCTAGGCCTGACGCTAAGTGATTTCAAATTATTCCATAGCGTTTTAGAGGGAAGATTCGAATTAAGTTTAGATTGAAAATATATTTTTCTCTGAGGAACGTATTTAGCAAAAAGGTAATTTACTAAATCTGAAAAATTATTGATTTTGTCATTTCATCATGTCATCTCATTTACTTCAACCAAAAACCAGCACTTATTCCACGGCAGGGAATTAGCTTCAGCAGCTAGATGTAATATTTAAAGCCTGCTTGATGTAATATTTAAATCCAAATTATAGGAAAGAAAAAGTAGGTCATGGTCACTAATACCTCCAAGAGACAATTGTTCGAAATGGATTAGACTGGAAAGATCAGAGATACATAACAAGTCGAGTAACTTGGTTTACTGTGTGGGTCGAAACGAGTTGGATAGCTATTTATAGTATTTAACCCAATAGCAGAAATATTATTTAGTAGGTCCCAAGATCGTTCATTGTCAGTGAGCAAGTCAATGTTGAAATCACCACATAGCAGTATATGCTCATAGACAGCGCAATATTCTGACATTTTTGAAAACAAATTGGCTACATCAAAAGACTTGCTAGAGTTGTACACGTATACTACTACACCTCTGAGAATTATCGAAAAATTCAACCATCAAAAACTCAACCTGGTCATGATGGTCGGCCTTGCAAATTACATTATGTTGTAAGCAACTTTTATAAAAAAGCTCTATACCACCCCCTCGCTTGTCATTTTTCCTATCATTTCTCACTATAGAATAATTGCACAATGAATAAAATGAATCGTCATTATCAACCTAAAACCATGTCTCAGTTAGACACACCACATCAATTTTAACAGAATCAAAAATGCAATTTAAGTAATCTAGTTTAGAGAGATTTAAGCTACGTGCATTTATGTGACATAGTTGAAAACCTGAATGAAAGTCTCTTGCCAATTTTAAAGCTGTTTTTAAATTGCTATCGGTAGAGCTATAGACCGACTCATACTCCATCATGAGATAGAGTAATTGGCGATATAAGGTGGCAGTATTTTAATATATAAAGATTTATACAAATATATAGAAATATATATACATTCAAATATCCGTAAATAAATTTTAAAATATAAGAATAAAAATGTATGAGAAAATTAAAATTAAAAAGTATGGAAAGATAAATAAAAGAAATTGAAAAACAGAAACAGAAGATATGAGAAGAAAAAAGTGTTTTAAGTACTAAGCCTAAAGCAAACATGTAAATGCATATAAAATTACGACGAAAAGAGTAAAAGATTAAAAACATTTTAATAAAGCTTTGCTCATTTCTTACTGCCAATAAGAGAATCAACGTCTTCTTTACTGCAAACTGAAACCTGGCTTAAGCCAAGCGTTTTTAACACCGAAATACTCTGTGACACCTTCCAATTTTATTTATGGAGGGGTCTTAATTGCTGTAAATACTCTATATTAATCAGAACAAATTATCCTATCAGACGTTAATCACTTCGAATTTATCTGTGTTAGCATTCAACTCGGAAATCTTTATCTTTTTATCACCTGCTCTTACATACCACCAAAATCTGACCTATATATTTACTTATGCCATGTTGCATTTATAAAATCCATTTATTCGAAAGTTCGTGAAAATAATACTATTTTAATCTGTGGTGACTTCAACCTACCACACGATACACAAAATCTAATTCCATGTTCTAACCGCGAATACTTTGATGAATTTTTGGACTCATTTTCAGAGTTATGTTTGTTTCAATTAAATAATTTGGTAAGAAAAAATGGCAAAATCTTGCATTTGATTTATGTTAATGATACTTCTAAGTTTACACTGTCGATTACTGAACCGTTTGCAAACCCTGAAGACCCTTACCACCCCACACTTATTTTACTTTATGTGTTTAAATAGTGTCAATAACCACAATAGAAGCTCTCATAATTCACCCTTCCGGGGGAAAAAAATTGTTTGAATTATTGTCGGACGCGAAATGGCCTTCTACTCTTGATGACATTGACAATAATGTCTTGACTTTTAATAAAATTTTATACGATAGTTTTAATTTATGCGTTCCTAGACTAAAATCAACTCCGGTTAATAAAAACCATCCGGTATGGTTTAATAACGAAATTAAAAAAACTGAAAAATAAAAAGTCCCGCAGTTTAAAATTGTTTAAAAGATCTGGAAATCAAATTGATTATTTTCAGTATTCCTTATTACGACACAAATATCAGGTACTTTGTAAAAAATGTTACCGAGATTATATTGAAAAAGTCAAGTCGGATATTCATGTCGATGCTAAAGCTTTTTATGACTTTGTTAACACTAAACGTAAAAATGTTGGTTTCCCGTCCGCAATGAAATATAAGGACCAAGTATCTGATGATGAAACTCACGTGGCAAATATGTTTGCAAACTTTTTTAAATCAACTTATTCATCTGAAACTTTATATAATAATAACATATATAATTTTGATCCTGTCACGTATAATAATATTATGAGTCCGGTTATTCATCCTGAAGATGTTTTAGAACATTTGAAGACTTTAAAAATATCTTTTACATACGGTCCAGATGAAATTCCGAATAGTATACTAAAAACTTGTGCTGAGTTTCTGTATTTGCCTCTGTTTAAAATTTTTGATTCTTCGTTACGTAAGGGATATTTTCCCAAAAGTTGGAAGCGTTCATTTATAATTCCCTTACATAAAAATGGTACGAAATCTAACGTTGAAAATTACCGTGGTATTGCTAAACTAAGTGCAATACCCAAACTGTTCGAAGCAATTGTAATATCGCAAGTAACCCATTCAGTAAAATCGTTAATTTCTTCATCTCAGCATGGGTTTGTAAAGGGGAGATCAACCGTTACTAATCTTCTTGAGTTATCGACCAATGTCATAAGTGGATTTTCTAATTGCCAACAGACTGACGCAATTTATACGGACTTTAGTGAAGCTTTTGACAAAGTGAACCACGATTTACTAATTAAAAACTTGTCTTTTAGGGCTTTCCTCCTTTATTATTACAATGGATAGACTCGTACTTGAGAGATAGGGAGCAAATAGTAATTTTTAAAAATGCCGTATCTAAAAGAATCAAAATACCATCAGGTGTTCCACAAGAAAGCCATCTGGGTCCTATTTTGTTTTTGTTGTTTATTAAAGATCTTCCATCTGTTATCAAGCACTCTAAAATATTAATGTTCGCTGATGATGTGAAATTATTTAAGTCTTACAACGAAATAGAAGGTCAAAATTCCTTGCGATCTGATCTTTTGGCATTAAATAATTGGTGCCACTGTAATTTAATGTCTTTAAACCTAAAAAAATGTAGGTTCGTGGTTTTTTCTAGAAGGCAACCTATTTTTTCTAGGTATGGATTGGATGATCACGAGTTGGAACAAGTTTTTTCATTCGTTGACCTAGGTGTCACAATGGACACCAAATTAACTTTTAATTTACATATCAACTCAACTATTAATAAGGCTAAGGGCATCCTTTTCGTTGTATGTGTAATAATTTCAATTCTCTGCACGACATTTTTGACATTTCCATTTGACACTCTCCAGTATATAAAATTAAATGTATTAAATTTTCTTAATCGTTAAACAGTTGATGATTACTAATAATCTGTAGCTGTAAAGAATCAGCGCTTTATCAGGGCATTCCGGAATGCATCTGAATCGGTCACCAAATCCGTACGACATGCGGATGTGCCCCTCGTGCGGATGGCCGGGTAAGTGGGTCCGTTGGAATTCGTTCGTTAAAAAAAAAAAACTATTTTGAACTCATCATTTGGGCTCAGCCATATAAAAACTTTGCCACGGATGGAGAATGCAGATGACAGCAACTTTTGTCTCTTTAGCTGCGAAGCATAGAACACCAACTATCGCATTGTTTTTGTAAGACTCTCATGTATATAAATTTGTCCATCACCAGGTAGGTTAATGTCGGAAAGTGTTAGCGATCTTTTTTTTGGATTTACAAAAGCCTGCGATCGATTTAAATAGTTGGTTACTATCAAATGCTGAGGCCAACTTTATAACGACGGGGGCATGATTTTTGCTCTTCGCGGAGCGAAATCGAAAGGCGTCACGTATAAATGTGATGAGCTGCATTACTGATTTTTGAGAAAATATCAGGCAAATTTTCATTATCTGTTAGAGGTATGCCGTTAATTAGTAAGTCAGTGGCTTCAAAGTTGAAATTTGTTTGAAAAAATATGAAAAATGCGATTTTCTTTTACCTATTTTCGATCATAACAGTAATACTACTAATACTATTGGCACGAATTATACCTTAAATCTCTAACTCCCATCTTAAATACATATACAAAAATTTACAATTCATTGGCTGAAAATTAAAATTTTTACAACCATTTAATTGAAGTATGTACTATCAACAGTGCCCTTATTTGATTTTTGCCATCTACTTAGAAAATTGTGGCTAATCGAAAAAAGTTATTAGGATATTTAGATTCTACGGAAAATTTCACTATAGAAAATGTTACCGCCTCTCGTTGTGCAAAATCTTGTTGAGTAGTGTAATGATCAAATAAACCTGACAGCCCAAAAATATACCACAATTTTTTTTCTTCTTTTGCTGACCAAAAATTTAGTTAACTTTTTTTAAAAATTCAAGGAGTCGTTTTTGGATAAAAATAAGTATTCGCTTTGACTTCCAAAATTTTTTTTATTTGCACCATAAGTGCATAAATGTTTCTCCACAATTGCATTTTCAGCTCACTTCATATGTATGGCTCCAGGGATTTACGTAGCCGTAAAGAGGCGGCTGAAAAAACGTGATTTCGTGAAGCAAAAACCTTTGTCATTGTAGTCTATTATCTTTATAGAGTTAAAACCAACAAAGTTCTCAAACAATAACATCTTCTCAAGGGGCAGGCTCATGGTAAGAAAAAAAATTGGAATAAACAACATTTTTTGTGTCTCCTTTTTAAGGCGATTCTGACCCTGATAGAGCTACTGAAATCAATTGACAGGTATAGAATATCCAGGGGATATTTATACACTTATGTTACAAGCAAAAAAAATATCAGAGATGGCCAAGGTTAACACTGATTTATACCATAATATTTCAAAAGATATAGGTTTGGTTTTTGGTACAAAGAAGAGCGTTAAGGTTAAACTTCATCATTATTACTTGACTAATCGGTCCCAAATTGTCACTTAAAAACAGTTCCCGAAAAAAAAGTTTGGTAAAATCTTTTTAAAACTGTTAAAACTCACTGCATTTACTAACAAAATTAAAAGAAATTTGTGGTGTTTCTAATGGTTTCAGTATGTGTGTGTGTATGTAGGAATATATAAATGACTTTATATTTTCGAAGTTTTATGTTTTCTATTTGTGAATAGAAATGATCGTATGTACACTTGTAAGTGCGGAATGTATATTGCGGATAATAAAAATAATTTTATTTCAATGGTCATAGCAACATTCGCTCTTACCAGATCCAAAGACAACTCATATAACTTAATCCGTATATTATGTAACCAAAGAAAAGGCCTAAAGAAATGTCATATTAATGCACAAAGCTTGAACTAGAAAATAGACGAGTTTAGGTACGTGTTTGAAGGCTCTTCTGATGACATCATATCGCTCCTTCGGTGCAAAACCGTCATAACACAAAAAAAACATTTTCGAGTTTTTGCTAACCCTGGGTGTATCTCAATATGTTTCATGATCTGTCCAAAGCCTGTGCAAAAAAAATTTAAAATTTACTGGATGCAAACTTAAGTGTCTCTCTTACCTTTTTCGTTCTCGAAATTGCTTAAAACGCAATAGAGTATTATCTCAGTTGCGTCGGTGCTGTTGTGAAAACAAATTGTCTCCTAGCGCAGCAATAAAGTATTAATTTGTTTTGTGACTCTTTTCTAATGACAAGTAAGTGAATTGCATTGGTGGTTTTGTGAGTCAATAGTGTATTATTTTGTGTTATAACAGTAACGCAGTGTATAAAAACGAAGAGTTAATTTGTATTAAAATTAAATATGCCCTTATTCGCGCAAAAAAATTGTTGTCTTATGTTGTGATATGCCGTTATTGTCTTTCGAAAAAAATTTGTTTTCAATTCGTAACTTTTTATTATTACATAATGCGTTATTTTTGCTGCATAATAACTACAGAAATAGTGTGATTTTTACGCATTAAGAAAGACATATTTTGTGTTATGACCACGGTTGCTACTTGCTCATTTTATTTTGTACCAATATTTACAAAAAAATGTACCAAATGGGGAAAAAATGTACCATTTTTTTTAAATCGAATAAATAACTTTATTAAGAACTTTTTGTCAGTACATTAATAAGAGTATTGAATTGTAATTTATTCCTTAATTGTTTTTTTTATTAGACTCAAGTCAAAAAATTTTCTTTTAGCATTAGCTCATTAACATGAATATAAATTTAAGTCAATTCTTCAAACCACATTTCGTCTCTAACTTTGCCCACAGAATGTACCAAATTTGAAAAACATGTACCAATGTACCAAGTGCAGAAAAATGGAAAAAAATGTACCAGTTTTAGTAGAATTGTACCAAAGTGGCAACCGTGGTTATGACACACTCGAATGTTTTTTTTTTTTGTTGTAAGAACGTCGTATGTCGAAATGATAATTTTTATTTGATTGAAAAATCCCAGATGTTCATTTCGAAATACTTTCTTCACAAAACTAAAACTTATAAGCTGTTTATCAAAATATGTGAATGCAGTATCAAAACTTTTTATTACGCTGAAATGGCAGTAATCATAAACTTTAAAATTTAATTTTCTCGGAATAGTGTAGTTTTGAATTATGACGGTCTTGCACCAAAGAAGCGATATGTGTTTTTAAAACATGGTTTTCTCCTTGTGAGGGTTACGATTTATTCAAGTTAGATGATTTCAAAACCTTCCGTGCTGATAGACAAACTCACGCGGGAGGCGTAGCAATTCTTGTCAAAACAGGTATTTATTAAAACATAGAGCCTTAAATTCAGCAATAAGGTTTATTGAGTTCAATGATTATAGTTAGTAGATTAAAAAGTAAAGTACAGAAGTATACGCAAATGTGTTGCGTTTTCGAGATCAGAAGCTACTAAAATATTTTTACATATCTAATATGATTTAACAAAGAGAACAAGAACAAATGCTAAAAGCAGAGTTGTATGCAATGTTACTTTAAGGAATGTAGTCGAACTACTTTGCTGCTCTAACAGTATTAAATGTAATGTAATTAGTAAATCATGTTTTAATAGTTCAGTCGAATACTTACTTTTGTAAGTCCTTAGTAACGATGGCAAAATTCTTGTTGGTTCAGTTTATAGGCCGAATCGCCATACAGACATAACTCCTCTAATGCAAACAATTGAAAATGTATGTTTGTCTTATAGTAGTGTTGTTCTGGCTGGTGATTTTAACAGCAATCTATTAACTGAAAAACATTAAAAAATAGTATGGAAACAATTGGATTGTATACCGCAAACAGCACAGAACCCACACATTTTGCTGGGCAAAGCAATTCTTTGCTGGACTTATACTTCGTCTCGGATAAATCGAGAATTTTGCTATATGACCAGCTTTTTTGAAACACGATCTCATATTTCTGATGAAATGTCACAACAGCTATAAAAATAGCAAAAACTAATTTTTATAGTTCAAAGTTTAGATCTGCTGTGAACAGCCAGCAAACAAAGGAAGCAAGCAAATACGAGCTTTTTAATTCACCCTTATATAAGCATTCAATGTCTTATTACTACTATAAATGGTTTACTTTTTTTTTCAAATTGTTAACATTTTTAGAAGAATTTGATTACAAAATTTTTTAGGCCGTGGCAACTCTGATTAATAGTGAATATAAGAAAGTTATGAAAATTAACCACCAGACGAAGACTGGAATCGAAACCGAACCCACCGGATGAAACTCTGGTGCACTACCCACTAGACCAGTGGTTCTCAAGTGGTGGGACGCGCCCCCCTAGGGGGGGCGTAGACAGATTTGAAGGGAGGCGCGGAGACATTTCAATAAACAAACATTTAAATTTCTGACATTAACCGCGAAAATATTAATTAAAAAAATTAAATCGAAAGTGAAATACCATTTTTTGAGTTAAATTAATTATTTTTATATATTTGTAATAAAATATTAATACAAGTACGTATTTTTAATTATAAAAAAAAATAAAATATTGAAAAGCGTATTTAAAATAATAAATTTTAAATACGCTTTTTATACCCGCTTGGAAGATAATCCAAATTTATTTAAAAACGTCATTATTCACTTAAAATAAATTTAGATAGAAAAATATCTGCATTTGAAACTATCAAACTTACCGTAATTCTTGTCTGCTTCTTTTCCTACAATTTTTTTGGTGGGTTTGTTGACGGCCTTTTACACAAACTTTGACATTAAGAATCACTTCAGAGAATGCATCGTTGATTCGATTTATTAATTTATTGGTTAGTTTTTGCTAGCGATACTCCAACTAAATCGTCATCATCCTTGTTTTCTTCACGAGAAACTTCAACTACTAGATAATTTTACTAGTTTAGTTTATGCTTAACACAGACTAACCAGAGTCTCCACCAAATTAGACAACAACTAGATGATTTTATTTATGAATAGTAAACCAGTGAAAAAATGTTGCGTGAAAATCAAAGTGGGGGAGGCGAGGGCTTGCCACTAATTCGAGGAGGGGGGCGCAGGACGAAAATAGTTGAGACCCGCTGCACTAGACTATCGAGGTCGTCATTCAAAAAGAAACTTTAATTGTATTTTATCAATCTGTAATTTGTTGTTTTTTTTTTTTGAGTTAATGGGACCTGCTGATCTAGCGCCCTTGAATTTGACGAGTTTTTAGGATTTTTTTTAAATGAAATAATGAGCAATAGTATTTAAACTTTTGTAGATATATTTTATTACTTTAACAATATTCAAAAATAAGAATAAAAAATTATAATTTTAAGTAAACTAAAATTGGTGTTACAGTTGCCCTCTTCAAAAAAAACGGATCTTGCTGGTGGGGCAGGTTTTGGGTTTTCCACTGATCTCAAACAAAAAAAAAAGAGGTTACAATTGGTATGAATGTAGTTATCGCAGGAAATAAAATGAAAAAAAAATTTGACAAAATGGCGCGTTGTTGAAATTTACTTTACGAAAACAGACCGTTTTTTTACTACTTTTTGTATGTAAAAAGTAAGAAGTATTCAACGTATAAAGTTTTCTTCCTTTAGTTCCTGCGATAAGCACTGGTTTTCTGAATAATATAGTAAAATTTGAGACGAATCTGTCGAGTAGTTTTTGTTTTTTGTGTCCAACCGTGCAGAAAAATATAGTTTCTAGATAAATGAGTTTAAACTTCAATCGGCCCTTTTACCTGCTTCTACGCTCACCTGCTAAATAGGCTGTAGAAGTCGAAATACTGGAAATATTGATACGAAAATTTTACAGTATACTTTTAAAAGTCTATACTTTTGAAATATAAAAAAGTAAATTTTTTGAATCTAGACCAGAAGGTGGCCTTAATTTATAATTGAATAATCTATACATTTATTAGTGTAACTACATCTTTATTCCATAAGATCTAAATGTGCTACACTATCATATTATATAGCAATTTAAAAAGCTTGACGAGTAGGTTAGAAAAAAATTATCAGATTTAAAATCGGTTTCGCCAATTCCAAAATATTACCGTCGAAAGTTCTTTAAAATTCATTCATTGAACAAATCATTGCATTCATCGTTGTAAAAATCAGCATTTCTCAGAATCATCAAACGAATTATCTGCATACACAAATAACAAAACAGACACCAATGAGTAGTTTGGTTTTCTTTTGATATTTGTTTTTTCATAAAGAGATTTCTTGAACAAAAAAATGGCCCCAGTTACTATTCAATCAATTAAAGAAAGTTTTATTAAACAAACACAATCAGAGAATAACTAAGATATTTTATTCCAAAGGAAAATAAGAAAAAACAATGAGCTCATTTAATTTTATAGGAAAATAAGAGACGTTATTAAAACTCAGTTTTGCTTGACAATTTTTTGTATACAAAAAAAAACACAGTTTCTGTAACTTTAATATTTTGTCCACCAACCCTTTGCTTTTAAAACTTCATTTATACGTCTTGGCATACTTTCTACTAATCTTGCAACATAATCTGGATCTATATTTTCCCACTGCTCTTTCAATCTGTCCCATAGTACATCGAATGAAAACGGTGGGTGCTCATAAGCATTACGCAGCTGATATTTTGGATATGCCCACAAATTCTCAATTGGATTGAGATCGGGGCTTTGAGCTGGCCATTCTAATAGTGAAAACGGCTGCTCAATAATCCAATTTTGCACCAATTTTGATGTATGTTTCGGATCCCGTTCTTGTTGAAATATGACTTCTGTTTCAGACAAGGGCATGTTGTCTATGGTTTCCCACAAATCATTTTTAAAACGTCTAAATAGTAATGCCGGTCCATAATGCCATGGATTCTGTGCACTGATCCAACTCCCCAGGCAGTCATGCAGCCCCAAATCATGATGGAATCTCCACCATGCTTCACGGTTTGTTTAATATGTTTGGGTTGTAGCTTTTCATATTTTCGTAACCATGCCCAAAAACGCCCATCTGACAAAAATCGATTAACCTTGACTTCGTCTGACCACACAACTTTTTTCCACTGATCCAAGGTCCAGTCTTTATGATTTTTCGCAAACTTTAATCTTGCTGCAACATTTTTCTTCGAAAAAGCTGGCTTTTTGGGTCTCTCCATTGACTTAAAACCGGAATTTTTTAGAGCACGTCGAGCTGTCCACTCACTTACCTTGGTTCCAGTACGTTCACATAGTATTTTAGCTGCCATTGGCACCATCTGCGCCTCGCCATTTGAAATGTATCGTCCTAAAGACCGCACATCATTTGATGAAAGCTTTTTCGGTCGTCCGCCTAACAACAATGAAGCGTCAATGGAAATTGTATTTTTTATTCGCATGACTGTACTTTGACTCAATTTGCATTTGTTTGTGATTTGACGAGTTGAAAGTCTTTTTTCTAGGAGTTGTTTAACTTGTTCTTTCATAGTTTGAATATTTTTACCCATTGCAGATTTTTTTTTAAATTAACACGGTATTAAGCTTTAAGTTTTCGCAAATATTTAGTATTAAGTCCAAAAGTATGAAAACAATTTATTTTTTATAAATTTGACCGTTTTGATAAAGAGCAGCAATCCAACTAGTCGACAAAAATGCGTTTTCATCGTGTACGAGCAAAACTGAGTTATAATAACGGTCACTTATTTTGCATTAGCAGTTATTCCTTTAAATTGTTTTTGCTTTAAAAATATACATTAAGCTTTTCTCTTTTTAGTGCATTTTAAACAAATAATATTTTCGTTGCTTTTATGCAAAAAATTAAAGAAGTACCAAAACTATGGGAATCATGGTTCGGTATTGCACGTCACTGTATAATCCTACAGTTTTTGTGGCTAGTGCAGTATTTATAAGATATTTAATGTCTTGTTGTAGTAATTCATTGAAATACATAAATGAATAAAAATAATAAAATGCAAGCTTTAAATTTTATATACTCCTTTTTTACTACATAGAAATTACTGAAAATATCAATAAAAAATCAAAGATAGACGATATCTAAAATTTATATAAGAAATATATATAAAAAAGAAAACATAAAGCATACAGAATGCGGCCATGTGTAAAGCCAAAAATTTAAATTTATTACAATGCAGTAGCAGAACAAGAATATAATGCTATTGGCTGAAAGGGACTTAAGGAATTTTGATTTACACTTACGATGGGACTTAGTCACTTTTGGAAAAATAGTTAATATTAAACAGGTTTTTTTAATTTAATTAACATTAATTAGACTCATTTCTTTTGTTTAAACTATTTATTTGTTCGGTCAGTGTGTATTGCATCAAAAATCTTAAAAATTTTCGTCTATGGACTTAGGTACTTTTGATATGTACCGACTCATTTGATTTCAATCTAGTGCTAACGGTTACAGAAAATCTGTAACGGTAAATTTTTTCCGTTACACAATATCAAATTTATTGCTCTTTATGGAGATACATCAATTTTGCACATGTACTAAGATTTTAGTTCTGAGTTTTGGACAGGTTTTTCATATAAATACTTCTATGTGCACAGGGCGAATTAAAAACCATATATTTGCATATTTTTTTATTCTTATATACTATTTTCAGCTGAAGATGGAACGTTACGTGGAGGTGGTATGTGCGGTATGGAAAATGTTCCCGAAACCATTAACGACACAACAGTAGGCATTGGAACAAATCAGCAAAAATCAACAGCTGGCGGGGCAGCTCAAAAGCGCCCACAACGTCGTGGTGGCAAACAACAGCCAGATCGACCTCAACGTGCTTTATTTTGCTTAACTGTGAAAAATCCTTTGCGTGCATTATGTATAAGAATCGTGGAATGGAAGTATCCTTTAAAAATCACAATTTTACAACTTCAAAACTATATACAAAAATAGTAAATAGGAATCCTTAACATTTATTATAAATTCTTTGTTAAACTCTTTACAGACCATTTGAATATTTAATTCTTTTAACTATTTTTGCTAATTGTGTGGCCTTAGCTGTATACACGCCTTATCCATTTAGTGATTCGAACGTAACGAATCAAACGTTGGTATGTTTTCTAAAATAATTCTCTTATGTACATTAGGGCGCCTAAAAGTTAACCTTGATCTTATTTATGAAGATTCCCAAAATATCTCGAACTGGCGATTGAGCTGGATTGTTTTGGTTTTCGTTTGGTTACTTTATTCTAAAAGTTATAGAAATTAAAAAATGATTAGGTTTTGCATCAAATTTTTTTTGCAATTTTCAGCATGGATTAAAAGCGAAACGAATTCGAATTTTTTCAAAACTGTTTTTTAGAAAGGTTTTCAATAATACATCAAATAAAATTTTTAATTTACGTTATTAATTTAACTTTTTATTGAGACAACACCAAATATAAAGCTAATAAAATTACCTTTTAAAAAAACTAAATTGATATAAAATTGCGTGCGATCGAGTTTGATTTTTTTCTGTTCTGATGACAAAAGAACATCGCAGTGATGGCAATCTAAAATATCAGGGTCGTCGTGTGAAATATATACGTAAAATTTTAAGTATCAATTATTTGTTATGTCAATTTGCTTAAAAAATACACATTTCCATAAAAAAAAAGATAAATCAGCGTTATTATTTTACTTCAAGGTGCTGAAAATATTTAATTTATTTTGAAGAGGAAACAAAAACATATTTGACGTTAAATAATTTTTTACGTGTAAAATAAACGATATGTTGATTTGTAAAAATTGCCATCACTGATCCATAGTTTCATAATTATTTTAATAATTTTTCAATTGTAATTTTAGGAAAAAATCGAATACGTATTTTTGGTTATATTTACGGCGGAATGTGTTATGAAAATTATAGCTTATGGATTTATGTTACATGGTGGTGCGTACCTCAGAAATGGATGGAATTTATTAGATTTTTTTATCGTAGTTATAGGGTAAGTTAAAATTTATCAATAAATACGTCGAAAATTTGATTTCTATTTAAACTATTTTATATTTTTTCCCCCAATCTCCAACTCTTCATACTTTTTTTTTACCTAATTATAAATTTTAAAAGGTTTTAGTCAATATATATATATATATATTAGAGTGGGTCAAATTTTTGGTCGATATTTGGTACCCCCTAGTTGTGTTCTATGGATCATTTTAAGCAACTTCTCCAATGAAAGTATAGTTCTATTTTGAATTCCGAGCCCCCCAATTTTTTAAAATAGGTATTTTTTCAACATTTTCAAGATTCGACTTGGACACAGCATTAAAAAAATAGAAACAGCATGACAATATTTTGCTATGGGGGTTTTTTGGTACGAGAAAAAAGAATCTGACATTAATTTGCCGATAAAATTATGTTTTGATACTCAATTTGAACAAAAAAGGCTCAAAATGTACAAAAATGGCAAGAAATCGGATTATTTGTATGGGAAGTACCCTTATTTTTAATCGTAATGACTTGAAATTTTTTTTTACAAAAAAAAAGAGATTCTGAAAGTTACAGTGCAATATAATAAAAAATTAAGTGTACCTCCCATATAAAATTTTAAATTTTTGGCCTTTTTCTGGCCAAAAACTTAAAATTTTGTATGGGAAATATGTTTATTTTCCATCGTAATGACTTCAAACTTGCGGAGATTGCAAAGTTCAGTAAAAAATAAAATTCACAAGTTCTCGTCATGATATTGCAACTACTACTGTAGATTTCAGATAGAAAACGGATATTTAGATATTTCTCTATTTACTCGCTAAATGAACAAAGCATATTTTTTCCATTTCAACTTTATTATTCTTTACAATTTCAACATTAAAGATAAAACATATCCAAATGAAAAAATGCCATTGAATATTGTAAGAAGCGAGAAGGAGTTATTTTTTAAAGTCTTTCTTGCTGTCAGGTTTAGGAAATTTTTACGGTTTTCTAATGTCACTGCCAAAACTTCTTCTCGGTTCTGTTCTAAAACTCGTTTAGACACGCTAGCTAGCAATTGATGCAATTTCCGTTGCTTGTATGTGTAACGGAATTTTTGGATCAGGTAGAGGTCGATCATGATTTTCTAGATATTGTTCTAGATGTTTATAAGGAATGCTTAGAGTAAATGGTAGTTCGAATATGATTGAATTACCATTCATATCAATCATATTCGTATAATCCGTGCAATTAAAGTTCACGATAGGTTTTTAATAAGCTCTCAGTTGCATCGAATTATCCACATGGTTGCGGTAGTGTACAATTTTTTTTAGAGCTAAGTCGCGTATGTTTTTTTCATCGTCGAACAACATTGCTAATAAAACGTTTTCTTTAACAACATTATTTACAATTTTTCTTAAATTCGAATCCAAATATTGGGTAAGTAATACACTGCCGTAACAACAGAGTTATAATACTTAATATTGAAATACATTGGCGTATACACTTTCATTACATAGTTTGTCAGAATTTTTTAATTTTTAGACGGCTTATTAGTTGTCACGTATAACCGTAATAATCTTCGGCGCGTCGATGAACTGCATTTCTACCTTTTTATTTAAAAAAAAAGACTTTATTTGTATGTGTTTAGAAATTAAAATATTAGAAAATGTTTTTCTGCTTATTTTTTTATTTTTTGACTGAAATTTCAAGCTATTACGACTTAAAATAAGGGTACTTCCCATACAAATAATCCGATTTTTTGCCATTTTTGTGCATTTTAAGCCTTTTTTGTTCAAATTGAATATGAAAACATAATTTTATCGGCAAATTAATGTCAGATTCTGTTTTCTCGTACCAAAAAACCCCCATAGCAAAATATTGTAATGCTGTTTCTATTTTTTTTAATGCTGTGTCCAAGTCGAATCTTGAAAATGTTGAAAAAATACCTATTTTAAAAAATTGGGGGGATCGGAATTCAAAATAGAACTATACTTTCATTGGAGAAGTTGCTTAAAATTATCCATAGAACATAACTAGGGGTACCAAACATCAACTTTTTTTGACCCATACAATTTGACCCACCCTAATATATATATATATATATATATATATTTTAACCAGTCTACTGTATATCTATTAGCCGCCTCAAGTACTACGGTTACAGGAAAAAAAATGTTACCTAAAAATTACCCTAAATTTATTTTATGAAGATTTCAAAACATTTTAACTGTACGTTCATCAATACATATATAATAATTAAAAAATAATAAAAGAAATTAGGTTAGGGTAAAGGAAAGTGCTCAGAAAAACTGAGAGTCCACTGCGGTAAAAAATTAGGTCCACATCCACGAAACAGATTTCCTAAAACATCTATCCATCCCGGAACCACTCAGTACTCCTGATGGACCTTACAAGATCTGTTGGGGGAATCTTCGACAGGTGCTATAGTTCTGTAAACAGTCTGTGCCATAAGAAACGGAGTTGACGGATCTGTAGATTGAAGCATTCACAGAGGTGGGGGTGGATGGTCTCATTTTCTTTTTCGCCTTTACTGCTTCTGCAGTAGTGTGGTGCTGCACAAAAGCCTATGGATACTTCTACTAGAACTCGAGTTTGTTTTTTCTCTAGACCGACGAAATCCTGCGTTCTTTTCTTATCAAGAGAAGGCAATAAGCTTCGAACTATCTTACAGTCGCTTGCCAGGACCTGTTGATAGTTTTCTCTGCTTTTTGGTCTAAACTTGGTTTCACGGTTCCTATTGGTATACTTAATGATACTAGTTCATTTTCAGGACCTAAGGCATTCTCATTAGTTCATCAGCTTTGTCGTTTCCTTCAATATAACTATGTCCGGGAACCCAGCTGAGTTGGGTTTTGATTATTTCCGTAAATGCCTTAAATCAGCTTAATACTGCTTTAGATCTTATGATCATATTATCCAGTGCTTTGATTGCTGCTTGGCTGTCCACAGTGATCCGTGAGGGCTCAAGGTTCCATGTGATAATGCCTTGCACAGCCTTATCAATAGCGAGTATCTCTGCTCGTAAAACACTGCAATAATCAGAGAGTTTGAAAGCCTCTATGATTTTTAGTGAATTGCAAAAAACTCCGGATCCAGTACCTTCTTCCTTTTTAGACCCATCAGTGTAGAACTGAAGGTCATCTTTCCATTCTTGTCTGCTAGGTATGATGGTCAAGAAGTTTTTTTTTCTACTAGCACTTACGGTGTGATGTTGTCTGTAGTTCTCTTGGTTTTTGTTGTGCTCTACTCGTTTAAAATAGATGCGTGTACAAAAGTGTTTTGATTCTAAAACTGCGATTCTTCTAATCGAATGGCCGCTACTTAAGATATTCATCTAGAGGTAAAAAATCCGGTGGAATCCGCCTCTATCAAAAACTAAATCATCCGGATTTCCGATGGCTTATAGGAGCTAATTTTCTACAATTAACCAATTCTCGACCGTGATCCTACCGTCTGGATTTTGCTGGTGGATGATGGCTACTTGTAGATTTACATCCGTATCGAAACTGGCGAAGGGCTTGCTTCGTATGTTAGAGTTAGAGTTGAAGGTGGGGTGGACTAAACCAAAGCACTCAGTCACGAAGACCATTGTACAATAGCCAAGATAGAGCCAGTAGAAGAGAGTTGAAAGACAGGAAAGATATGTGAGGGGATAATGGGGTCTCTAGGGTCTCTCAACCTCAAACTTCTTTGCTCCACTGATGAACCTTAGAAGCTCAGGAAGAGGGAGAGTATGGTCATTGTTCATACTCAAGACATCACTACCCAACAGCCTTAATCTGATTCTCACGAACGCCGGACAGCTACAAAGATAATGCTCCATAGTATCGTCGTCCTCAAGACACGATTGGCAGGTTGGATCGGTGGTGACGCCTTTTCAGTTTCCGCAAGGGCCTTCAGCGCAGTTACCTATGCATTTCCCACTCCATCTCCTCGCAATTATCCAGCCCGCCACGTCTAGGATAGCGAAAACCTCATTTGGGAAGACTGTCGCCATCTTTCCAGTGGAAAAAGAGAACTTGGTCGCATCGTCCAAGTACCAACCGGATTCAGTACCGTTTGAGGTTTTGGATCCGTCGGTACAAAAATCTTCTGGACTAGTTCCGGGAACCTGACATAATATCTTCTTCCGAAGCGGATACAAGACACATGATTGTTCACGGGCATCAAGAACAGTGGGCACTGTACTGACAACTGGTGGTATATCATACTGTGCCCTACATCCGCCTCGATATGCCGGAGTCTGTAGGGCGCTCTCATCGCTTCTTTACGGATTTGAAGATCCAGGGGAAGCAAGTCAAGAAAGACCTTGAGGGCATCACCAGATGTAGTACACATTGCACCAGTGATACTGTGGACTTAACCAAAGTTCGTCTCCACCATACTACAAAGGCATATGTGACAATGGGTCTCACCAGAGCAATGTATACCCAGTAAGCCAGAGCTGGATTCAGACCCCAAGTCTTGCCGAAAACTCGCCTGCACTGCGAGAAAACCTTTGTAGCACGCGAGACCTTCAGCTCAACGTGCGTCTTCCATAATAGTTTGCAATCTAAGGTTACCCCTAAATATTTAACTTCAGAAGATAACTGCAGTGTTACTCCCTTCATTTTTGGTAGTAACAGACCATCCTTGCGTTTCCTGGTGAAGAGCACCAAAGTGCTTTTACCGGGATTCACTGAAAGACCCTGCAGATCGCACCAAGCCTCGATCTTGTCCAAGACTTCTTGCAATTTGATGCACACCGTCTGTAAGGACCGTCCCGAGATTAGTACGTACACATCGTTAGCATACGCTTAGATGTGAACTCCAAAATTTTGCAAATCATCAAGAAGGGAGTCCACCACGAGCACCATAGAAGAGGAGAGAGTAGAGAGGAGAGAGCGGGGATCCTTTCTCAACCTCTATCATAATACTGTCATCGTTTTCTCCCCCCGTGATAAGCAGCCGTTTGGAAAGCATAGTATGAATCCATCGAATGACGATTTCTTCAACACCATATTGTCTGGCCGATCGAGCACATCGAGTTGAAGGTAGCGTTGTCAAAAGCCCCTTCGATATCGACAAACATTCCCAGGGTGTAGTTCCCTGCTTCCAGCCCTTGTTCAACTGTACTAACACAGTCGTGAAGAGCTGATTCACAGGATTTTCCACTCTGATAAGCATGTTGAGCCTGATGTGCTTCTCGACCATGCGTTCCAGACTTTTAAGCAAAAACGATGTCGAGCTTATCGGTCGGAAACTTTCGGTAGAGCGTAGTTATCTCTTCCCGGTTTAGGAATAAATACAACTTTAACCGAGCGCCAAAGACGTGGAATATATCCGTGAGCGAGACAAGCCGTGAATATCCTATCCAGAACCTTCATAAGATTTGTCCCTCCCAGCTTTAGCATGATTCGATAAATGCCGTCGGGTCCAGGGGACTTAAAGCCATCAAATGACGAAAAGACAAACCTTAACGTCTCTTCGTTGGCTATCCTATAGGCTATAAACCAATCGAGCCTTCTGGTACTAAAGCCAACCTGACTAGGAGTATTGACATTGCTCTGAGGAGTAGCTACCTTGCAACCCGGGAAGTGCGTTGCAAGTAGTACGTCATTAACTTCTGTCCTAGAGTTGGGTCTTAACATGCAAGAACGCAGACGAATCACTCCTTCAGAATAAAGGACGGAACCCCACTTAACTCCTCCCAATCTGCATACGCGTCTGTTAAATACCCATGGTTCTTGGATTAGAATTATGTGAGGATTTCTATGCAGTTTCGCATAACTACTGCATAAGAGGGCAGTAGCCAATTTGCTATGCTGCAAGTTAATATGTGAGAAAGTAATGCTGAACGACATAGCGTTGGTCATCATCACCTATTTCACCTTGCCTTCATCTGAATCCAGTAGCGTAGCGAGTACTCGTCCCAAATTCAGATAAGGGCGCATGTCGTACCTAGATGGTATGACCTTCACGACTCCGGATTGACACCAATAACCAAACGGGAAGCGTTTCCAAGTCTTAGATCCGGTCCCGCCTTAGTATATTGATACGTTCTCCAGTGCGTCATATCAAGCCCAGCGTTCTACGGATACGGTACGGATTCGGGTGATTATGGCACGAAGCTCTCTTGATTGCCCAGGGATATCATGCTCATCCGTGTCAGTCTTTGAATTTTGTTAGCTTGTCCAATGACAAATTTACAATCTTCAAGGACTGGCATTGCAGCCACCGTTGTTGCAGACTTGGCTGTCAACAGAGTCTATCTGTTATTAAGACAGTAGACCTTGTCCGCCGTCGCCACGAATCTCAACCGTCAGCACGCTCGCGGAAGCTTGAGCATAGTCACCGCTCGCGGAAGCCAGTTGATTTCCGGGCGTCGTATCCGATGCACTACTCTTAGCCTCATTCCTAGCTCCCGTAGCAGGCGTTCCGCTGGAGCCACGGGAAAATTGAGGTCTGCCCTTGGATCTTATAGACCGCCCGCTATCATTCGCTTCTCCTGCCGCTACCGCCACTACGTTCATAATGGCCACCACAGTCACCACGATAGACCCACTAGTAGGCGTAAACCCACCAGTGAATCCAACGGAGCGACCGCCTGAGGTTCCTCGTCCTGTAGTAGCGCCCGACTGTTTAGAGCTGACTACTAAGGATTCTTGCTTTTCAGCCTTCCTCTTTTTTGCCTTGCTCATTTTAGCCGGAGCGGACACCGACGCTTCCCCTGTCAAGTTGACCCGGTCAGACGGGACATCTTCAGATCCTCTTGCCAGTTTCAGCAACAAGGCTAGAACAGAGCAGAGACGAAACGGCAACAGTTGGCAGTTGCATCTTCCGCAGTCTTGATTTGGGATTCCACAATAGCATCCACCGGAGTTTCTTTCACTGCTTCATCCCGAACCATAGCTGCAGCTTCCGCATCCTATTGATCTTCCTTTTGGACAGACCGATCCCTAAACCGGGCACATCTTGTGTACCCATTCGCTCGATGGTACTGTCCGAGCTCGCGCTGGGATTAACCATCAGACCAATGGAAGACATAAGCGGTTCCTGGAAAGGAGCCGTCCTGGTTTCCTCCAACACGGTACCAGGATTTGCATGGGTTACATGCACCTCCCGGACCATATTTGGTTCCACCAGTCCGGCCCCTAAACCAAGCGCAAACAAACATACTTTCAAGAGTTTATGTTCAAAATTTCAAGTCAATCCGAGCAGTAGATCGTAAGTAGCAACTTGATTTGTAGCGCGCTACTGTTCATGAATAAAATGCACTCAAAACTTTAAACGTGATTTTCTCCGAAAGATGCTTTTTGAAAAATACCTTTGTGGCGACTGAGATATCTTAAAAACTACTTGACCAATTCATCTAATTTTTTTTTATTTTTTTTTTCTTAGTTACAATGCGAAGTACTTGAACGATAATTTTTTCATGTACAGTATTTGTCTTAACTAATAATTTTTTTTAAATACATTTTTGAGACTCAAAAAATCTATTTTTTTTTTGCGTCATGGTTTCCGTATGAGAAAAAGGTTTTTTTTCAAAATTTTTCGTTCAAGTACTCGGCGCTGTAGTACACAACTGTGTTTTTGATTACAGTTGAGTTGTTGGCATTCAATCGTGGTCACCGCCAGACTCTGCAGAAAAAACGCGCATCAGGACAAGAGCTACAACTTCTACAATTTTCAATATTTTTTCATTTCCGACCACTCTTTTTTTTCGAAACAATATGTACTAAGTCATAAGTTTCCCGTACCAAAACGTATATAACCCCTTAACCCTATATATATAACTTTTGTTGCAGGGTGTAATTATAAAAATTGAGTTGATTTAGCAATGCTCGTCTGTCTGTGCCTGGAGTACTTTCTACAAACATAAACACTGGACTATCTTAATTTGCTTTTTTGATTTGAAACATGCAAAATAAGTTATTTTTAGCCCCTGGATGAATTTTAAAAGTAAATGATTTTCATCTTCAATCAGAATATATAAGCATAAAATTGTCATTTCGACTTTTTAATGTTAAAATAAGAGACTGAGTTACTAATTTTAAGCCCTCTTCGAATAAAAACAATTGTATCTTTCACTACGAAATCAAAAGAATGTTATATTTTTCTATAATTTTATATATTTCTTTCTTCCTTTCATTGTAATAATAGTATGATAAGTACAGTATTGTCCAATTTAATGAAAGAAGGCTTCGATGTGAAAGCACTTAGGGCTTTCCGTGTTTTACGTCCTTTGAGATTGGTTTCCGGAGTACCAAGTAAGCAAACAAAAAATATATAATAGTTTGTATATAAATATGACGTTTTTAATAGGTCTGCAAGTTGTACTTAATTCAATTTTACGTGCCATGGTACCATTACTGCATATTGCATTATTGGTATTATTCGTTATAATAATTTATGCTATAATTGGACTAGAATTGTTTTCTGGAAAGCTACATAAGACATGCCGTCGTACAGATACGGGTAAGTTGAAAAAAAAAAAATGAGTCAAAAAATTTAATACAGGTCTTCTATTCCTATAAACTGTGCACTTCGACACATATGAGTAACAAACACATATGAGTCGATGCTGTGCTCATAAGGGCTAGACGGGAGGAATAACTCTGTGAGAGGAGAGGAACTAGTATGAGAGAACAAATGTAATTTCTTTTGTTTATGTAAATGTGTATGAGTTCATTGATTTCGACCCTGTAGAGAGTGTGAACGTGAATGCATAAGAAAACTTTGTACTTAGCTACACTTTACTTGTGGTTTTTGGATTGATTTAATAAACCTAGTAATTGCTTTACCAGGTAAAGAAAGATTTTTTCAATTATCTCTGTGTTGTGGAACACTTTAAATTCCATTATTGCATGCATATGTAATTTTCTCGCTTGGTTGTTACTTTGCCTGCTGATCAATAACACGGTGCAACAAAAATTTTATGAGCGAGATTTTGAAACGGTTTTATAGTAATTTAGGGTCACTGATCACGACTGCATACTCAGTTTTTCTCCAACACATCTAGTTCTCCAACAATATGGACCTGAAGTCGGACAAATGGGGTCTTCAAGAGCTATTAGGAAATTTTTATATTTCAACAGATACGAATTTGATGTCTGAAGCAAAGTTTTTAAGCAAAAGTGCGTTGCACCAAGGAGCGTCGATGTGCAAAAAAATGGCTTCCCCAGTCACTTTCCTTCACTGTTCCGTCGCGAGACACTCACCTGAATATACGTCTGCTTGCTGCTGCTGTTGATCGCCGAAAGAGAAAGAGTTTTCTTATTTTCTTTTCTTGCTTGTGGTTTCGTTGTTTCTTCCTTCGTTGAGTTCGAAAACATGGCGTCATTCAGCTAGATGAGTGTGTTCACCACTCGACTACTGATTTATGCAATTGAAGGGTTGCATTTTCGTTTTGATGTACAATTCTTCTTAGATTTAGAAATTTTTAAATTATTTAATAAAATAAACTGTCCCTTCATGGGCAAAAACTTAACAATTAAAGAATAACCAAAAATAAAAAATTCATGATAATATAACAAAAAATATATAATAAAATAAACAATTCATGGTAATAAAAAGAAAATAATAAAGTAAAATAAACAATTCCTGAATATATAAAAATAAAATATAAATAGAACTCCACTGGTGAGACGCAAACGAGGGGGTGGACCGACTTACGTCCTCACACACCCCCCTCACCTCGGTAAGGCGCGAGCTTCCATCGCACCAATAACCGGAAGTACGCTGGTGTCTCTACCTAGGGTGTCATGGACAGCCCCAGGGTTACGGTCATCCGCTTGGTGGATGTCGTTCTTGTGCTGTGCGACTAGGGCGACGTGGTCGGCCCAAGTGCGGGTGGCGCTAGCTAAGGAGTTGTTGACGATTCCAGTTCTCCTGTGGGAGTCACCATTATGATGAGTAACCAAAGTGACCTTTGGTGTGATTTGCGTTGGCAAGGTTGTCGCGGACAACGCTGCGGTGTTCACCCTGGTGGGTGTCGTCGATGTGATGAGTGATCAAGGCGGCATGAGTGATGATGATTGATCAAGACGGATGTCGTGGACAATCCCATAGCTGCGGTATTCACCCTGGTGGGTGTCGTTGATGTGATAAGTGAGTAAGGCGGCGTGGCCGTCCTTGATGCGAGTTGAGTTAACCAGGTTGTCGTGGACAGCTCCAAGCTTGCGGTGTTTACTCCGGTGGGTGTAGTCGATGTGATGAGTGATCAAGGTGGCATGGCCGTCCTTAATGCGAGTTGCGTTGGCCAGGTTGTCATGGACAATCCCATAGCTGCGGTGTTCATCCTGGTGGGTGTCGTCGATGTGATGAGTGATCAAGGCGTCATGGCCGTCCTTGGTGCCAGTTATGTTGGCCAGGGTGTCGTAGACAACCCTATTCTTGTGGCGCTTACCCCCGTGACTGTAGTGGACAACCTCGGAATCGACCAACTCCTGTTCCGTGACCAACATACATCGGTTGGGCTTGTCACTTACTGGTTTCCCTACATCCATACCTACATAAGAAATCGAACAGTGTTTTCATTACTACCCAACTGTACTTTTAATTGTACGGCGTGCTCGAGAGGACACACCGTACCATCTGCTAGGGTGACATCACCCCGGTAGGGGATCCACGTACATCGCTCTCCTAATCGTGTCATGAATTCTGAGCTGACGGAACTTCGGGTCGCACCCGAATCGATAGTCGCCGCCACGTGTTCTCCGCCAATCACGATATTGGCGAAGATTCTCTTGTCATCGTGCTGTAGTGGTTTTAGTTTGGATGAAGGGGAGCAATTGGAGGCCTCGCTGCCCCTCGCGAGCGAGCCTCGTCGTTGTTTCCCTGTCTGCGGCAACATTCTTTCGTACGAATATTGATTTGACCGCAGTCCCAGCAATATTGTCTCACCTGGTTGGTACATGTTTGTTTTTGATGACCCTCTTGTCCACAGCGGTGGCATACCGTTCTGGGGTTAACACATCCTGCTGGGCGGGGCTCCAAGAGGCGATGTTGCGCTGGTATCGTAGACACAAGTGTAGATCCAGGTAACGTAGCCACTTGGGGTGTTTCTCGTTCACGGATGCTTTCAGGATCACCGGCGAGTGTGAGCAAGTCGGCAAGCGTCTGGTAGTCCTTGCGCCGGATATACCATTGATAGTCTGCGTGGCAGTTTCGGTATATCCTCTCTAGCTTTTGTTCTTCCGTGTACGATGCGTGGCGCATCAGAGTTTGTAATGCGAGGACATAGTCCTTGAAGCTCTCTTGAGGTTGCTGGTACCGCTTTCGGATCTCGTCATCCACTGTATCGAAATACCTAGGGGGTAAAAAGAAAGATTTAAAGTCACGTTTAAACGAATCCCACGTAGACCAATGTGCGTTGTTGTTCCTATACCAGACCAGGGCCTTGTCTTGCAATAACTCTGACATGGTCCTTGGGAGCGAATCAAGGTGTATGCCATACGCCTCGGTCAATTCCTCAGCGCGTTCAATAAAAGATAATGGGGCCTTACCTACGTCATACCTAGCGGACCACTTCTGTATTTGTTCCATGACCTTTTCGGTGCCATGGGCAACCGAAACGGGGTCTTGAATACTTACTGCAGCTTCCTGCCCGGGACTTGGAATTCTCAGCGGGTAGCAGTTTCGTCTTGTAGGGCTCTTGGCATCAACTTCGAGAGAGTTGTCATTGTGGGTTTCACCAGGGACCCTGAGTGAGTCAGTTCCATTGCGGGTTTCACTTGGAGTCCGGGACGTTGATTTCTTCTTCGTATGCTTGGTCTGTAGTTCTAGTAATTGGGCCAGTTTCTCTTCGGTGTGGTTTCCACCACTGACAAATTGTGAAAGCTGTTTGCGCTGTTCCTCTACGGTTCCATTTAACTCCACACCCAGTTCGTGCGCATATGCGGTGAGTTCAGCTGACTTGAGGTAGTAGTCCCATGATGTCGTAAGCGTGTCAGGTCCTCCGTTTCCTCCCATGGTTGTCGTCTCCACAATAGACCTGTAATTAAAGGGGCTAATTCGTTTTCGTTTTTCGCCACGAAAATTTTGGCAACTAAGTAAAAATTAATTAACAAATATGTGTCATTGTCCGTAGCTCGAGAAATTTTCTTATTTTTTTTCGTAATGTTTCACAAAAAAAAATTATTTTTTTTTTTTTTTTGTTCGTGAAGTTTCACAAAAAAATTTAATTTTTATATTTTTTTTTTTTTGGTTGGTAGTGTTTCACGAAAAAAATTTTATTTTTCTACTTTTTTTTTTTTTGTTGGTTTTACCAAAAAAAGATTTTTTTTGTAAATTTTTTTTTTTAGGTTGGTAGTTTGTTTCCTTTTTTTTTAAGTTGGTAACTGTAACTATTTCTTGTCAACCACGCGGTCCCTGCTCGGGCGCCACTGTAACGAAGCTCCAGCCTGGGTATCACTCGCCGAGTCCAGGGTTCGAGGCTACAGAAATTTATTTGTTACAGGGACCGGGGCGAATTACCTTCAATTTACTCACACTACACAACACTCACTTGGGGATCATTCCCTTCTATTTTATTTAATTTCACTTTTTATTCTACCTCAAGGCGTGGCCTTGTGGTTCCTCCTAGTGCGTGGCACTAGGGAGCACCTACTTACAATATATTGTATGGTGCGCTGGACCTTAAATTCCGCTGGGCGATGGCGTGGCCTATCGCTCGAATCCCCCTAGTGCGTGGCACAGAGGAGCGTCGATCTGAATCCGGCAAATGGACCCTTTAGTACGTAGCACTAAAAGGTGACAAACAAAAAAGAACACAAACTCACTTCGTTTTAAATTTTAACTTTTGTTCATTTAGTTTTTTTTTTTTTTAAATATTACTTTTTTTATTTTATTTAACTTTAATTTATGTATTTGTCTTTTACATATATAACATGAGGGGTGGACGGCGTGGCCTATCCCGATGATCCTCCTGGTGCGTGGCACCAAGGAGCGTCGATGTGCAAAAAAATGGCTTCCCCAGTCACTTTCCTTCACTGTTCCGTCGCGAGACACTCACCTGAATATACGTCTGCTTGCTGCTGCTGTTGATCGCCGAAAGAGAAAGAGTTTTCTTCATTCGCCGCCATCTGCTTGTGGTTTCGTTGTTTTCTTCCTTCGTTGAGTTCGAAAACATGGCGTCATTCGGCTAGATGAGTGTGTTCACCACTCGACTATTGATTTATACAATTGAAGGGTTGCATTTTCGTTTTAATGTACAATTCTTCTTAGATTTAGCAGTTTTAAAATTATTTAATAAAATAAACTGTCCCTTCATGGGCAAAAACTTAACAATTAAAGAATAACCAAAAATAAACAATTCATGATAATATGACAAAAAATATATAATAAAATAAACAATTCATGGTAATAAAAAGAAAATAATAAAGTAAAATAAACAATGCCTGAATATATAAAAATAAAATATAAATAGAACTCCACTGGTGAGACGCAAACGAGGGGGTGGACCGACTTGCGTCCTCACAGGATCTACAATAGTTTAGGAGATAAATACATGGGTGTCACACTGAGCGTGGCAACTATGTACTTTAATTCATGTATCTCCTAAACTAATGCACATCCCATTTTTAAACTTTAAGGGTATTATTTAAATGGGTTAGGTTAGGTTGGAGTGGCTTTCGAGAGACACACTTAGGCCTGAACGGCCCATTGTGATACCACATAGTTGGACCTACAGTTTAACGCCGATTCCGAACGGCGGTGTGGCAATTTTTTATCGGCTTGGTGGTTTTGCCATTACCAACCAATGTGTGTACTTGTACACTATCTTATAATTCTCATACACTTCATATTGATAGTGAATATAAGAAAGTTATGAAAATTAACCACCAGACGAAGACGGGAATCGAACCCGAACCTCCCAGATGAAAGTCTAGTGCACTATCCACTAGGCTATCGAGGTCGTCTATTATTTAAATACTTTAAGCTAAATTTTGAAAGATACATTTTTTTTTTTAAAATGGTTGAAGTTATTAAAATTCTGATTTTAAACTTTTACTTCCGGTTTGGTGCATAAAAAAATTTTAAATTCCGGTCTAATTCCATAATTAAAAAGAACAGTAAATTTTCTATTTAAATTATCATATTCAATATTTTATTGAAAATTTGCTTAATTCTAAAAATTATTTTTAAAAATCAATATTTCAATTACGTCAATTCTTTAAAAACCCATAACTTGGCAAATAAGCTTCATACAAAAAAAAATTTTGTGTCTACATTTATATTTTCTACAGGCCAAATTTCAACAAATTTCAGAACCTTACTTTTTTTTCGTTGTCCGCTTCACATGAAATGCCTCACATGCTCACATGTCGGTAATATAATGACTGAGTTATGGACAATTCTGTAAATCGATATTGTCAATTTCGGAGATTTGGTTCGCTCTGGCAACTCCGGTAAAAACCGTACCAAAATTTTTTTGTATCCTTTTTTGTTGGGTTTGGTCTAAAATAAAACCATGGACAAAATTTGAGCCAAATCTGAAACGGTGAAGTTGACTGCTCGTTACCGTTACGCTCAATGTGGAATGGCTGACTTTTCTTTCACGAAACAAAACGTCAAATTTTAACGACAGTTAAATTCAAAAAACAAAGCTTCTGTGATATTTAATAAAATACAAATTGTTAAATCTTACAAGAAAATAAATAAATAATGAAAAAATTAAACATAAATTGTTCGCCTGACTACTTTTATAGAATCATCTGGTTCACAATCACCATTTGCAATATTCAGAAATAGCAGAAGCTTCTACAGCGTCAGAAGTTTAACAGACAATGTAGAGAGAATGTAGTTAAGAATTAACTAATAGAGACTAATTAATAGTATATTAATTAATTTTCAAATGTCTTTGAAACATTTTCCATTTTAAATTACACTTATTTTTCTAAAAATTCTTTATTTATTAATTTCAAATTTTCAATATATTTTCACAAAAGCAAAACAGCTGATTGTATGACACTTTTAACATTTTTAGCCGAAGAAAAGTGAGGGCTATTTCATGCAAGAAGAAGAATGCAATTACTCTCTCATCTCTGCTCTCATTTGCAAGTTTTTTGAGTACGGGAACGCTTTCTGGGCTGTTTTGGGCGAACGCGTTCAACCACGTTGTAGTAGGGGAACGGACCTAATATTTTTGTTTAAGATCACAACTGCATGTATGTAATATACAGTGGCGGTTCTAGGATTTGGGTTTGGGGGGGCTGATTTTACTAAATTAAAAGATAAATATCAGATTCACTATAGACCAAAACCCAGACCTAGACCAAAAACTAGTGCAAAATTTTTATCAAATACAGGTCAAAAGTTAAAAGATAACTGGAACAAAACTGAGACCAAAGTTCAAACCAAAATCGGATAGAAATTTAGGCGGAAATTTCCACCAAATTTCAAACTAAAATTCATATAATTCAGATCGGAGTTCAAACCAAGAATAGAACCAAATGTAGATCTATTTCAAAATCTTGATTATGGATTTATATTGTTAAATGATTTATTTTGAGAAAACAAACAAATTGAAATTGATAAAACTATTTGATACATCTCCAATTTTTGAGTCATTTTTGGTCGAAGCAAAAACCCGAAAATAAATTAAATTAAAACAACATTTGATTTGGATAGTACTTTAAACGAATTTTTAAAATATATATTCATATCAATCTTAGCATCGATATCACTATTAATATCGGCCTGGTGGTGAGTTTACGATCTCACAACTCCATAACCAACCACTTCATTTTTATGAAAAATTAAATACGTTCTTTAAGCCTGTTATATATTACTTAAAATGTAAATATATCTTAATTTGACCAAAAAAACAATATATTTTAAATTTCAACGAGATGCTTACACGCATTCGGGTACCGGGCAACAACCGGTTAAAAAAACAAAGACCACGAATCGGACCAAAATTCCAACAAAAATCGACCAAAATGAGATCCAATTCAGGTCAAAACACAGACTGAAAACCCAAAATTCAGACTGAATCAAAACCAAAATCATTTTAAAATTCATTCCAAAATTCAAAAAACAGTAACCCAAAATTAAGACCAAAAACTAGTGGAAATATCTGATTAATATTTACATCAAAAAATTTTAACTTAAACTAAACAAAAACTAGACCAAAATTCCATACGAATTCAGACCAAATTTTAAAAACCAAATTCAGACCGAAATTCAGACCAAAATATTATCAAAATCAAGCTAATTCAGACGAAAATATTAACCATTACTCAAACTAAGAGTTAGATAAAAACTGTGGGTAAAAAGACGCCAAATAGACAAATTAAAAGCAAATCAAAATTTAGACCAAACATGGACTAAAACTCAAACCAAATTCAGATTAAAATTCAAATTAAAATAAAACAAAATTCTGACTTACAATCAAACCAGAATTCAGATCAAATACGAAAAAGTTAACCAATGTCAGACTAAAATTCAGTACAAAATTTAATCCAAAAACTAGACCATTATCAAGTTTTCTAAAAGTAAGACATTTATAAGCTGGCCTTGAAATTGTAGATTTAATGTAGTCTGAATGTATTTAATAACCAATTGCACTGTAAAGTGCTTCCTATTGGCACACCCAGCATGGCGGCTAATCAGAATTGTTTCAAATATCCGACCACATTTTAAAATATATATTAAATTATTATTATTAAATTAAAATATAATATAAAATAATATTTTAAAACCTAAACGGCCGTCTGATTTACCCGTCTCTATATACACTGTTGTTGTGATGACTACATATATAGTTATTTAAGTCTGTTTATACATTAGTTCAAATTAAACTAAAACATGGAACAAGTAGTCAAGACTTTGAAAAATTAACAACCAGATTTAATTTTCATAGTCTACAAAATAAAAAGTTGTTCGTTTGTTGAAAGTATGTACTTTTCACTGCTGATTGCTTTTTTTTTGGAAAAATCTAAATATTTTTGATTTAACAAAAATGACTGTTTACTATAAGATTGTCGGGCTATGGGGGGGAGGGGGCGACCTTCAGCCGCTATAACCCCCCTGGATACGCTACTGGTAATATATGCAAGTTAACAAAAATTAAATAAAAATAAAAAATTAATAAATTGTTTTACACAAAAAATATATACTTTTCATATCTACAAATGAACAAAAAATTTTAATTTTCAGTCGTCCACGAAAACGTTTTCACTCCCCAATTCTCTACAATCAACTAAAATTGATATCGATTCCCAACAATTCGGGAAATGCCTTAAAAGTTAGCATCCCCACTGCCGATGCTCACATATCTTCGGCGTTCTGGCAGAATTCATTAAGTCCATTTTTTTAATTTCCGAGATGAAGTTAGTTTATGCAGTATAAAACTTAAAAATTCAACAGATTGGCATTAGTATATGCTACAACTGGATCCTCAAAAATCAAATTTATTACGTCATTCGAATTATAGAAGCTAATTAATACGGACCCTATCGAAAAAATTAATTTGGACTTAGTGATTTCTGCTTGAACGACGAAGATATGCACTACAGTAGCCAGGGCGCCAAGTTAACAATTTATCGTCAATTGAGCGACAATTTTTTTATTATTTTTTCTATACCACAAGATATGTTTTCTGAATTATAAGCTGATTTACTTTTGGTAAAAGGTAATATAAATGCGTAAATCGGACATATTTTGGTCGCTAAATTTGAAAGAAATATGAGGATTATTTTAATATAAACTGGTCACTCTGCTTTACAATTATGTAAGCCAGTGGCAGTTTCAAGGAGCAAATGGGGTCATTCCCCCTCCCCTCAACGATTTTCAAATATGGTAAGGCCCGATTGTCAGCAGCTTGCCTGGGGAGTATAAGGTCAGCACTTGTTGTTTTTGTTTTGTTAACGAACACTTGCTGCCGAAAAGCAAGATCATCGTAACTTAAAATAACAAAACTGCTGACGCAAAAATTTCGTGAGAGGTCTTCTGAAGCATTTCGAAAAGAAGAAGAAGAATATTGTAGAGCAGGGCAGTGGAAAAAAACGAACGAACTGCTGACGCAAAGATCTCATGAGAGGTCTTTCGAAACACTCCATAAGGAGAGTAAAACGGAGTGCTTTTTTCCAATGACATGCAATGTTAAAAACGTAATGGTGTGTCGTACGGAGAGGAAGCGCCTACAGCTGAGTTGTCAGCACTCCGAAAGGTCTCTGGCAGTAACCCGTTGGGTTAATTTACTCCCCGAATATAACACCTTTATGCACACGGCGTAGGCAGAGGGCAACTGAAGTGCACATCCTTACTATAAACGCAATATTAATTCGTTCAGTATTGTAAGTCAGTATTAGGGATGTCGTTCAGAGTCGGTTTTTCACTGTTCGGGAATCAAATTTTCTATCCCGGGACTAGCACTAAAATTTTGTTTAAGAAAAAAGTATTTTATTCGGGGAAATCTATCTTTAGATTTTCTAAAATTTCCTTTATTAATTAAAGCTAGAAACCCCTAGTTAGTTAGTTAGAACCTATATACATACGAGTAAAATTATATAAAGGAACATTTTTGATATACTTTATTGATTAGGTGAATTTATGGAATCTCCTCATCCATGTGGTACTGGATTTGAGTGCGACCCACATTATGATTGTTATGATGAATGGCCTGGCCCCAATTTCGGAATAACGAATTTTGATAATTTTGGACTGGCCATGTTGACTGTATTTCAGTGTGTTACTTTGGAGGGTTGGACTGATGTGTTGTATAATGTAAGTCGTTGAAGGATTCGAATGAAACATTTTGAAACTTACTTTTCAACCTAATATCAATTTTCATAGATTCAAGATTCCATGGGCAGTACATGGCAATGGATTTATTTTATTTCAATGGTTATATTGGGTGCATTTTTTGTGATGAATCTAATTCTTGGTGTTTTGTCCGGAGAGTTTTCCAAAGAGCGTACGAAAGCGAAAAACCGTGGTGACTTTCAAAAGTTACGTGAAAAACAACAAATTGAGGAGGACCTACGCGGTTATTTAGATTGGATTACACAGGCGGAAGATATCGAGCCCGATGCCGATGGTAATCTCATGCAGGATTGTAAAACGAAGCAATCCAATGAAATGGACTCAACGGACCAATTGGGAGAAGATGGTCAAGAAGTACAAATTACGGAATCGTGGTGGCGCAAAAAAAAAAAAGATATAGATCGATTTAATCGACGCCTGCGTCGCTCATGCCGTAAGGCTGTTAAGTCCCAAGCATTCTATTGGCTAATTATAATATTAGTTTTTTTAAACACTGGAGTACTCGCAACAGAGCATTATCAACAACCGCCATGGTTAGATCAATTTCAGGGTGAGTATTATTCTTATAATGTTTCTCTCTATTACACTAGTCAACATGAAGCTTGCGTCAGGAATCTCATACTAATACTGTTATGCCACAGAAATCTTTTTAAGGCAATCCCTTTTCGCATCCACTAAGAAACTACAGTTTTAAACCAGATAAGAATGATAAATGTTTGAGTTCAACGATCCTTAAAAATTTAGTCGAATATATTTCATCTCTCCTTAATCTTGTTGCTTGTCGGATTTGGTTTCAGCGAATGGTTTCTCATGAGAAAAATTGTACCTATCGATACTTGAGGCTGGGAGAGTGAACAGAAGATGTTATTCCATTGGAAAAAGATTTTACTGGTGAAAATTTGGTATCGGACCACATTAGCGGCGCCTAACAATTTTATCAGAAAAAAACTAAAAAGAAATCGGCCTACGTATTCCAGTTTTTTGCTATCACGTAAGTGATGTGGCTAGAATTTTAAGAAACCCAACACAGCAGAAAACTGATCATGGCAGTGATGGTGATAGCAATATTACAACAATTCCACCATGGCAACAACATATCTTTGTTGTTGCGTCAGATATCATAAAAGGTCAAAATCAGTCGTACAATAAAATAATAACAACACGTTTTTGTTGTTGCGGCCATAATGGCGGTGTGAAGAGATTGTAAAAATGGAGAACAAATGTAAACAATGATTTTGAGAGCCTATGATATTGACCACGAAAAAAGAAAAAGAATGAGTTGCTGGTAACTTCACCTGGAATAAATTCACCTTGATCGCACTATATAGAAATTATGTATGAAGTACCTGAAACAAAAAAGTTTCAATTTGTTGAATAGTGTAATTTTTTAAGTTTGGGTGTATAAACATGTTTCTATATAATTTCAGAGTACACCAATATTTTTTTCATTGCCTTATTCACCTGTGAAATGATGTTGAAAATGTATAGTTTGGGCTTCCAAGGATATTTTGTATCGTTGTTTAATCGTTTCGATTGTTTTGTGGTCATTGGCAGCATAGCGGAAATGATATTGACAAATACGGGATTAATGCCACCATTGGGTGTTTCTGTATTGCGTTGCGTACGTTTATTAAGGGTATTTAAAGTGACAAAGTGAGTTTGAGAGTTTTTCATTGAAATTATTCCTTGAGCTTATGGTTTTTCTTTTCATTAGATACTGGCGTTCGTTATCGAATCTAGTGGCTTCCCTATTGAATTCTATACAATCAATTGCGTCTTTATTGTTACTACTCTTCCTATTTATTGTGATATTTGCTCTCTTGGGCATGCAAGTTTTTGGTGGAAAATTTAATTTCAATCCCGAAGAGGAAAAACCACGTTCAAATTTTGACAGTTTCTGGCAGAGCTTACTCACTGTGTTTCAGGTAAGTAGGAATATTTAGGGCATTCACAAAGTGCCTTATACTATGTTCCCACTGAGCCGAAATTACATGGATTCGATCATTTCCATGGTTTCGGCTGAAACTGCATTGAAATGCTCAATTTCGGCATATGTAATACGAAAACACGGAAATGAGGTGGTTTCAACGAAACCGCATTTGAAACCGAGCATAAATCTAATGCCACCCTGAATGTGTCCACTGAAATTTATATTGAAATGAATTTGCTCCGACATTTTTATTCAGACATTTATATTTTGCTTTGCGTATGATTTAATTAATGTGGAGAAATGAAAATATAAAAAAAAAACATTTCTGGAGTGCGCGAGAAAAAAGGTCATAGCCGAAGTATGGGCAAAAAGGTGGAGGAGCTACGTAAGGCAAAAAAAAACCCCATACATATGAACAAATGGCGGAGGAGCTGCAGCGGCAAGGCTTCATAGTGACTGCGGCTGAAGTGAAACAAGATACATAACAATTGACGCTTTCTCCCATACACTTTTATTTCGTTTATCATTTTGATTTTCTTTGTATTGAAATGGTTAAAATCGAAATATTTAGCAATAACACTGCACAACGGTATTTACGAAAAAAAAGCTCAAGAGTTTTGAAAGTTGACCTTATATAATTCGACGCTGAACATGATGGCGTCATGTTCAGCATACTCGAAATTTATAAGATCCACTTTCAAAACTCTTGAGCTTTTCTTTTTGGTCAATTTCATTGTACAGTAATTTTACACATATAAGATTTTTTTAAACCGTTATACCGTTTTTGTAGACCTTATAGAGAAAAACTAAAAACGCCATTATGTTTAGCGTGCTCGAATTATATGAGATCCACTTTCAAGACTCTTGAGCTTTTTTGGCTGCTGTACAGTGTAATTATATTAGTCGCCGGCATTTTACAACAAAAAATAAACGAAAAACTGTTAAACGAAACCATAACCGAAACCAACTTCACGATGTGAACGGTTACAGTTTCATTCAAAACCATTTGTTGAAACTAAGCTATTTCGGCTCAGTGGGAACATTATATACGCCTTTATTACTATATGGCAGTTTACGATGGCTTGTGAATGTCCCTATTGTAACGTTTCATCTTCGAAACTAACTTTTTGTTTATCTATACTTGCATAGATACTAACTGGTGAGGACTGGAATGCTGTAATGTATGATGGAATACGTGCCTATGGGGGTGTATGTTCTTTTGGTGTTTTGGCTTGCATTTACTTCATAATTTTATTTATTTGCGGTAATTATATACTACTGAATGTTTTCTTGGCCATTGCTGTTGATAATTTAGCCGACGCCGACTCTTTAACGGCTATTGATAAAGAAGAAGAAGAAATTTATGACGGTAAAACAAAATCACACAGTCCAACACCAACATTAGAGGGCGACGATGATGAAAACATGGACGTTGACATGAATATGGATCGTGCATTAGATGATGAGAAATTGTAAGTTATGCATGTACTTAATCACTAGGGATGGGAAAGATATCGATTCTTGTCGATAATTATTGTTAAAGAGTAATATTAGATAACATCTTTACTCTGGGCTGGAGAAAAATTTATAGTGGAGTGAACTGATAAAAATTAAATTTAAATGTCACATTGGTATCGTGTGAGGTTTCATAATATCCCAACAAACACTGAAAAAATTCTCAAACATCTGAAAAAATCTTAGTTCTCAATTTGATTTTCAACATTGCTTATCATTAGAAGCTAAACCTTTTCTCAAATGTTTGCTATCAACTTGAGTACGAGTTGAGCAAGACTTGAGAAAATACTTATGGCTCTAAAGTGAGGAACAGAATGTGAAGCTGGAGCGTGAAGTAACAATCTGTTAAAGGTAAAATGTATATATTTTGCACCCGGGAAACGCACCCATTGGGTTTGATTACAATGAAAATGTATACATTTTACTTTTAACAGATTGTTACTTCACGCTTCACCTTCATATTCAGTTCCTCACCTAACCCTTGATAAATTTCTAAGTCTCAATATGATTTTCATCATTCTAGTTATTTGAAAATAAACATTTTCTCAACTGTTTTCACTTGAGAAAATATTTATAACATTCTGGCAGCACATTTTAAATGAATTTATAAAAGCAATTTAAAAGGATGTAACAATAAAAAGTTATATATATGTATTTTTATAATAATGCATGCATGAAGTATCAAAATAAGAAGTGAAGTGAAGAAAATAGTAAATCTGCTCACAGAAAATGGCATGGCAGTGGGACTTGGGAACGTAGAGAGCTCAGGACTAAACGAAATTTGGCGGAAGTTTCTTTTACTTCGTGTAATCTCCTAGTAAGTGATTCAGGAGCTCCAAGTGAGGACTATTCAGAATCCGACGCAGGAGTGAAAAGCCTATTGGCAAGTGAAGCAAGAAAAGCTAGCAGAGTGGGCCGTCAAATGTAACTTAAATTTTCGTTTGCATGTTCATTTAAGCCACAAAATTACTGCTGTTTTTAAATTAAAATGTTTCCAACTTAAATTTACGAATTGAACAGTTTCCAACTTAAATTTACGTTTTTTCTTTGCTAAATTAAAATAAATAATGAATTTATAAAACTATTTTATTACTTGAACTTAACTTAATATACAAGTTAATAAATTAATAAATACAAATTATTTTGTTATCGCAATTCTGTTTTTTAAAATTTGTTTGACACCATTGGCAACGCTTTATTTTCCCATGAGAGCAATTAGATTCCATTCTGTTCCTGTTTAGATAAAGTTGTGAATTTGACATTTCCCAATTTGAGAATTAAGGAAAACCCTATATTAAAAATTACCCATTTAGTTTGAGAACGCTATCAACGATTAGTTTGAGATTTGAGAAAAAGTTAGAAAAAGTTTTTGACGATGGCGGCGGTGGCTGGGACATAAATATTCGGTGACGGACTAAAATCGGCTGAGCATTGTCGGCGGCGGCTTAAATTGGCTCATCACGACAACTTTCGGCAGAGGCTCAATGTGAAAATTCTTCGACAACGCCCAAAATCGACAGTTTACAGTGTTACCAATTTAGGTATTGCAAGAACCGTATGAGTTTTAAAACAAACACTGAATTTTATACTTCATATGTATGAATATTTCCCCGTATTGAATTCAATAATACTTATTTACGGCACCTCGAAATAACTCCTAATTGAAAAATGAAATAAGTCCTAACGCTAAATAAGTCCTAATGAAATAACTCCTAACCAAAAACGAAATAACTTCTAATGCAAATATGAAATAATAATGAAAATAATGAAGTAATGAAATGAATGAAATAATAATGAAATGAAATAATCCCTAATACAAATATGAATTTACTCCTAATTCAAAAATGAAACAACTCCAGAGCGAAAATAAATGAAATTTATCCTGTAAACTTTCCAAAGACACACTACTAGGTACTTAGGCTAAATATGGATAATATAAATTTTGATAATGTTCCACCCTTTATAATAAATTCTTTTTACAGCGACGGCACCTAAAAGTCTAATCACCACACTATTTGGTTTTGTAAATGGAATAAATCCAAAGTAACTATTTAGGCTCTGTGAAATTAGACCGAAATCAGAAAGGAATTCGCGCGAATATTTTTTTGGATAGGATTTTAGGGTGCGGATTCAGGAGCGTGATTTTTTTTGGATAGGATTTTAGGGTGCGGATTCAGGAGCGTGATTTTTTTTGGATATGATTTTAGGGTGCGGATTTCGGAGCGTGATTTTTTTTGGATAGAATTTTAGGGTGCGAATTCAGGAGCGGGATTCAGGAGCGTGATTTTTTTTGGATAGGATTTTAGGGTGCGGAATCAGGAGCGTCATTTTTTTTTGGATAGGATTTTAGGGTGCGGATTCAGGAGCGTGATTTTTTTTGGATAGGACTTTAGGGTGCGGATTCAGGAGCGTAATTTTTTTGGATAGGATTTTAGGGTGCGGATTCAGGAGCGTGATTTTTTTTGGATAGGATTTTAGGGTGCGGATTCAGGAGCGTGATTTTTTTTGGATAGGATTTTAGGGTGCGGATTCAGGAGCGTGATTTTTTTTGGATAGGATTGTAGGGTGCGGATTCAGGAGCGTGATTTTTTTTGGATAGGATTTTAGGGTGCGGATTCAGGATCGGTATTCAGGAGCGTGATTTTTTTCTCAAAATTTTTGTGATTTAATTTTTGAGAGTTTAAAAGAATAATAGTACGAAATTTGTGGTAATTTTGTACAGTCAAACCTGCTTATTGGGACACCTCCTAATCGAACCGCATTATTAATTATTTTTTGGACTTAGAAGAAATTCCCCTTGCTATTTGGGCCACCTTCTAATCGGGTCATGGACCGCGCTTTTGACAATATTTTTAGTGCCACAGAACCTTTTTAATCGGCCCAAAATTTTTTTTTTTTAGAAAACAAAAAAAATTTAAGTGATTAATGCCACTGAGGAGAGGTATTTGTCTTATAGAAAATGGGCGAAAATCTTTAAAATAAGCCAAAGTCAAGTTCAAAGAATTTTGCCAACAAAAGAAAAAATTTAAGATTGTGCAACGTATAAAATCGTGTGTATCATTTTCTGACATTGGTTCACTGGCTTTTAAGTTGTTTATCCTTGCACTCAAAATTAAAATTTTCCAATCTTGGGGACGATATTATAACACAAAGCAATAATTACACGATCACGAATCTGTCAAAATCTTCCACAACTCTTAAAATTGTATGATTCATGTAGAAAAAAAAACAGGAAAAAAATTTTCATCCATGAACCCCTCATCTTTTCAAATTTTCAAAAAACCAAAATTTACGAATATACACGGAAATTGACCTGACCGGAACAAAATTTTTATAGATTCGTGATCAGCGGAAACTTCAAAACTTGTTTACCCCTTGTATTAGTTCAGATGAGTAAAAACTTTTCTGCGCTGTCACTTTTCGATTTGATGCCATTCTTGGCTATTTATCGTTTACCAAAAATATTTTCCTTTATTTGAATCGCATGTATAAATGCTTACATAATAAAAAATGATTCATGTGGTTTCATACATATCTCGTCTTCCATTTTTCACTAAAAAATAAAACCTTTAAAATCGGGCCACCTCGTAATCGGACCGTTTTTGCTTGGTCCCGAGGGGTCCCAATTAGCATGTTTGACTGTACTTATTATTCTTACAAATTCTCAAAAACGTGCACATGTTTGAAACAAACTTCTGATTGAAATTTTAATTGTTTATAAACGATAGAATGCGTGATAACCGTTTTATTTGTCTAGTTTATATTTTATGTAAAATTAACTAGGTTAGGTTAGGTTAAAATGGCTGCCAGCGAGCGCCAGCACACCTAGGCCAGACAAGGCCCATTGCGATACCATACAAAAGGAGCGAAGTCCCTATCCCTCTAATTCAGGCCATTTGAACCATTGAGTACCTTTCAGGAAGTTAAGTAGGTTTCTGATTTGGATGTTAGTCAAGTCTTTAAGGTCATCGAAGACAAAATTGTCCAGATGTTTCTTTCGTACGTGAATCAAAGCTGGGCATTCGCATAAAAGATGAGTTACAGTTTCCTGTTCTTCCTCGTTGCCACAGCTCCTGCAATGATTTCTATATGAAAGACCCAGTCTTTCTGCATGTTTTCCAATGGGGCAATGCCCAGTAATCACCCAAGTCACAGTACTGATGAAGTGCCTGTTGGTATGTATCAGGTCATTTGTCCGGCGACTATCCAGCTTAGGCCAAATGAGTCTAGTAGTTTTGCAGGTGTTTTCCAGTGACCACCTTTCGTTAGTAAGTTTTATTGCATTCGTGGCTAGCCTTAGTTTACACGTTGCCATAGGGACGCCTATATGCTCCTTGTCAGGAGTGATTTGCAACAGTGTTCCTTTTCTAGCTAACCCGTCAGCAGTTTCGTTCCCCGGTATACCTATATGCCCCGGCACCCAAATTAGGTGCAGATTGAACTGATCGGACATCTCGTTAAGAGACGCTCTACAGTTAAGAGCTATTTTAGAAGTAAGGTAGACAGATTCAAGGGATTTTATAGCTGCCTGACTATCGGTAAAAATACATATATCCCTCTTGGATATCACGTTATACCTCAGCCAGTACGTGACTTCCTTGATTGCCGTGACCTCTGCCTGAAATACACTGCAGTGATCAGGCAGCCTGAAGGATAAATTTACATCCAGCTCTTCACAAAAGATGCCAGCTCCAACTCTGCCATCCAGTTTAGAGCCGTCAGTATAGAAGTGGATAGAATACTTTTGAAACCGCTCTACATTCTCCCATTCCTGTCTATCAGGAATAAGAGTGTCGAACTTGTCGTTGAAGATTGGTTTCGCAAGGGTGTAATCAATTGTCTTAGGTACGAAACTAAAATTATTTAGGATCGTGGAGTGTCCTGATCTGCATGTTGACCATTCCGAAATGGAATTTAGTCTCAGGGCAGTACTGGCTGCATAATGCTTGCCATAAATGTCAAGAGGAAGGAAGTGAAGCATGATATCCAAGGACTTGGTGGCCGTGCTTCTTAGTGCACCAGTGATACAGAGTGAAGCAGTTCTTTGTACTTTCAAAAGCATATTCATATGAATTGCCTTGTCCAAAGCCGTCCACCAGACCGTAACACCATACATCAATATGGGCCTGACTACGGAAGTATATAGCCAGTGAACCACGTGCGGCTGCATACCCCATTTGGTTCCTATTGCTCGTTTGCACGAGTAAAGCGCTGTTATTGCTTTATCTACCCGCCATCGGGTATTTTGCTTCCAGCTGAATTTTTTGTCTAAAATGAGGCCTAAGTATTTAGCTTCTTCATTGAGAACAAGCCTAGTGCCATTGAGTGAAGGTGCAATAAAGGGTGGTACTTTGTACCTTCTAGTAAAGAGGACAAGTTCGGTTTTCTGCGGATTGACGCTCAGTCCACAATTTCCTGTCCATTTCGTGAGAATGTTAAGAGCAGATTGCATAACATCTCCTAGTGTGTTGGGGAATTTGCCTGATATAGCAATGGCTATGTCATCTGCATAGGCAATCACTTTGCAGCCTGTTTCTTCTAGGGATAGAAGCAATCCGTTGACTACAAGTGTCCAGAGAAGTGGCGAGAGTACCCCCCCTTGGGGGGTGCCTCTGTGAGCATACCTTGTTATGGAAGAGCCCCCCAATTTCGACTTGATAACCCTCCTTGTAAGTAAGGAGTGTATAAGTTTCCTCAAAGGAGCCTCCACCTCAAGGGTCTCGAGAGCATGAATGATCGCTTCAGGAAAGACATTGTTGAAGGCCCCCTCGATGTCGATAAAAGCCACCAAAGTGTAGTCCCTGAAGTTAAGGGTCTGTTCAATAGTGCAAACTAGAGAATTCAAGGCCGTTTCAACCGATTTGCCTTTGCAGTACGCATGTTGCGACTGTGATAGTACATCTCGGTCGACCTTATGCCGAATAAAGGTGTCTATCAGCCTTTCCAGTGTTTTTAAAACAAATGATGAAAGACTTATTGGTCTAAGGTCTTTGGGTTTGCTGTGAGAGCATTTCCCTGCCTTAGAGATAAAGGTTACATTCACCACAGTCCAGCTAGAGGGAATGTGGCATAGGTGCAGGCATGCCTTAAAAATAGTTTCTAACCAAGGAAGAACAATTTCAGAGACGGTTTGCAATTCAGCAGGTATGATGCCATCCGGTCCTGGGGACTTAAATGGCTTGAAACTGTTGATTGCCCACCGAATTTTATTCTTATCAATGATAGAATGTCCCAGGGGGCTGTTAGAAACAGTCTCAGGGATATGTGAAAGGGTGGGTGCAAGGTTATCCTTGGAGCAACCCGGAAAGTGAGTATCGAATAGGAGCTCCAAGGATTCCTCGCTGCTGGTTGTCCAGTTCCCGTCCACTTTTTGGAAAAAGCTCGGAATACTGGGACTAGTAGAAAGGATCCTCCTAAGTCGCGAAGCCTCTGAAAATTTACTTATGCTTCCGCAAAAGTTTTCCCAGGAGCTACGCTGGGCCTTACGAGTCTCTTTCTTATATACCTTGAGAAGGGTTTTATAGGAAGTCCAGTCGTCATTTGACCTACTGTACTTAGCTGTGCTAAAGGCTTTACGACATTCCAACCTTAGGGAGCTGAGCTCAGTAGACCACCAAGGTGGTTTTTGCTTGCCGCGTGGCCTTACAATTGGGCAGCAGCTCTCAGTAGCGTGCTTAAAAGAAGAGGTAAGCACATTGACCAAATTGTCGAGTTCATGTGCATTTGAAGGTTGCTCAATTGCAATTGAGCTAAGTGAGTGGTTTATAGTGTCCTTAAACAACAGCCAATCGGTCTTCTTACGATTTCTGAAAACCGGCAATTCAGGCTGTTGTACCTCGAGACTAAATTGTATATAACGGTGGTCAGAGAAAGAGTTATCATTGGAAACTCTCCAATCTCTAACCTTTCGAGATAGTAGTTCAGATGCAAGTGTGATATCTAGTACCTCTTGCCTGTTACTAGTGATAAAGGTAGGTTCAGTACCAATGTTACAGATTAGTAGATTAGTACTTAATAAATAATCAAAAAGTAACTCACCCCGTGTGTTAGTGTCGCTGCTTCCCCACGATGTGTGGTGAGCATTCACGTATCCGGCGACAATGTGTGAGATGTTCCGCTTTCTTGCCTCTCTTATTGATTCTTCCAATGGAGAAGGCAGGAGAGACCCTTGATGGTCATGGGCCAAGTATATTGATGTGACCCAGAATCCGCCGTTCGGATGTTCCAGGCCCACCGTGACTGTGTCTCCGTTACTGTAATTGGAAAGAATATTAGCGTTCAAGTTTTTCTTTACTTAGATGCAAGATCGAGGTTTCCCTTTGTCTCGCACATAGAAAAGTTTGAACCCAGTGTTACTGAGTCCTCTTACCTGATTGTTGGTGATCCAAGGTTCTTGGATCAATGCGATATCTTCTCCTCCTGACATCAGGCGAAGAAGAAGGTTGGCCGAAGCCAGTTTGCAGTGATGGAGGTTAATCTGCACTACCCGAAGCATGGCTAGCGGTGGCAGAACACTCCACAACGGTGGAGTCCATGTCCTTTTCATCGGACTGCAGTAGCGTGTCCTCCGTAAGAAGGTCAAATCTCGAACCTAGCAAGCCATCAGCTTAATATAGCCTTGATGCCAACCAGCGTCTCGGCACGATGGTGCAGGTTCTGGGTTACTATGAAGTACTTCATAATAGACCTTCATCAGCCTGGACTGAACCAGCCTCCAATTGGAAGGGCTGATGGCACCATCGTCAATGGCTCTGTCGATGACCGCCAGCGTCAAGCGATCTTTAAGGACCTCACTGAAAGACTTACTAAGGGGTTGGCTATGCAGTTTAACCCTCTTAGGGTCCTTCGGGGGCTCCTCAGAGGATCTTTGACGCTTGGCGGTACCCACAGAGTCAGTCGAAGACGCCAGTATATCTTTGGCCCACCCGAGGGAGGCTATCTGCCTTTCAGATAAGTCGCCCACAGGAGTTTGCCCGAACTTCTCATGAAGCCTGCGGGCAAGTCTCCTGTCCCTATACGCCTTTTTCGAAGGGGGAACGTGGCGCGATCTCGTGGCGTTTTTCGTTGCCTCCTTCGACGTACTGGGTCGAGTGTTGAGGAAAGTACTGCTCTCAGCTGTGACCTTTTTGGGAATGGGGGTGGCCGGGGATGGCCTGTTCTGAGCGCTACTAGCGCTAGGCAGTGATGCTGAAACCCTAGCGGCTTTTAGCAAAGGTGGTTTATTGGAGCGTCGCTCCTTGTTTATGTGACCAGGCTCAGAGGCCACAGTCTTTTTGCCGCCTGTTTTCAGTAACGGCTGTGGTTTTGTGTTTTTGTTTTGTTTATTATTATTCATATTGGCGGGGCGGGTGCGCCTTGAAAGGTGCCCGAAGGCACCAGGGCACCCAAATAGAAGTAGGGGGAAGTATTGGGGTCCACCACGGTAGCGCCCCATACCGTGGTAAGGCCGGTAAGAGGGTCAGCTCCCTCCGCCTGGTCTATCTTAGCCTGCTGCAATATCAGATATCAGATGTGCCATGTCATTCGCCGATGACAGGTCACAGCAGTCATCTGATATGCAGCAGTTTCCAGCCGTCACCGCGCGGAGGTGATAGACCACACTACCATCAGATCACTCAATTACGGCACGTACACGATATACCGAAATACGTGTTGGTCCCCTTGAGTGACTGATGGCATGACGACCAAAAATTAACTAAAGCCCCAACAAAATTTAAAATATTATTTTTTTAGAAAAATGAAATAAAGCCCCATAAAAATTCAAAATATTAAATAAAAAATATATGAAATAAGGCCCCACGAAATGAAATAAAGACTCAAAAACGAAAAAAGACGGAATAAGCAACCAAAAATTATTTGGTCGGTTTTCCATTTGGTTTTTGGCTGAAATTCCTTTTTTGTTTTGTAATTAAACCGAAGGAAATTTAGCCAAAAAATGTTGGCCGAAATTCCTTCTTTTTTTTGGTCATATTTCCACAACATAAGGAAATTAGATCAAAATATTTTCATAAATTTCTCTTTGGCTGAAATTCCTTTCAGATTTTGGTCGAAATTCCTTTGGTGGGATATCCGTTCCCCGTTTTGAGATATCTGGATTGGAGATGTTTGGATTTTTAGTACGAGGAATTAGATTCTGATGCAAAAATAGCAAAGTACAAAGTGTGTATTGTATTAAAAAAAACAACATTACGAAATTGAAATAACTTCTAAATATTAGGACTTAATACTCCTAAAATTTTTTCCGATTAGGAGTTATTTCACTGTAACTCCCAATAAAAAATTAAATATCCCCTAATTTTTTTTATATGAAGATTTTTGGTAGTTAATTAATTTTTTCGATTAGGAGTTATTTCGCGGTGTCCTTATTTACCAATAACCAAAAAATATAAAATTTTTTGATTTAAGAAGAAAATATTTTGTTAGCTCCACGGGTCTAAAGTACAAATATTTGAATTACAGCGTAATTACAACAACAAACAATTCCAATATTTACTCACGAAGTATGAGTGGCTTTATTCTAATGCAAAACCTTGGCTTTTCCATTATTCTGGGAAATGTGCACCTAGTAGGTCATTCTAATGTTCTAGGACCACTTCCATAATTTTTAAAAATACATATTTTCAACTATTTTTGTTATCGGCCATTTATCACAAAAGTGGGTATAAAACCTAATTTTTCAAGAGGAAGGGTAGGAGATGGAGGAAAAGTATATGTACAAAAACTCTTTATCTCTTTGGGCTTAACATCTTTTCTTCAGACATCAAATTCGTAAATGTGAAGAAAAACAAATTTCTCAATAGCCCCTGAAGACCTCATTTTTCCCAATTCAGGTCCATATTGTGGGAGAATTATTGGTGATAGAGAAAAATAGAGTACGCATTCGTTTTCAGCGATCTTAAATTACTATGAAACAGTTGGGATAAGACAAGAGTGGAATTTTTGTTGCACTGAGTAATTACTCTTTCTAAATGGGTGGATCTTCATGAAAACAAATTTTCGGAAAAATTGTTCGGTCTGCAATCTTTAGTCTCCCAAAATAGTTCCGCACGGGCGACCCATATGGGGGCTTGTTGTGCTTTTATTTAAGTAACTTTTTTTATGTAAGTAATTATACAAACAAAAAAGCAATGAAAAATCGCAATGGATGGAGATTTAAATAAAACTTTTCCTAAAACCTCCAAACAGCACTTTTTTCTTTATTTAAATTAAAATATTTCCCTAACACTTCAGATTCAATTCATTCTACTTCCTCATTAGGAGGATTTCCAGTCTTTTTTATTGAAAATAACAAAATTTTGTTGTTGTTTTGACGTCATTAATATATGTGTTTTATATTTGTTTTAACGAGCTGTTCCGTGCCGATTATTTTTGTCGGCGGAGGCGGCTTGCTGAAAACAACCGACGGCGGCTAGCAGCCGACTTTGAGCCGATCGGCGCAACGCTCTGTTGTGTTTTATTTCTCTCACTTGTATCGCTTAAAAAAATAAAACTCCAAAATAGTGCCTGCCGAAATTCATTGTGCTATAGCCTAGTTGTCTAGTGCATCAGCAAGCACGCAGCCACTTGTGGTCAAAGTTCAAGTCCCACAAATTGCTCCTTTACATTTTTGCCTCCAAATTTAAACGTTTTTTTTTTTTAATTCTGGTAATGCTATATTTATTCGTATATACACCCCGTGCCAATAAAAACGCTTAACCCTATATCTATTAGCAAATCCTAGAATACCCAATTTTCAATGTGGCCATCTTTTGTTTTTCAAAATCCGCTAAAATGAAGAATAAAATGCGTATTTTCTTAAAAAAAAAGCGTTACATTTTTTTCCTTATATAAGTGCGAGAAAACTCAATACATTTAAACTTTTTCACTAATACAGGCACACATCTGATACTTCTAGTCAATGAAAATTCCTTTGATTTTTCGAAGATATTTTAAATTAAAAGAACGCGCTGAGCGCTAAATCAGTTTTTTCCGCGTTTTAATTTTCAAAAAGGCACTAAAATCAGCGGGAAAAGTGCTGAGTTGGCCACACTGCCAACTTTGTATTATTTATTGTATATGTTAGATATTCCTATAAGTTCTCAGTTGATGTAAGACAAAGTTTCTATCCGTAGAAGAATATACTACTTAGGCTGATGTTACACGGTCAATGTTTTCAGTTTTTACTCTCTTTTCGTCGTTTTGATTGATGCCCTGTTACACTATCAGTTTTTTGCTGAATGTTTTTTTTTAATACTTTTATCTGCAACTATGTTTTTCCAACTAAAAAGTATTTAATTGTATTTTGGAGTGAATGAAAATTCAACAATTGGAATGGAATTGGATGGAAAATAATTATAATGACAATATGAGATAATATTGGTGGAAATAGCTACAAATTATACAAAAAATATTGCATATACATATGAAAAACGCAGAAAAATAATCTTTAAGATTTGTGAAGTATTGAAATAAGCTCCGCCACTTTGTTGCTTGACCATTGAATTAACATGTTTTTATAAAAATTATTAAGAAATTTTTTAAACAGTACTCATTTTTATAAACAAACAAAAGCCAACAACGCAAAGGGTGGCAAAGAAAAAAAATGTATTTATAAGTTAGTAGAAAGTCTAGTATTTTTCATAAAATATTAATATTTTCCAATAAAATGCAACAGTGTATCTTCAGCAACCTCATTTTATTTGAAGTGATGCAGGTTTTTTTCGACAGTAAAAAAAATTGAAGTGAAATGTGTTCATCCTCTCTTTTGCTCAGTGTTCATTTTTCAAAACAACAACAATTGCATTGTTTGACAGCAAAACATTGATCGTGTAACATCGCCCTAACAAGAAAAAATTTACCTAGGCCTAATATGGCCTATTTTATTAGTGATGGGAATTATGAAGTGATTTCAACTATTAAATAAATAATTTTGACTATCGAACGATTTTTTTTATTTATTTATTGATTCGCACATTTCGCTTAGGGCGATGTTATGCAGACGATCAAATGATCGCGATCACGTCCCTTTTTAATTTTTCAACTCTCTGCCCAAAGTATGTTATGTAGACAATCATTTGATCGCCGACCAATAGTACATTTTTATATTGTTTTAGTACTTTTTTGCTATTATTTTATTTAAACTTCGTAGTAACTTTTTTTTTAGTTTTTGTGCAAAATTTGTGAAGTAAATTAATAAATTTCTTGATAACAAACAATAAAAATAATTAAAAACTAGCTTTTGTTAACTTTTTGCAAAATTTTATGGGTAAACGAGTACGTAAAGAATGACGAGTGTTGCTATTGGGCAGTTTTTTTCCTTTTTGCATACATGTTCACCAAAAATGTACTATTTTACTCCTAAAAGATAATTATTCTGAATAATTTATTAAAGGTAACACTGGTTTGATCTCATGATTCGGCATCGACAGCCAAATCATTTGGTGATCGTGCCGATCAAATTTTACTCTCTTGCTATCTCTCTAAATTTTTCACTTTATGTTGAAGCAACAACAACTCGTGCCCATGATGTGATCGTGATCAGGGATGCCAACTCATTTTTTCTTTCTCCCCGATAACTCTCGCGAAATTCCCCGATTTTAGACCAAATTCCCCGCACCGGTATTCATATTATAACAGTACGATACGCACTTTTCATATAAGCATTTTATATAAACGAAAAATACCCTTTACGTAGCCTTAGAGTTACTCTCGGTCAGAGTTATTTTAAGAAGCCCTGCACTTTCTTACTTAAAATTTTTTTTATCAAGTTTTTTTGGATTGATAAACAAATTTTTTCTGACATCTATTTAAAGACTTTAAGTACAAGATAATTAAAAAAAAATTATATAAAGGGTTTTGTTGCAGCTTCATGGAAGACGTTTTGAAAATCGTCACGCAAATCGCACGCCATTGCGTGCGTGATTGCGGCTCACTGGAACATCTAAAAAAATACCATTAGAAAAATTATAACTGTACTTTCAGGACATACTAAGATTATTTTGTTTGACCAACAATTCACAAAATGGCAGACCGGAAAAATTAGTTTTCTCAAAAATTGGACTCTTTTCGTAAAAACAAAGTTCCAAATTGAGGAAAGAATCAAGAAGAAGAACATATTTAAATTTCAGTTATCGTGCACGCCAATGGCAAAAACCTTGTTTTGAGAAAAACTGGTTTAAAGTTTTGACTATCGGTTTTAAACATATAAGGTTACAGTCACCAAGAACTAACAGTTATTAATTAGCTGTGCCTTTACTAAGCCTTTCTGGACGACTGAAAGAGAAACCGAAGCACTGCGCGATCGCGTTTAACTGTCTGAATACTAAACGTAAACAGTGTTGCATAAAGCAATGTTTTCATAGTGTTGGTTTCGAATGTGCCAGAATTGTATTTAGGAATACAAAATTTGGCAAAAAATATTCTACAGAATGTTTGGGGCATTTTAATATTGAAAGCTGCACGGTTTAAAATTCCCCGCAAAAAACAGCTCATTCCCCGATTCCCCGCACTAAGTAAAATTCCCCGCAAATCGGGGAATTCCCCGCAAGTTGGCATCGCTGATCGTGATCGTCTGCATAACAATGCACTTAGGGTGTGGTTATATTGCTAGTATGATCGGCAAACACCATGAACACAAAGTGAGAATCTTTACTCACTCTCTCAACGAATACAATATGCTCCGCCGAGTATTCAGGGAGGCAATGAGTTATTTTACAAAACGCTTTCTGGGCTGTTTTGGGCGAACTCGTTCACCCGCGTTGTAGTACGGCAACAGAGCTATTAAGTTCGTTGCAGAGTTGCTTTTGTTTTTTTGTTTAATACTATTGGGTATGTAGTGATACTGTTTGGTAAAATAACACATTGCCACCCTGAATGCTCGACATGCTCGGTGTTCATTTCACCCAGCCAGTATTGTCAGATCGTTTGCTTCAGAAATCGCAAGTTTGTATGCAAAAATCCCAATTTATCCCATTTCAAAATGTAAAATATCCATCGAAAATTCCCATTTAAATTAAATTATAGAACACACTGTATTTTATACAACGTAACAACGAAAAATCATTCATAAATATGAATTCGGGGTCAAAGATAAAACCTCAAAAAATATTCAATTATATTCAGAATAATTCGCTTCAAAAGATCCTGATTATAAGGCAAAAAATCTAAAGAAAAAGTCATTCCCGTTAAGGTGCAGTCGTTCCCGCAGAGGAACCAATACTTTTTTATATTTTTGTTTTCTAAGTAGGAATTATTCAGAAATACTATCAACTTGATTGTCCCCTCCAAGCGTGAGAATCTTGCTGTCAAGTGAGCAAATAATTACAAAAAAAAAAAATAGGGTTGGGACTAGAACAGGTTTAAATACTGTATACTCTGCAACAGTGCCAGTGCGAGTGTGGCAGTCGCCTCAGGGCCCTGCGACACTGGGGCCACGAGCTGCAAGGGAAAAACTAAAAAAAAAAAATGGATGTGTGCAAGGCACGCAAGATATTTGATGTGTAAACAGTTAAGCCAACTGAATGCCATATACATAAGCTTACATATGTATAGCCATACATAGGGATTTGATGTATAATCTAAATGCTTAGGTAAATAATTCAAATTAAAACAATTCTTTAATAAACTTAAAAATTTATTAGATATCATTATCTTTTATATATAATAGCCCAATTCACTATAAATTGCAAGTGGTCTTACATCATTGCAAATGTAAATTTTTATTCCATATCGCATATATTTGTTGTTGTGATTGCAAAAATATTTTGCAATTGCACCAAATCATAGTTGCATTATTTTTCTTTTACTCAATGCATCGGGCACGATATGTTCGCATATACGCAGCTAAAATTGCATCTTTTTTTCCGCGCTTTAAGTTTTTCTTCCTGTCGATTTGAAATTTTTTTAGATGTGAAAATTTTACATAACGTCGTCTGAGAATTGATTTGGCGTATAGGTATATAAATTTGTACACACATACAAAAAATAAGAACAATGTATTTTTATTGAAGTAAATAAGTGATTTTATAATAAATAAGTCTGATTTTTTCTGTTTAACATATTTGCTATTTACAAAGATAAAAAAGTGTTGCCTTTCCAATACAGGCAAGCATCTGATACTTCTAGTAAATGAAAATTTCTTCGATTTTTCGAAGATATTTTAAATTGAAAAAACGAGCTGAGCGCTAAATAACTTTTTTTCCGCATTTTAATTTTCAAAAAGGACTAAAATCAGCGGGAAAAGCGCTGAGTTGGCCACGCTGGTAAATTGATCGAAACATAAACAAACAAACTCCGCTCGTATTTTAATTTCTCCCTCTGTTCTCTCTTCTTTGTTGTTTAGAGTAGCATAGTCATGTCGCGCAGTAGTGCGAGCGAGAGGGGAACTGGACGTTACAGTTATTTTACGTTACAGTTTTTCTTACATTTTACACATTTGAAATTTTTACCATACTAAAATGTTTACACATCAAAAATTCAGGAATCAATTTGCAAGGAAAAAAATAGAAAAAAAAGAATAGAATAATTCTATAATTTCTCGAAATGGCTCTGGTCCTATTTCTAGTGTAGATTAAATCATCAATTATTTCACTGAAGTTCAAATTATTCAAAACTTTATGTTCATTAAGTTTGTTTTCATCCATTATACTCCTTAAATAATTCTTAATATATTTCAAATTTGAGAATGCCCTTTCATATGGCACATTTGTAAATTGAAAATTCTTAAAAGGATTTCAAGATTGGACATGATAGAAATGGGACCATCAACTAAATAGTGTTACAAAACATAAAAAGTTATGCCTTATATGGGTTCCAGAACACTGTGGTATTGCAGGGAATGAACTAGCTGATAAAATAGCTAATGAAGGCTCTACAATTACACCATGGGGTCCGGAACCTTTTCTTGGTGTAAGCTTTGGGGAGATCATGTGCTGGATTAACGATTTCGTGGGTTCTGTCCATAGGGAAAGATGGTCCGAGCTTGACTCCTGCAGAACCACAAAGTGCTTAGTGAGACGATCTAACAGGAAATCAGCAAAATTTATTCTGAAACTGAGAAGAGAGGACCTGGTGGTTGTCATCATAGGGTACAACACATGTGGTCAGCATATGACTAACATGGGCGTCATCACCGATCCAATTTGCCAATCGTGTCATGGGGACGACGATACTATGGAGCATTATCTCTGTAGCTGTCCGGCGTTTGCGAGAATTAGATTAAGGCTGTTGGGTAGTGATGTCTTGAGTATGAGTAATGTCCATACACTCCCTTTTCCCGAGCTTCTAGGTTCATCAGTGAAACAAAAAAGTTCAGGGTTGAGAGACCCTAGACCATTCTTCTTCCCATTTATCCCCACATAGCTTTCCTGTCTATCTACTCTCTTCTACTTGTTCTATCCTTGGGTATAGCACAATAGTCCTCGTGACTGAGTGCTTTGGTTTTGTCCAGCTTACCTACAACTCTAAACTCTATCAATTAGAAATTTGAAAACTTCCAATTATTTTATACAGAGTGCCGGGAAAAAAGTTCTTGGTATACTAAGATAATATATTGGTCTCTTTCAGACCAATCAGTACTAACAGGCATATACCCAATCAACTAACCTAATATTTGCCGTCAGGCATACCGGTTAGCATTACACTATAAATAAATTATAATGTAACTGATTTTTTTTTACTTTATTTGAATAAATAATTGAAATAAATTTAGTCTTATTGTTTAAATTATTTAATTTAATTTTATTTTTTAAATACTTTCTTTTTGTTTGAGTCGACTGTGGCTCAGCTCAACGCTTTTCCGTACAGCTTTTTCGAACGCTTGTCTTCCTTCTACCACAGAAACATCTGTAAAAATAAGTTAAAAAATTAAGTTAACTTAATAAATTTGAATCCTGGGTTAAAGCATTTTTTTAGTTTTCTTTTTTATTCATATTTAAATAGACTTTTACCTACTTTTTCCTGTTAATTTTCTTTTTATTCTTCACACTTTTTTATTTGCGTCACTTTATAATTTTTTTTTCACTTTTTGACACTTCTTTGACATACGTCCCTACAGGAACTGCCTAACCCAGCGGTAAATGGAAGCACTATAATAGCGCTAAACAAGTCTTGATTGCAAGCACTTAAGTGCACTACAAGCATATGTGTTCCATATAAATTTTAATATTGCATGCCTGGGAGACAAACACTTGTTTAGTGCAGTATTTTTAGCGCTAAACAAGCGCAAGAAAGAATGCGATAGATAGGCACTTCCGCTCATTCATTCGCTGCTTCGTGCTTACTTTAGTTGAGAAAGAGAGGAGAGAGAAAAAATATCGAGTATCGATTCATGCATTCTTAATTTTTCATTGCTAAGTCATTTTATTTTATTCTTTTCAAAAATATATATATATTTTTATTTATTTTGCAAAAAAGAAATAAAATACACACATTTTTCGTGAAATTTCACAACCACTTTACTTCGCTGTTGCGTGAAAGCTTCGCTTCGTTTCTCGCTTAGTCAATCATTCGTAGCGTCTCGCTGAACGATACTCGTTTTTATTACTCTATAGAAAACTAAATTTGTTGTTCGTATGGTTGCTTTGCAATTTTCGGTTGAAATGGTGCACTTGCAAGCACTTTTTAAGCACTTAATTTTCAAGCACTTGTCTGAAAGCCCGCTGGGAACCAATACATTGAAATAAATTTTGCTTCAATCGAACAGAAACGCACACTATTTTGCAATTGGTCATACATACTGGTTATATGAATAATTACACTGTGCTCGAATTTAAAAAAAAAATTTTGTAGCAGACAGGAGATATATCGTTTCTAACTAATTCGGGGTCAAGGAATTCAGTGGTGTTTTTTCCCCATCAGCAGCGTTTCATACAAAATTTTTGTTTGAAATTTTGGATTGTTGGATAATTTTTCCAAAAATAACAATGTTCTGAAAGTGGATTCTGATAGAACTGGGAAAAAAAATTTTACGGGTCTCTGCGTTTTAAAAGTTTACGTAAAATTTCTGACAGATTAAGTATAATAAACAATAAGATAACTTTTTAGTTTTGCATCAAAGCTTGTTTGTATACTCCGAAATTTGCAGTAGAATTTCCGTAGAATATTTTCCTCCAACATATTAACCTGTTGGCGCCCACCAGTATGGGTAATTTTTGCCCTTTTCGAAAAAAATACTTTTTTGACCCACTACAATGTTTGATAGAGGGTTAATATGTTCAAGAAATATGTTGCTCATCAAATTTTGCTATAAGTCACTGAAAGACAAACAAAAATCTGTAAACTTGGTTTTAGGAAACATAAACCCAAATTCCAATTAAGATTTTTTGTATATTTTAGATGAGTGTCAGACAATTTTAATTTTAAGGTACAAGAAGTTCCAATAGTAACAGTAATATTGCTGTTATGATCGAAAAAAAAGAAGAAAAATCACTTTTTTTCGTTTTTTTCCAACAAATCTCAACTTTGAAGCCTCTTATGGGGGAAAAGTGTATATGTAAAAATTGTTTATCTCTTTGTGCTTAATAACTTTCCTTTTGATATCAAATTCGTATCTGTTGAAATAAAGAAATTTCTTAATAGCTCCTGAAGACTCCATTTTCCGACTTCAGGTTTATATTGTGGGACAACTAGATATGGTGGAAAAAAACTGACTACATAGTCGGGATCAGCGACCCTAAATTATTATAAAACAAAGAAATAAAATTTTGGTGTACAGTGTTTTTTATTTAATTAAAATAAAATTATTTCAAAAGAAAAATTAATGTTAAAAAAATTCTATAGTATCGTAAATTATGACTTTTCCATGGACATATACAGCTACTCACACTAAAAGTGGAACACCGCGTACAATTGCGTTAAACATCAAAAATATAAGTCCTTGCTCTTATGCACATTATTTTAATATACAGTAACCAGAACGATAACATAAAATTATACGTGTCTCGGCGTTTTAAAAGTTTAGGCCTAATTTGCTTTTTACGCAGACCTAAGCTTGTCCCATTTTTAACAGATCAAGTATAATAAACAATAAGATAACTTGTTAGTTTTGCATCAATGCTTGCTTGTATGCTCCGAAATATTAAGTTTTTCAAAAGTATCGAATATTTGTCGATAATCTCCAGGACCGATATTTCCCATCCCTATTATGCACCCGAGTGTGTTGGTTATATTAAGTGTAACACGTGGTTCGATACAAAATAAATTGTAACAAGAGAAATAATCCTTCCCATAGTTCAATTAAATAACACTTAGTAGTTCTATTAAGATATTTGAGTTTGGATAAACATGTAATTAAATGGGCATAAAGTGTTTCCTCTGTTTTGCAGAGATGGAGATACTCTTTCTGAAGAAGAAGAACGTGAAATGTGTGATGAAGAACAAATGGGTAAGTATGTTTATAATATTATTAATGCTATATATAGTTTTTATTAATGTAAGATATTATGTTAAATATAATGTTTTAAGTTTTACAAGCTTCCTGTATAAATTTGTACAAGCGTTTCATTTAATCAAGTCTATATTCAAGATTTACAATAAAAAAGCTATCAGCTACTTGAGATGGCTCTTTTTATTGTTGATTGACGATTGGGTCAAGTGTAACGCAGTGTATTTTAAATTATATCAAACGTTCAGAATAAAAAACATTAATTGGCTTTGCACATCCAATTTATAGACTGTAACTACATACTTATACATACATATGTGAAGGTTAGGATAGGAAGGTACTCCTGTGCTATGGTTCTGTGTTGCTTCGTATTAGGGTGCTGGATTATTTGACTCTTTACAAAACCTGGCTTCCGGCTTTTACGAATAGTAGCAATTTGAATAAAACCCATTAAACTGGGCTTTAAAAATATTTACTGAGGCAATTCTTCTTCTTCTTAATTCCTTTCGCTGCTTGTGGAGCATAGGGCCGCAACAATGCGTCTCCATTTACTACGATCTTTTGCCAGAATTTTTAATTCATTGAACGATTTTTCTGTGGGTTCGATTTCTTTTTCAAGTGTGCGCTTTCATTTTAGTTTTGGTCTTCCGCGTCTTCTGCTACCTTGAGGATTCCACTCAAGTGTTTGCCTGCAGATCTCCCCTGGTTGCTTGCGGAGAGTGTGATCTATCCAATTCCTTTTAGCTTTGCGGATTTCCTCGTTTATAGGTGTTTGATTGCATGTAGCCCGAAGCTCCGTGTTTTGTATGGTGTTCGGCCACCAGATCTTGAGAATTCTTCTGAGGCATTTGTTGACGAAGACTAGCAGTTTATTTGCTAGGCTCTCTGACATCAGCCAGGTTTCGCAGCCATACAGAAAGACTGATTTTATGTTGGAGTTGAATAATCGGACATTTGTATGTGTTGAGTTGGATGAAGAATTCCAGATTTTATTAAATTGCGAGAAAACAGATCGCGTTTTAGCAATTCTGCAGCGGACATCTTCGGAGGCACCCCCATCTGTTGATATAACGGTCCCTAGATATGTGAAGGATTCAACATTTTTAATGGTTGCGTCTCCTTCGCTGTAGTTGTTGTTAGCATAGCGGGCTTTGATTTTGAGCGCTTTTGCCTTTGACGCATTTAACTTCAGACCAGCATTGCATGACTTGACAATTAGGTCATCGATTTTATTTTGCATGTCAGACTCTCTTGAGAAGGTTGGACAAATGTCATCGGCATAATCGAGGTCCTCCAGATCGCTGGTGAGGTTCCATCTAATGTTACTGAAGCAATTACTACTACTACTACTACTATTATGGCACAACAGCCCATGGAGGGCCAAGGCCGAGCTTTTCGCATCCATTCATGTTGTGTGAGTTATATTTATACACGAATGGAAGGGACCTACAGTTTTATGCCGAATCCGAACGGCAAAGTGAAAAGCTTTTCATAGGCATTTTTTTACTCTTGGAGGTTTGCCATTGCCAGCCAAGAGGTGGTGCCATGTAGAAAAATTTTTATTTTCTATTTTTGATTTTTTTGAGCGTGCCGAGATATGAACCCGGGCACCTCTGCGTAGCAGTCCAACACACTAACCACTAGGCTACAGCGACCACTGAAGCAATTACAATATCAAAAATTAAATAAAACAATTTAAAAATCAAGTGTTTTAACTAAATTTTTATAAATAAACTTATCTTTTATCTTATCTAAAATTAAATATTTCAAAGATCTTAACTATAGGACTATAGTATCGGATTGTTACATTAACATATTTTATGTACGACAATCCGACAATAAATGATGAATTTCTTTTTTGAATCTTGTTGCTTTATATTTTCCCATATTTTTAACTCAGTTGGCATATTGCGGTTTTTTTAATGAAAATATGTATACTAAACGACTTCCTCTATATCGAGCAAATATTTCACTTTAATGGTTGGGTGCCAAACGGTAGCAAAGTACTATGGTCGAATGTGGTGTACAATTTTTTCCGTCTGGTGAGACAATTCTCGAGTTTTGTTGCGCCAAACGGTATCAAAGTACTCGAGTAAATTCTGACAGCAATGGCTGGCAAAACAACGATGGAAAATTACATTTAAAATTTATTTAACTAAAAAATGATTGAAAAAGCCTGTAAATGCAATATTTCGAAAAATGATGGCTATAGTAACTTTTTTAGAAGCAGAATAAATAAAAGAAATGATAGTCTATTGCTGCCTTTTTGCAGAAATCAATATCCAATGTGCATTTGTGCAGTAACGCTATTATTGTTGTTTGTTTCTCTGCTGCTTATTTTTTTTCGTTCGGCTACGTAAATTTTTGACAATCATATATTCAGAACTATCACTCTTGGTTTTTTGTGATGATTTGATTTTGGCATGGTACCGGTAGTTTTCCCGCATACTGATCCATGCCAACTTTCACTAATTTACTGAAAAAAAAAACATAAAACCTCATATAATTGCAAAATATATGAATATTCACTTATCACTTTTATCCAAGTCGAAGCTTATTTGTTGCCACTCTTTTTCGATAGCATTTTTATTCGAATGCAGTGTATCGGCGATGCCCCATATTCTAAGCCAATTCTTGACAGCTTACGCCAACGTCCTCTTCTCTTCCTTTGTGGTGAAGGAAATATTTCGGTTTGAATAAAATAGCTAATAATTCTAAAATCGACTTTTAAAGTTTTTATGTATACATAACACTCCTATCTTTTTTTCTGACCAAAAACTATATTTTTACTTAAAATTAAAAAAAAAAACAGTAAATTCATTTGAGAAAACTGTAAATTACGCGGTATCAATTTGAAATGAAAGCAAATTATCCATCATCTGAATCATCTGCGTTCTCTATTTTAATATCTTCTTCTGTTGTTGTATTTGTCCTTTTAAGAAATTTGACGAAGCAATTCCGGCTTTGTTATGAGGTATTTATAGAAATCTAAGCATGGATATTTCAACTTACATTTGTCGATCAGAATCGCCTTCAATGTTTCAACTTCTATCGAAAGTATATTAGCAACGTGTGGCCATTGTTCTCTCTGACGTTTTATTAAAAAATTGGATCTTAAATTTTTTATTTTAGTATATTTTAGTAAAACAAAGGGCGGTAGGCGCTTTTAGAGTCTAAAAAAAACAATATACTACCGCGAAAAACTGTATAGATTTACAACTAAAATTTGAATTTCAACCAAAATTTTTTCTTGCATTCTTGAGAAAAAATTAATTGATGTTTTTATTTTCAAGTTACAATATTTTAAAGTCTTGGAGTTGTAAAAATGGAACGTTTTTCAATCCCTAATTACTCAAAAACTAACCGTTGTAGGAAAAAATTTCCAACTAATAAAAGTTCGAAATCAAACAAACTTGTCGAAAAAATATGAAAAAAAATTGTTTTTGTTATCCAACATATGAATTGTGGAAATTTTATAAGCAAATTGAATTTTTCCAAACTTGGACATTTTTTTTTTTAAATTTTTTTGGTCCGCAAATATTTATTAATGTGTTAGGAAAATTGTGTAAAAATTTCAGAGTGGGATGAGATATAGTTTTCGAGATATTCAAATAATAACAAAACAACTACTACTGAAGTCGTCTGGCTTCGAGCGGCGCGCACTTTAATTAACATACATTAAACTGTACTTACTACCACTTTCTCTTATTCTTGTTGTTTGTTTAGTTTATATATGAAATAGAAACAAAATTCGTAAATTTGTTTTTGATTTGCATGTTACCTAAACGAACAGGAATGAAATACAGAAAGTTCTCATTAAGGCTGATTTTACAGTTTCACGTCCATTTTTTGCTAGTTTCTTTGTTCGAGTTTCTACGCGGTCAACAGCAAAAAAATGTCTGCATTAGTTAAATTTAAATTTAGTTGCCCTTTAACCTTTTAACCCTTTAACCCTTTAAATAATAAATTACATGTTTCAAAAATTAAAAACACAGATTTACTTAGAGTTGCTGTTTCGATTCTTGAAAAATAAATTTTAGGAACCGGGTGATCTGTTGCGCTCTCCTTGCAGGAAACAAAAATATTAGTGCCAGTGATATTTGTGAGTACAATTTCAAAATTCGCTGCTTATTAACGTAATTGTAGGTGATTCGGATTGATTTTTGCAAATGAAACATTGAGCGCTAAAAATAAGGATTACAGATTTATGAAAAAAAAGTTTTAATACAAAATTAAAGCATATTTCTTCCTCTCTTATAGTTGTTAACTGCCAAAACAAAACAAACATAACTTTTTTGTTAATAGTTACTTAGGTAACATCATTTCGAAAAAAATGGATTACATGTAATTCGGATCGATAAATTGAGTGTGCATGTAATTCGGATCGATGATGTATGTAATTTGGATCAGCAAAATTTACCGAAAATAGATGCAAAAGAAAAATTTGGTGTTTTAGGAAAATATATATAAAAAAAAAAATTATGTAAGTATGCATAAATACCCAGCGGTTTTTCAGACAAGTGCTTGCAAATTAAGTGCTTAAAAAGTGCTTGCAAGTGCACCATTTCAACCGGAAATTACAAAGCAACCATGCGAACAACAAATTTAGTTTTCTATTGAATAATAAAAACGAGTTCGTTCAGCGAGACGCTACGAAATATTGACTGAGCGAGAAACAAAGCGAGTTAGTTTTCACGCAACAGCGAAGTAAAGTGGTTGTGAAATTTCACGAAAAGTGTGTGTGTTTTATTTTATTTCTTTTTTGCAATTGCTTTATAAAAAATAAATAAAAATGTAATATATATATGTATATATAATTACATATGTATACATTCTGTCAAATAAGTACCCGGAAATTCTCATTTTAAATTTTCCCTCTGATTTCAAAAAAAAATTTTTCCCAGGTTGGCACAACTGTCAACCACTATACGGCGTCATTAAGAACAAGTCAACCTTTTGTGTGCGTTGCGATTTCGGTTTCGGCTCATTTTTGGCGCGCCATTCCGATGATTGTTGACTTGTTTGCATGTTGTACTCGAAAACCCATGTCTCGTCACCAGTTATGATGCGTTCGATGAACGTTGGATCGGAATTTACGCGTTCAAGCATGTCTTCAGCCACGTTACTGCGATTCACTTTTTGAAGAAAATTCAGATCTTTTGGCACCAATCGCGCTGAGACTTTCTGCATACCCAAAACATGTCGTTTTGGCACAAGAAATTTCGTTTGAAACACAAAATTTCACACAAACTCTTTGTTCGATATTTTTATCCATAGTAAAAATCGCAACGCACACAAAAGGTTGACTTTTTCTTAATGATGCCGTAACCAAACTAAATGACACATAGCAATAAAAATTCACAGAATAGTGGTTGACAGTTGTGCCAACCTGGGAAAAAAAATTTTTTTAAATATTCTCAGAGGGAAAATTTAAAATGAGAATTTCCGGGTACTTATTTGACAGAATGTATATATATTTTTGGTTTAAAATATAAAAAAAGCAAATGAAAAGAATAAAATAAAATGACGCTACAATGAAAAATTATGAATGCATGAATCGATACTCAATATTTTTCTCTCCCTCCTCTCTTTCTCAACTAACGTAAGCACAAAGCAGCGAACGAACGAGCGGAAGTGCCTATCTAACACATTCTTTCTTGCGCTTGATAGTGCACTAAACAAGTGCTTGTCTCCTAGGACATGCAATGTTAAAGTTTATATGGAACACATGAGCTTGTAGTGCACTTAAGTGCTTGCAATCAAGCACTTATTTAGCGCTTATCTAGTGCTTCCATTTACCGCTGGGTACATACACACACATACAAACTAATTGTTGTCCAAATCTATGTATTTTCCTTATGTAATCAAATACCGTTTGTTTGATCTTAGTGAAATTTGGTGTAGAGATGCATTTGTGTATATGCCAAGTCGTGGGCTATAAAATTCGACCGTATCTCTAAAGCGGGCGATTATCATATCGAGCTAAATTAATAAAATTTGATATGTAGACTTTCTTGTTTTACATCGAACTAATTCTCAATTATGGGCCTACTCACGGGCGTATCAAAATTAGGGGAAGAGGCTGTGGCTGGGCGATAGATGCGAATATATTAAAAACAAAAGTATGGGACTGTGCAATCTTACGTAGGAGCAATAGCGGATCTAAGAAAAGGGAAAGGATTTAGGGTTAAATACCCCTGACCTCACTCCCAACTTCCCCTCAAATCCACCCTAACCGCCCCCCAACGCCTCCCTAACTCCCCTCCTTCCTTACTGATAATAATTTCATATATTTGATCGTTGGTCACAAATAAAAAAAATTTAAAAAGGAAGAACAAATGTTATCCCCCTTAAGGTTAATCTCTGGATACGCTAGTGGTAGCCCACCTTGATCAAAAAGTTCCCGGAATAGCCACCGTGTGGCGCTCCCATCGTTTCGATTTGAGTTCTGTTTTTTTTTTTTAAGTTGATACATCTGTTGTTGATATTCCCTCTAAATCTTAGCGTCATAGCTTGACATTTACAAAAGTTACGTAACCAAGAGTACATCTATCTCTGTGTGTGTTGGCGATTTTTTACAATTTTATTAAATTGTATTGTATTAAATTTTTCGTAAAAAAGGGATTTAATGGTGCGCGAACGTTGGAAATGTTGGAAAATGTTTCGGCAACGATTCTCTAAAGAAAACGGTCGTTTACCAGTGGTACGAGCTGTTCAAAAGTAGTCGTGAGTCAATCGAAGATGATGAACGCAGTGGCAGACCATCGACATCGAAAACCGACGAAAACGTTGACAAAGTAAAAGAAATTTCGGTCAATAACCGCAAATTAACCATCAGAGAGTGTTATTTGGGCGTTATGAGTCGTTTGCGTGAAGCAATTCGCCGAAACAGATCAGGATTGTGGATAGAAAACTCGTGGATTTTGCACCATGATAACGCACCGTCGCACAGTGCCATCAATATTCGTAATTTTTTGACGAAAAATGCAACAAATACCATCCAACAGCCACTGAATTCACCTGATTTGGCTCCCTGTGACGGGGAACGCGTTTCAGCAGCCGAGAGGAAGTAATGGAAAAATCGCAAGAAGCACTGATGGACATATCGAAAACCGAATATAAAAAATGTTTCGAGGATTGGATCAAGCGCTGGCATAAGTGTGTTGCAGTCGATGGGTATTACTTTGAAGGGGACAATATAGATTTAGATGAATAAACTTGTATTTCTAATTTTCTGGATAAATTCCGGATACTTTTTGATCCAGGTGGTATCTAAAAAATCATTTCTTCGAATCATTCTAAGAAATTTCTGAATTAAAATTTGTAAGTATATTGACGTAATCAAAAATTAAAATGTGTTCTGGAATAAAAAAAATACTAATCATAGATAGAAAGGGGTAATGTCGTGCACTCTACTTTGACGTGCTCGTAAAGCCGTACATGACAAGCGAATACGACGAGTGAGCATCCGATCGAAAGATAATTTCGTTGGTTACATTCATGTGCAACAACATTTGTGTAGCATGAAATCGTGTTAGTAGAAATAAAAAAAAAATGTGCACGACATTACCCGCCTCAAAATTTGGGGGGTAATGTCGTGCATTGTATTCCGAGTATAGTAAAGGTATCAAAATGTGTGAGAAATGATAGGTAGAGGTTCGATTCAAGGAGATATAGCATTATTATGTATTTATTTATTATTATGCAAAAAAACAAGTCTGAAATATAGTCAAGAAATACAATTTAAGGAGAAAAAAAGTTAAACTGGGCAATTCGGCAGATAAAACATGAAAAGAAAAACACTCTGCGAATTTACAAAAAGTGGTTGACATTAAAGAAAACTTTTAAAAAATATTCTTCTGATAAAGGCGTTTTGTTATGTGCTTCATAACTCCCTTGGGACACTGGGGCGACCGCGTTTCCTTTCCGATGCTCTTTTGTTAACAGTTTTTGAGGCTATCTTAGCTGACTTTTCAGCAGCTTTTTGTCGCTTAACCACCTCTTTTTCAATTTTTTTGTTTGCCGCCAGTTGCTTTTTGGTTTCTAGGTTCCTTTTTTTTGGGCTGATGCCTCCGAACAGGCACGCAAAGAATCCATTGTTTCTGAACTGGTCAGAAGAGCAAAAGTACGACGCTTGCGACGAGTATTTTTTACAATTTATATTTTTAAACAATTGTTTAATTGAAAAACATAATATTTAATAGAAAAAAATTACCATAAGAGCTCTTGCATTTAAAAAAACCTCAGTATCAGTACTACATTTAAATTACTCTTTTTTGTATAGTGCACGACATTGCCCCTCATCAAATGCACGACATTGCCCCAACTGTCGTTTTCAAGGTTAACTTCGACAACTCGGTAGAGAACAAAAATTTTTTCAAAAACAAAACATCTTTTTTGGCAGGAAATTTGCTTTAAGAAAACAATTACTTGGTATATTTTCCTGCAAGGAAAATTATTTTTCTGATCCGATGAAAAAACACTTTCGTCGTCTCGAAAACGCACATATAGTCCAAACACATGAATATTGCTAGTATTGTATGCATGAGCTCCGTAGGTCAGTAGGACCATATCTTACCAACGGCTGGTAAATCATTCAATTTTTTGAGTTAAAAAATCCAGTGCACGGCATTACCCCCTGCACGACATTACCTCCTTCTACTCTATACATACTTCATATTGAATTTGACTAAAAATTACTTGTTAGTTTCAAAATTGGTATAACTCTAAGCAACTCTATTAATTTCAATTAATATTTCAATAAAAAAAAATAATTTTTTGATTTTAAAATAGAAAATTTTTGACTAAAATTCAAAATATTTTTCAAGTTTATCTAAACTTTGAACTCAAATTCCACAAAAACTCTCTAAACAAAGGGTCGATCCGAGTTACCTCCAAACGTCACCTATTATATCTAAATCACAACTAAAAAACTTTCATTAATTAAAACTATATAGTTTTTCTAAATTTTGTAATTATGCAAACATTTACTGGTAATTCGGATCGATGATCCGAATTATATGCAAGTAGAAAAACGCATGCTGGTAATTCGGATCTCGGATAACTAAATCTCAGAGACCGATGATAACGAATATCTATTATAGTTAAGATATAAATAGCAGAACTTGACTCTAAACTTACTTCAGATTCTGAACCACACAAAGAAAAATCATCATTCGGGACTTCCCGTTGGTTTGGTTTACATGCAAAACAACAACAAATTTACGAATTTTGTTTCTGTTTTACATATCGTCATCTAAAATCCAAAAAGTCGTAAATATGCAAATTTTCAAAATCGACTTCTTCAATAATTATGATGCGCTTACCCAAACTACATATTTTGCAAAATTGTAAACTTCTACGCCCAAAAATAACGGTTTTATTAACGAAATCCAAGAGGCCGTAACTACAAGTTTATGAATTTAATAAGCAAATAGACGTATTTACAGACTTGAATGAGAAAGGAAACGAAATACTTATTTGAATCTTTTTAAGTAAATATTTCAACAAAAACAAGTGCTCAATGAAAATACTTTAAAAAAAACCCTTGTAATTCTCGGTAACATCACAAAGATCACTGATGAGGAACCGAAGAGGGTTCCAAAACGGCGCATGATTTGCCTACTCTCATTTCGACAAAAGGGGCGTTTCAATAAGCCTGATAAACAAATATTTAACTGTTGAGTATAAAATATGAACAATTAGGTTTCAGTTTCATATTCTCTAATAATAATATGTAACTAATTGATCCTAAACCTACACAATTACATTCTTCTTATATCTATAATATTTTTAATTTTATAATGTTTTTTGGTCTTCCTGTAAAAAAATAAAATATTTTGTTACGCCTTTTTGGATTTTAAATGACGATATAAACTAAACAAACGACAAAAGTAGGCGAACGAAACATAGAAAGTGGCAATAAGTACACTTTAATGTATGTAAATTCATGTGCGCGCCGCTCGAAGCCAGACGATTTCAGTTATTATTTGAATATCTCGAAAACTATATCTCATCCCACTCTGAAATTTTTAGACAATTTTCCTAATACATTAATAAATATTTGCAGTCCAAAAAAATTCAAAAAAAAAAAATGTCCAAGTTTAAAAAAATTCAATTTGTTTATAAAATTTCCAGAATTCATATGTTGAATAACAAAAACAATTTTATGTTCATATTTTTTCGATAAGTTTGTGCGATATACGAACTTTTATTAGTTAGAAATTTTTTCCTACAATGCACTATGGTCCAAAAACCGTTTTTTTTTGGCATAAAGTCGTAGAAAAGAGATATTTGTCTGAAATTTTGCGTATATACTTCTGGTTCCATATTCATAATAAAATACAAAAATGGGCAAAATCGGATAAGTGCCACGCCTACTTCCCATATACTGCTAATCTCGAAATGCATATATATTGTAAAGTATCATATAGAGAAAGCTAAAATTTGGCGAGTAGATATATTTACTCTAGAAATTCAACTATACCGAAAACAGAGAAAATCGGTCAACCTCCACGCCTACTCTTCATATATAGTTAATTTGGATATATGTAGTTTTGCAGATATAAATCTGAAATTGAATATGTAACCTCACAGCAGATTCTAGGGGCAAAATTTTAGGGGTCACAGCCTTCAAATAAGAAATATTTCTATACTTCATATTAATTCATTGTTATATTATCCATAATTCATATAATCTATTATTATTATTGCTTGCATTTAATTATTTCGTTAAGGTTCGGATATATCGCAATTGCTTCTTCAGGAGGAAGCGGAACTAACTTGCTTTGTTCGGAAGAACGCGGTTTCCATATCTTGCTTGGCCGTGTTAAAAAATACGTTCTCTCTTTTACAAAACACGTCAAATGTTTACTCTCTGATTTTTTAGCCGCAATTGCAGTAGCATAAACCATTATATCAATATCGTGATTTTGCTCCGTTCCGGTTCTTTGCTTCTGCATAACTAGCTGAGTTCATCCCATTTTACTTGAACATGGGTTTCCTTAATATTTATCATTAATTGTAATAATAATGAATGCAGAAACCCACTTTGGGTATTTTTCTTTAATTTTCGATTTTTTCTTAATTTCTTAATGGTTAGTTTTTGAGTAATTAGGGATTAAAAAACGTTCCATTCTTACAACTCCAAGACTTTAAAATATCGTAACTTGAAAATAAAAAACATCACATTGAAATAAAAAAATACATGTCGATTAATTTTTTCTCAAGAATGCAAGAAATTGGCTGAAATTAAAATTTAAGTTGTAAATCTGACATGGAACGACCCATATACAGCTTTACTATAAAGGCGAAGTTACACAGTCAATGTTTTCTGTTTTTACTCTCTCTTCATCGTTTTGTTTGATGCGCTGTTACACGATCAATTTTTTGCTGTATGTTTTTTTTACTACTTTTATCTGCATCTATGTTTTTCCAACTTAAAAGTATTTAATTGTATTTTGGAGTGAACGAAAATTCAACAATATAAAATGGAAAATAATTATAATGACAATATGTTGGTGGAAATAGCAACAAATTTTACAAAAAATATTACATTTATGTATGAAAAACGCAGAAAAATATTGTTTAAAATTTGCAAACTATTAAAATAAGCTCCGCGACTTTGTTTCTCATTCATTGAATTACCATGTTTTTAAAAAAATTATTAAGTAATTTTTTCAAAAGCAGTCTCACAACCAAACAAAAGCCAAACAGCGCACAGGCTGGCAAAGAAAAAAATGTATTTATAAGTTAGTAAAAAGTGTATTATTTTCCTGTAAAATACAATAGTGTATCTTCGCCAACCCCATTTTATTTGAAGTGATGTAGGTTTTTTCCGTCTGCAAAAAAATTTTAAGTGAAATGTGTTCATCCTCTCTTTTGCCCAGTGTTCATTTTTCAAAGCAACAACAATTTCATCGTTTAACAGCAAAACATTAATCGTGTAACATCGCCCTAAGAAATAATGAATTTGTATTTCTTTCTTGAAGGAAAAATCAGTATTGCCTTTGACTTTTGAGAATAAATATACAAAGTTGCATTTTCAGCATTTACAAAAAAACACAAAAATCTATTTCAATTTAAATAAAACTGGAAACTGATTCAAAAGTTTTCTTATAGTGCGGACACACGAGTGTGCATTTCGTTGAAATTTTGCATTTAAAATTTAGGTGACACACGACAAAAAACGAATTTCAAATTCGTTTTTGACAGATAAGTTTGAAGAAGAAGAAGAATTTTTATGTGTGTTTTGTGCAAATAAAAATAAATAAAAATGTTGCATTTCAATTGGATTTGAACACTAAAACTTTATGTAACAATTATGGAAAATTAGAGGAATGGCAATGAGTTACTCTCCGACTCCATTATTTTATGTTTTCGCTTAATAAATATTACAAGAGCAGCTGTTATGAAAACAAATTCCAAAATGTTAAAAAAGTGTAATAGATCTTATAATTTTCCCGTTTATTACAACCTTGTCTTTGAGGGTTGCTAGTTACTTTCTTCATTTCAGACGCATTTCAACGAAATGAGTCTGAAATGCAGAATTTTATTTGATACTTTTTGCATGTTGAAATTCTGACGTATTTCAATGAAAAGTTAAATTTGCTTGAAATGCGCTCTCGTGTGTCCGCACTATTAACCACATTTTGTAACTGGTATCTTCGCTTTAGCTAGAAATTTTGAAAGAAGACTCTTGGCCGGCGTTCTAGTTGTATTGGAAATGGAAAAATAAATTTAAATTTGTATTATTTAGTATTAAAGTATTTATGCATTTGCAGTTTTTTAATTTAATGCTATTTAACTTTTTGCTGTTGTGCTACCAACGAATTCATTAATTTTAAGCAATATAAGTAGTTTTGTAAATAATCCGTAAATTTTCAAAATGTATGAACAATCAAATAATATTAGAGTATAGAGTTGAAGGTGGGCTGGACTAAACCAATGTACTCAGTCACATAGACCATTGTACTATACCCGAGATAGAACCAGCAGAAGAAAGTAGAAAGATGGGAAATATATGTGAGGGGATTAATGGGAAGAAGAAAGATCTAAGGTCTCTCAACCTCGAACTTCTTTGTTTCACTGATGAACCTTAGAAGAGGGAGAGTATGAACATTATTTATACTCAAAACATCACTACCCAACAGCCTTAATCTGATTCTCGCGAACGCCGGACCGGCTACAAAGATAATGCTCCGTAATATCATCGTTCTCAAGACACGATTGGCAGGTTGGATCGGTGATGACGCCCATGTTAGTCATATGCTGACCACATGTGTTGTACCCTATGATGACAACCACCAGTAATCTCAGGTCCTCTCTTCTCAATTTCAGAATAAACTGTGCTAATCTCCTGTTAAATTGTCTCACTAAGCACTTTGTGGTTCTGCAGGAGTCAAGCTCGGACCATCCTTCTCTATGGACAGAACCCAAGAAATCGTCGCATGATCTCCCCAGAACTTACGCCAAAAAAAGGTTCCGGACCCCATGGTGTAATTGCAGAGCCTTCATTATATAGTTTATCAGCTATTTCATTCCCTGCAATATTACAATGTCCTGGAACCCATATAAGGCATAACTTTTTATGTTTTGCAACACTATTTAGTTTTGCCTTACACTCGCTGACTAATTTTGAGGAGTTGACAGGGTTAGCAATGGCCTTCAGTGCAGCTTGGCAATCACTGCAGATACCTATGCACTTCCCACGCCATCTCTTCTTAATTATCCAGCCCATCACGTCTAGGATAGCGAAAACCTTCGTTAGGAAGACTGATGCCATCTATCCAGTGGAAAAAGAGTACTTGGTCTCATCGTCCAAGTACCAATCGGATCCAGTACCGTTTGAGGTTTTGGATCCGTCGGTATAGAAGACATTACGAAGACCCCGGAGTACGACCTCTGGACTTAACCATTGAACACGTTCCGGGAACCTCATCATATCTTCCGAAGCAGATACAAGACACAAGATTGTCCACGGGCAAAAATAATAGTTGGTACTGTACTGACAACTGGTGGTATATCATACTGTGCCCTACATCCGCCTCGACATGCCAGACGTCATTTAACCGGAGTCTGTAGGGCGCTTTCATCGCTTCTTTACGGATTTGAAGATCCAGGGGAAGCAAGTCAAGAAAGGCTTTGAGGGCATCACCAGATGTAGTAAACATTGAAGCCTGGTCGGAGAGGATACTATGGACTTAACCAAAGTTCGTCTCCACCATACTACAGAGGCATACGTGACAATAGGTCTCACCAGAGCAATGTATACCCAGTAAGCCAGAGCTGGATTCAGACCCCAAGTCTTGCCGAAAGCTCGCCTGCACTGCCAGAAAACCTTTGGTGCACGCGAGACCTTCAGCTCAACGTGCGTCTTCCATAACAGTTTGCAATCTAAGGTTACCCCTAAATATTTAACTTCAGAAGACAACTGCAGTGTTACTCCCTTCATTTTTGGTAGTAACAGGCCATCCTTGCGTTTCCTGGTGAAGAGCACTAAAGTGCTTTTACCGGGATTCACTGAAAGGCCCTGCAGATCGCACAAAACCTCCATCTTGCCCAAGACTTCTTGCATTTTGATGCACACCGTCTGTAAGGACCGTCCCGAGATTAGTACGCATACATCCTCAGCATACGCTTGGATGTGAACTCCAAAATGTTGCAAATCATTAAGAAGGGAGTCCACCACGAAGCACCATAGAAGAGGAGAGAGTACGCTACCTTGCGGGAATCCTTTCTCAACCTCGACCATAATACTGTTATCGTTTTCTCCCCCCGTGATAAGCAGCCGTTTGGATAGCATGGTATGAATCCATCGAATGACGATTTCTTCAACACCATATTGTCTGGCCGAAGAGCACATCGAATTGAAGGTAGCGTTGTCAAAAGCCCCTTCGATATCGACATACATTCTCAGGGTGTAGTTCCCTGCTTCCAGCCCTTGTTCAACTGTACTAACACAGTCGTGAAGAGCTGATTCACAGGATTTTCCACTCTGATAAGCATGTTGTTGAGAATTGAGAGGGTTTTAGCTTAGAACCTTGAGCCTGATGCGCTTCTCGACCATGCGTTCCAGACTTTTAAGCAAAAACGATGTCAAGCTTATCGGTCGGAAACTTTCGGTAGAGCGTAGTTATCTCTTCCCGGTTTAGGAATAAATACAACTTTAACCGAGCGCCAAAGACGTGGAATATATCCGTGAGCGAGACAAGCCGTGAATATCCTATCCAGAACCTTCATAAGATTTGTCCCTCCCAGCTTTAGCATGATTCGATAAATGCCGTCGGGTCCAGGGGACTAAAAGCCATCGAATGACGAAAAGGCAAACCTTAACGTCTTTTCGTTGACTATCCTATAGGCTATAAACCAATCGAGCCTTCTGGTACTAGAGCCAACCTAACTAGTATTATTGACATCGCTCTGAGGAGTAGCTACCTTGCAACCCGGGAAGTGCGGTGCAAGTAGTACGTCATTAACTTCTGACCTAGAGTTGGGGCCATCGAGCTTCAGAAGTGAATCCAGCTTAGACGCTTTTGGGTGCTTTTTTAAATTATGTCTAGCTACACTTTTTATATGACCTTATTGACTAAACTTGCTATTTGTTAATTTCTGGAGCATCCCTTTTTTATATATCAATGAAGAGGAAGAATGAACATGTCTTGAACAAATTTTAGATTTTGATGAAAGTCAATTGTAACCAGAGTTGGGTAGTAATGATTACATTAGGAGTTAAATTCCATCTCCATTCCAATTACAAGGAATTGTAATTGGTGCTTTAATGTTTTCAATTCCTTAGTAATGGAATTGATAAAAGTTTCAATTCCATTACAATGAATTGCAATCGGTAATTAAAATGTTTAAATTCCTAGGTAATGGAATACAAAAAATTTTCGATTCTATTACAGGGTATTGTATTTTGTAATTAAAAATATATCTATTCCTTAAAGGAATTGAAAATGTTATTGAATAGAAAGGAATTTAATATTTAAGTGTAATCAATTACTTTCTTGGAATTAAATTCCAATTTAGTTGGAATAATTCCAATTTAGTTGAAATAATTCCAGTTGGAATAATTCCTCGAAAGTAATTGATTCCCTTTGCAGTTCAATTCCAAAAAAGCCAAAAAAAAAATTTCGGGAAATATTATAAAATGCTTCTAATATGCCATTACGAGCGAATCTGTATAAACTGCGGGTCACCTGTCTCGTAACGGCTTATTAGAAGCTTTTTGCAAGAAAATTTATTTATTTAATTACAGAATGTAAAATTAAAATTTTTAATTACCGATTGCAATTCCTTGCAATGGAAATGAAACTTTTATCAATTCCATTCTAAGGAATTGAAAACAAAAAGTACCAATTGCAAATTCCCTGGAATTGGTATTGTAATGTAATTGAATTTACTTAGCTCTGATTGTAACAATGAACGGTATGAAAATGCCCATATTATAAACACTTTTTCTTTCTAATTTGAGTTTGCTAAGTTTTCATATCATGCCACATATGCAGTATTAAAATTTTTTTTTACTGTACAATAGCCCTATTCACGATTTGGTGCAATAGTCTTGCACCATTGCATAAGGAAAATATGTTATCGCAACAAAAAAAAAAAATGCGATATGCAATAAAAATTTGCAGTGATGCAAGACCATTTACAATTTATCGCGAATTAGGGCTATTTTACGAAATTTTTTTTACTATGCAATATGATTTGATTTTATAAAAAAAAGTGATTTTGGCATTTTTTAATTTTAAACTCAATATTAAATTGTGAATTAGGCGCTTTAGGGCTATAAATTATTAAATCAAAGTAGAAAGATTTTTGCGTTAAACCAATGAATATTCAAAAAGTGAAATAATTAGATTAGATTGACTTTTTTGTAGTTTTCCTATTGCTCAAACTTTTCCAGACCCGGACAGAGTAGCGAAGCGCGGCTAGTATTTTATATATTTCAATTGTTTTCTCAAAAATCCAAAATAAAAAAACATAGACTACAATCTCTAAAGGGAAAAAGATAAGTTCATTAAAAAATAATAAACTAGGGGCAGTGTATGCCGTTGAATCGCATTGTTTTTTTTTGTTGATGTTGTCAACTTCTAAATTCTTTTGAAGAAAACTCAAAATCAGAACTATTTGAGCATGGTGCATTCATCAAAGCTCCGATTTTTATTATATTTTTGTATTTTCGGCGTAACTCTCCTATCTCTTCCTAACTACCTATTTTCCGTCTTTTTCAGACTGGCTTCGTACTTAATAACAGCCATTATGAAAATATCTCCTTTGAAATAGCATATGTGTGTAAATAAGCGTGAACTTTAGTTTTTAACGCGAAATCGGTTTTTTGTGCCAATTAATGTTTTTTAGTGTGAACGTTATATTTATAATTATTATTTTTTTTTTATAAGATAATAATAATTTAGGATACTGAACTTATATATGTATATGCGTCTCTTAAGTAATAGTATTATAAATATGTATTTATATATTTTATTTTTAATAACAAAAGTTCCATTCCCAACTTATTTGAACTTTACTCGAGCATATTCAATCAATGCATTGTAAAATAACAGTAAGAATAATTACAGCTCTAGGTTCGACACAATTTATTCGATGTACTGATTACGAATCCAGGGTAATTTTTCATTCATATTTATTTGGAATTTTACTTGTATACATACTGCACTGTTTTAATGTATATTGCTTATAATAAATGCATTAGTATACAATAAAAAGTATTTTACTAACATTACTAATAAATTCTATTTAATTTGAATGCCACAATGGAGGGGTCTTAACATACACCTCCTACTCCCTCCCCTTTCATCGGAATTACGATATCACGTCAGATTTTTGATATATGGGAAATTCTGTAATCAAATTACTTCGAGCCTATTGAATGAATGCATTTAACATAAGTATCAAATGAGCCGTTCACTGCACAAATCTATTAACTTAGCAAAAAAGTAATCGTCAGCAATGTTACAATTTTTATGTAACTGTTATGTATTTATTATTATTTTTATGTATTGTATTATAGAAAAAACTAATTATTATATATGTATTTTTATTACAGATTTTTCTTAAAAATGAATATTATCAGTTCTGCTATTAGGTTTGGAAGGCGGCTGCGAATATATATGTGACATTCTCTGTCAATGGGAGACAACCCCCCCGCCCCCTGTCCAAAATTAGTTATGGTATTTTAGGGCATGTTTGGGCTCAAACGAAAGCTTGTTATCTCTAGTTTCGAATGCACCAAGGCCTTTTTTGATTTTGCATGATGGCGGCTGCAAGTCTACCACCTCACCTTAAAATAATAGTTTTATCAAGCGTATGTTTACCCAAGTCATCATAAAGAAACTGATAAAGCCATTTTGCGTATATTTTTTTTTCGCTGAACATGAATCTAATAATTATTTCCATGGGAAATGTTAAGTTTAGTCCCTAACCTCAAAAAAGTTCCAAAAAGGCTGTTTTTCGAGTCTTACGCTTACCGAAGTCACCATAAAACTACGGGAAAAGCTTATTTTTGTGTAGTTTCAGCTGATGAACATGAATCTAATATAATTTTCCACGAAAAATGTTACATGTCCTCCCTAACCTCAAAAAATTAAAAATCCCAAAAAACTTTTTTCGTGTCTCACGTGTACTAAATCACCAGAAAACTTCCCAAAAAAACTTATTCTTTATTGTTAATTTTGTTTTCACTCTAATAGAGCACCGCAAAGGAAACAGAGACCTATTAAGTTCACGTCGTTATTTCTGGGTAACGCTAAAAGTATGTTACAGCCAAGTTAAGAAATTAAAAATGGCGCTAGACCATAAAGTCCCCTTCATCAAAATGGCTTTTGGAATAAATTATTTATTATTTAATGGCCAAAAAAGTTTTGCTATGGTGTTAATATTTATTATTCGGAAGATTTATTATAAATATAAAAAGCCACGACTGAATCAAGTGCTTTAACACTTAAATATTAGATATTTCAAAAAGTGGAGTTAATCGACTTGTGCAGTGAACGGTTCAAATGTGAAAAATTCAAGAGTATTTTGCATAACATATTCCATCAATTAAAATTGTTTGAAAAATTTATGGTTTCAAAACTGCATTTGGCTAAAAATTTTGTTGTTCTTCTTAGTAGCAATGACTTACATAAAATGCATAAAACTAGATGAAAATACAAATGATGAGTCTATTAAAGGAATTTGTTAACGTGAAATTCATGTTTTTCGACAAAAAAATCTGGTTCCGAAACAACGAATTTTCGAGTTTTTTGTAAGCAAAACTCCTCTATTTAGTCCAATTTTCGTGTTTTCAAATTTTCTCAACTGTAGGTACTTACTTTTTTTTAGGCTGTAACCATAATTTACATAAGCAAAACTTTCTTCAATTTTTTATCTATTTTTTTACTTAAGCAGTGCCATAGCTTCATGAAGGCAAGCCTTCTCACGCGTTTTTTCTCATGCTTTTTTTTCATGAAATGTAGTGGCAGTTGTCTGTGTTACGTTGATATAAATATTTATAATTGAGCCTCTAGAGTGGTACAATGTCGTAAAACTGGCAAAATCGCAAACATTCACTTTCTATTACCTCAGTTTTCTCAAAAATCTGACGTGACATGGAAATTCAGGCCCGGATGGTAATCAGTCACATTGAAAATTAAACGACTCTTTAATCCCGTGGACATAAGAAAATTTTGTTTGTCAAACATCGCTATTATTAATAATACTATTACTACATACATAATTGTTATTTTTATTAATATTATCTACAAATTACGTCAATTCCCGTCCAAGTTATTCAAAAAATAAATAACATATTTAGAGTCCCCCTCTGATGCAACACAACGCATAACCGCACGTCCCCGACGTCTTTCCGAAATCAGCATCAAGAAGACTAAAAAACCAATGCCACGCGGAAGTTCCCTTTATATATTTAGTCATACAAACAGGTAAATAAAAAACATTAAGACCGAACAAAACACACACAATTAAAATTCAACTTTGCATGAAATTTCAATGACATTTTTTTTTATTTAATTTATCACCTAGTTTTATTAACAATTTAATTATCTATAAAAATTTTTAACATTATTTTTCAAATTCAATATCTTTGAGCCCACATTATGCCTGTTACCGTAATTTTCAGTCATCAATTACACATGCCTGCAAAAATCTGATTTCTGCCAGACACAAGAATAAGAATCTTCATTTCGTTTTTAACGCTGAATCTAATTGCAGAATTGTTTCATCACATTAGAATTTTGAGATATTACTTGCAGGGGCGAACGTCAGAAATAGTTTTTCGAAAAAAAACATTCTATGGTATGAAAGTATTTACATTTACAGTGTTGGTTATAATTTTTGCAAAAGTTAAGTAATCGAGCAATTTTTTTTTTTCCTTTTTGTGGAAGGACTTTGTTTTTTAATTTAATTTAATCCATATATATTATTTAGTCATCCGATATTTTAGAGTTTTTTTTTTTATTTGTTAAGAAAGATACGTAACCCACGTAAAGTCGATTAGAAACAGTAGCAAGCGACCATTTGCAGACGTAAATAACAGCGCATCCACGCGGAGCTTTCAATCCATTATTCGAGCCAAGACGAATATTGTAAAATGTTTTCAGATTCGAGGACAAATATTTGACATGGTTTCGAACTATGTTACATCTAAGTAATCACAATATTATTTGCACATTACGTAATGATCCTCGACTCACAACCAGTGTTTTTTAATTTTTTTTCTCTCTGTGTGTCAGATATTAGGGCCGTTCCCGTACTTTACCGCGGATGCACGAATTTACCCAAAACAGCCCAAAAGCGTTCCGGTACTCAAAAAAATCGCAAATGAGAGCGGAGATGAGAGAGTAATTGTCTTCTACTTCTTGCACAAAAAAGCCCCCACCTTTTTTTAGGATAAAAATGGTAAAAGGGTCAAACAGTCAGCTGTTCTGCTTCTGTGAAAATATATTGAAAGTTTGAAATTTATAAATAAATAAAGAATTTTTGGAAAAATAAGTATTATTTAAAATGGAAAATGTTCGAAAGAAATTAAAAAATGTATTAATTTATATTTGTTAATTTTTAACTACATTCTCCTCAGATTAATTACGCAAGGGTCTGTTCAATTTTTGATTATGTAGGAGCTTCTGCTATTTCTGAATAATGCAAATGGCGATGAAGATTCTTCAGAAGTAATCATGCGAATAATTTATGTTTAATTTTTCATTATTTATTGATTTTCTTGTAAGTTTTAACAATTTTTAATTTTATTAAATATTGCAGATACTTTATTTCTTAAATTTAACTACCGTTACAATTTGACGTTTTGTTTAGTGTAAGAAAAGTGTTTTTTGCGTTCCCGTACTTTTGTGCATTTTGGTCTATAGCAGAGAGCTTTTTTGTTTACCCTTAACTACCAAACTTTACCCAAAAAGTACGGGAACAGACCTATTATAACTTTTTACCCGAGAAAAATCTGGGATTTTTATGCGCTTGACCACGTCAATGTCGGCGTACAGCTCATGGTTCCATGTTCTTCGATAAAGGTTATCCACTCATATTGAACCGTTGATCATGGGAAGTATGTTCCTCTCGAAAGCTTTTAACAGCCTCTCATCATAAGTTGCCATCGTTCACGTTTCAGTATCATACATTAGAAGAATAAGGGGCTTATAGAACGCTATCTTCGTCCATTGAGAGAGGGCTCTGTTTTACAATTGCCTAATGAGGCCGTAGTAACACCTGTTGGTAAGAAAAATTCTTCGTTTGATCTCAAGGCTGGCATTGTTGTTATTAATGCTGTGTCTCAGATATACGTAAACCAAAACCGTATTTAAGAGGGAGCTTTTGGGGGTTCTTACAACAATCTCAAATTGAAATTGATTATTTAACCCATTATTGCTCTGAGCGCCCTAACGCGGAAGGTCTGTTTCAATGCTGTGACTGCATGAATTTAAGGAATATATGCCAACCTCATACTGATTTCTTATCATTGATAATGGCTCAAATGCCATTATTAAAATTATGCCCCGGTACTATAAAAATAATACAGTGAATTCCCCACTGATAATCATTTAAAAAAAAACGAGCATCTGACTATTTTTGGGATTCTTGGTTATTTTTCGAGGTTGGGTAATGTAAAGTGAGGTACCTTTGACAACGGGGTACATTTGACTTTGTCTAGTTTTTGGGTTAAGATTTTTAGTGAATTTTAGTCTGATATTGGTTTAACTATTCCGTTTTTGATCTGAATTGTGGTTTGATTGTATGTTTATATTTAAGATCCTTCTGAACTGAGTTTTAGTGTAACTCTTAGTCAAAATTTTGGTCAAACTCAGCGTTTGATCTGATTTCTGGTCTAAATTTTGGTTTGCTTTTATTTTGTATTTGGCGTCTTATTCTAACTCTTAGTTTGAGTTGTGGTCGAAATTTTGGTTTAAATTGGCTTCATTTTGATACGTATTTTGGTCTGAATTTCGGTCCGAAACCGGTCTGAATTTTGTTTTAAATTTTGATGTAAATTCGGCTGGAATTTCGGTCCAGTTTTTGTTTAATTGGAGTTAAAATTTTTTGATGTGAATATATATCAGATATTCCCACTAGTTTTTGGTCTAAATTTTGAGTTGCTTTTGTTCAGTATTTGGCGTCCTTTTGGCCTAAAATTTTTGTTGGAATTTTGGTCCGATTCGTGGTCTGAACATGGGAGCGAAGTTTATGCAGTTTTGATATAATTGTGTATTTAGTCAAGGCGACTAAAAGTAAATTTGTGCAATACTAGTAAGGTTCTGTTTCGGAGCATGCAGTCAAGGCGACTGCGAGTATAAGTGTGCAATCAATATGATCCGTAATCAAGGCGACTACAAGGTAATTTAAAGAACTCAATCAATGCCATTGATCATAGTCAAAGCGACTTCAAAGCAATTTAAAGAATTCAATCAATGCGATTGATCATAGTCAAAGCGACTACAAAGCAATTTAAAGAATTCAATCAAAGCGATTGATTGTAGGCAAAACGACTACAAAAGCATTTAATTATTATGCCGTAATCATGCATTTTGACTTTTCTTTACATATATTTACAAAGCAAATTAATTTTGACGTCGCTCCTTAGGTTTCTTTACCCTTTGTTGTTTAAGTTTGGAAGAAAAAGTTATGCTACGTCGTACATCACTAATTCAAACTCGTTGTAGGGGCAGAGCGCGATTGGCACCCAAGCCGGTATCACAACAACCAACTGTCGCAAAGCGCTCAAAGGAAACCCCAGGGCAAAGGCAAAATGAAAATGCGGCACCAGCAAGCCCGGGGTAATCGCATTTGTCCATCATTGAAATCAATTCAAGGTTAACAGACCCAGACGTTATTATACACCGCGAGCATATACGCGCTATTAAGGTAGATTGTGAGCACTGCTCTTCAGAATTGTTTATTCAAACCAATTTAGCTGAAACGCGGTTCCGATTAAATGTATTACATGCACGAATGAATAAGCTACGCAATATTAATGAGGCAATTAATTCAAAACAGCTCAATGGAAATGTGGGGGTCGAATGCAACAACAATTTTATTGACATTGAGCCGTTATACGAAGGTGCCGCGCAAATGCTTCTAGATCGAGTCGACGAGTTGCAGGATGAGGCACAACTACCCCTCGTTGCTAATGCCATAGCAAGTCTGCCACAAGCCGTTCGCATTGAGATCGATGCGCAAGAATTTCGACACCCGCCAATACCATTGCGCAAGTTTGATGGTGCATATGCTAAGTGGATGGAATTCCGTGATAAATTTAAGCATCGAATTCACCAAAATGCGAAGAGGCCAGCTGTTGATAAGTTGTATCACCTCAAAGATGCTATTATAGGTAGTGCGTTCGCAGTATTGGGTTCTTGGCAAATTACAGCTGATAATTATGATAGAGCTTGGCAAAAGCTGTGTGGAATTTACAACGTATATTTTGGCGCTTTCAACCAGATCAACCACTACAGGAATACTGGTTAACGTGTGTGACACAGGGAATGCCGTGCACTGCCCATTGTGCAGATCGTTGGCGCAAAATCCATCAGCAACTCAATCTATTAGAAGGGTTTAATGTACCTCGATGGTTACAGTGTAGCAACACTTCCAACAATCAAATACATGGTTTCGCTGATGCCAGTAGCCGAGGTTACGGCTGTGTGTTGTACATGAGGGTGCAACGGGCAGTTGGTAATATACACACAACGTTAATTGGTTCAAAATCACGCATAGCACCTATTGCAACAATGTCCATTCCACGGCTCTGCGCTGCTGAATTGCTGGCTGAACTTGCAGCAACAACACTAAATGCGTGCAGAATACCGATAAATAAAATTATGCTATGGTCTGATTCATCAGTAGCGCTAAAAAATTAATAGTTGAGCTGCATGTGTTGGTGGCGAATCGTGTAGCTTCCATACAGAACAACTCAAATGGAATGGTTTGGCGGCATGTTCCTGGAAAGGACAATCCTGCCGATTTAATTAACCATGGTATGCTGCCAAAAGAGCTACTTGCAAGTAAAATGTGGATAGCTGGACAAAAATGGTTAAAGTGTGGGGAAACTGAATGGCCGAAATTAAAATTTGAATGCACAAAGGAAGAAATGACAAAGGTTCAGGCCGAGTTAAAAGGTAAAAATTTAATAAATGTGAATTGTTTGGCAGCCAATATTGTACAAGTCGGTCACACGGTAGCCATCGCTAAGAGCATATTTGAGGTAGAGAAAGATTCCAATGCAAAACGTAAGTCAACGCTTTTCAGTTTATTACGTGTCACTGCATTGGTTTTTCGTGCTATGAAAAAATTTTGTAAAAAAGCAAGTCCTTCGGGCATTATAACAACTATAGAATGTGAAGAAGCACTGAAGGTTTAGATAAAACTCGAGCAGCAAGCATCGTATCCGAGTGAACTGAAGGCGTTTAAGGGCAATAATCTCACGGTTATACGTAACAGTAAAATAGTAAAATTGACGCCATATCTGGACACTAAAGATGATGTCCTTCATGTAGGTGGCCGTATTAAACACGCTGACATAGCATTCGAATATAAGCATCCGATAATCCTTCCACAGGATTGCCGTTTAGTGACATTAACCCTTAAACGCCCAGTACGTCCGATTTCAATTAAAAACATACATAGAGATAGTATATGTGATTCCGAACAACGTTTGTTCTACGTGTTTTCAAATAAATTAGTTTAAGGTGGCGTAATTTCGATTTATATGGTTTACCTCTATAGCAGCCTTTGGGGATTATCTTGAGAATAAACGAAAATATATATATGTAATAATTTTCAAAAACAATTATTTGGTATTATGCCATATCGTTTGGGACAAATTTTTTATCACGGCAACATATTTTTTATATAAAAATTCGAAAATAAAAAAACCTCTTTTTTAGTTTGTGGTAAAACATGCTTTTTAAGTTAAAAATAACTGTAACTATACGACAGTTGTCATTTTCCCATTCGTATTTATACGTATCGATAAAGAAAACTTTAGACAGTAAGATCAGATGTTTATTTAAAATGGTGAACGTAAAATGGAGTCACATGCAACTGCTGAAGTGGTTGGTTACTGCAGTGACCAGTGGGTATTTAAGTGATAATCATTGAACATACGCATAAGCTAAAGCAACACGCCGATGTACAGCTGATGATTGCCACAATCCGTCAAAAATATTACATTCCTAAGCTACGACAACTTGTGAAGCGATGTGTTTCGAAATGTGTTATCTGTGTGCGGATGAAAGCTAAAACAATGCAGCAGTTAATGTCCGATTTGCCACCAGAGCGTCTGCAAGTGACTAGATGCTTTCGAAATGTCGGCGTGGACTTTGCTGGTCCATTTACAATACGCGTTAAGCATGACAACCGGAATCCAAAATTAGCAAAGGGTTATATTTGTGTTTTTGTATGCTTGGCAACGCGCGCTACACACCTATAAGTAGTTGAAGATCTCTCGGCTAGCGCATTTTTGGATGCCTTTTGTCAATTTACCGCCCGACGGCCCAGTAACTACGTGTTGGAGTGACAATGGCAAGGGATTCGCTGGTGCCAAGGAGCTTCGTGGTGTTGTCGACGTTTGGCAGGGTGCCATCGAGCTTCAAAAAATGCGAGCTCTGGGCACGAAATGGCATTTCATAACACCTCTTTCGCCACACCAAGGTGGTATTTGGGAGAGCGCCGTCAAATCTATGAAATTTCATTTGAAAAGAATCATGAAGAACCAAGTTCTTACATTGCCAGCCTTGTCGACACTTACAGCGCAAATTGAAGCGTGCCTCAATTCTCGACCGATTATGGCTCTAAGTGATGACCCCACATGTTGAGCACATACCAGACAATAGACTGAAGGCGCGCGCTTTAATTCAGAAGTTTGGTCAGTAATTCTGGAGGAGATTTACTGACGATTATGTTCGCACTTTACAGCAACGAAATAAATGGCAGGCAAAGGAATGCAATATCAAGATCAACGATTTAGATTTAGTCAACTACCGTCAACATTATGGCAACTGGGACGGGTTATTGCTCTGCATCCTGGTCTGGATGGTCTAATACGCAACGTGACATTGAAAACTGAAAATACACAAATACAGCGATCTATTCAACGATTATGTATACTCCCGACCGAAGCTGATACTCTCACTTGAAACGATGTTTCAAGGGGGGGACTGTGTTCAAAATCGTGAATCAAACTAGCAAGAATTCAAACTCACCACATATTCAACTCACCAAATGAAGAGATCAATAACAAAACTGCAATTGTGAATGAAACGTAAAGAAGAAGACTTTTATTTTTTTGTATATAAAAGTGAATTATAAAAGCGAAATATATAAAAATAAATTCTATAAATAACAGAAATTTGAGTGTCATCTAATTACCTAATAAACCCGAAAACGTGTACAGATCTCGTTGAAATTGAAATGTATTGGGTTTTTGGTCAAACTAAGATATATTTATAGATATTGGCATGTTGAAGATTAATTTGGATGCACCTCACACCCATGAGTAACTACTTCTGTGGGCGTCCAGGCCTGGCACCACTCCTCATCCATTTAGGCATCTTGGTGGCATGCGCTGAACTTCTGGGCTGGTGGTGAGCCCTGTTCTCTGGCTTGTTGAAGTCATTGCGGGTCCTGTTCTACGTCGGATACTGGATGTTGCCCCAATCGTGACACTTGTCGTAGTTCCCTGGCTTGCCTGACTTGGTGTATCTATTGATGCTATCCTACGGCATCCTTTGACTACAGTCGCTACCTTGTGGGTGGTGCTGGATCTTTCCATCTATTTTCACTCTCACTAGTATTTGAGAGAAGTTAAGGGAAAGTTTATGAGCTTGGCCGATAATCCTATCTTTAAATCTCTCATCTACAGAGAAAGTGATTGTTTCACCACCCTTGTTATCTTTAGCTACCCTCAGGATACGCCAGTCTACTGTGTTGAGGCTGACATTTTGTTTGACTAATCGTTTGAGTAAGTAGCACCTCAGTTGGCAGCACGTCTACTGGTGGCCTGAGTTACGTTCAGTTTTGCGTCAGGGAATGGACTTAAATCAATCGCCTTCATGAGCCAATCATGGGTCTCTTTGTTGTCTCTAACAACAGAAGATACAAAACCAAGGTTTTCTGTCTTATCAACCTCTGCTAGCAACTTTATTTCACCTTTTGGATTTGATCCTGTGTTAATTTCTAATTCGGATGCATGGCGTGGGTTATAGCAACTTTACATACAGCAGCCACGTCTCTGTATGACTGAGATGTTCCTGATTGTTTATCCTGTGCATTCTCTTGAGTACTATTTGTTTTTGGAGTACCGGTGGGTACACAAGTTTTTCCAACAGCCTATGGTTTTTGCCCCGTCGTCTGCTGCTCTTGATTGTTTGGAGAGTTGTTGTTGGACCTGCTACTTTTACTGGTGCTGGTTCTTTCTCTCGCAGCTTGGCTAACCTTCATTTTGGCATACCGTTCCCGCTCCAACTGCTTCGCCTTTTCAGATTCTATACTGTCCCTGATCATGGCCCTAATTCGTTTTTTCCGTGCTCCAGTGATATATTATTTTTCTGCTGGGGCTTGTCATCAAATTTTGGTATCTGAGCAAGTGATTCTTCTTCCTCTGGCACACTGGCCAAATTGGGTGAAGCACTAGAATTCTGCCCAAAGTTTTCTCCGATACTCATCGGCGAACAGAGTAGAGCTTCTTCATCTGACAATGTTGGTAATTTGTTTAAAGTTTTTAAATTATCCATAATATTGAATTTTATGGAGTCTTTTATTGAAGACGATCGAACATCGAATGAAAAATTATTTTTCAGAAATATCAAATCAAACACAAATAACAATTGTTCACAATATATAAAAAGTATATACAATGTATATAGAGTAAAGTACATTCTGTTGATAGAAATGCATTTACAACACGCCCCCTCAACAGGATTTTCTTTACGACGATAAGCCCATACGTTGTATACAAAGGCTATGCTTAATTTTAGCAAGGGATTTCGTCAAAACATCAGGGATCATCTTGTCGGTGGAGAGGTATTGAATATCAACCATCTTGTTTTGAATTGCATATCTAATGAAGTGGTATCTATAGTCGATATGTTTTGTTCTTGAATGGTGTCCATTGTTATTTGCCATATACTTTGCACTTTGAGAATCACAGTGAATAATTGTAGCATTTTTCGATTTGAAACCAAGTTCATCAAGTAAGTAATCCAGGTAACTAGCTTCTTTTTCCGCAGCAGAGAGTGCCATATACTCAGACTCAGCTCTTGAAGTAGCAACTACGCGTTGTTTCCTAGACTGACATGATATTACTGCACCTGCAAGGATAAAACAAAAACCAGTTTGTGATTTTCTATCATTAAGTCTTCTGCCCAATTTGCGTCCACAAAGCCAATAAGGGGTAATCCAGTTTTTCTAAATGTGAGTTCGTAGTCCTTAGTTGTTTTCAAATACTTAATAATTTGCATTGCTGAATTCCAATGTTGTACTCTTGGGTCTTGTGTAAATTGAGATAACATGTTTACACTGCAACTGATATCAGGTCTACTGAATATCGCAAGATATAGCAAAGATTCACTAACTTCCTGATATTTTGTCTTGTTAACAGCTCCTGCTTCCCCTGGAATTGTTGGATTTTTCTCAAATTTCGTCTTTGGTTGCATTGGTATTTGAAGTACTTTGAGAAATCCATTCCATATTTCGATATCAAATTATTAATGTATCCTGGCTGTTATTAATGTATCGTGGTATATTTACAATGCGAAGCTATAATTATATCATCTACATATAAAGCGACGATTGCTAAAGTATTGTTATGACGCATATAATAAACACATAAGTCATATTTTGATTGTATAAACCCAAATTTCTCAATTACATCTTTTTATACCATTGTCTTCCTGCTTGTTTTAAGTCATATATTGCCTTCTTTAATTTGCAGACCTTTTCTCTGGTCGCCTCCTTAATGAAAGGTTGTTCCATGTAAATTTCTTCTTCTAAATCTCCGTTTAGGAATGCCGTAGATACATCCAATTGTCTCAGTTTTAAGTCATGCTCAACTGCTAAAGCATAGATAAGACGTAGAGAATTTTGTCTCACTACTGGAGCAAAAGTATCGTTGTAGTCTATGCCACTAATCTGGCTTTTCGTTTTTCAATTCTGCCATCTGGATAGTATTTTGTTTGCATCCGATTGGTGATCTACCTTTTGGCAAATCTACTAGCTCTCAAGTTTTATTTTTGATCAGAGAGTTATATTCGTCTTCAGTGGCTTTCATCCATCCTTCTAAATCTGGAGATTTCAAAATTTGTTTAAAATTTTTCTTTCAGCAGTCCAGAAAGGCTTAGTTGTGCCTTTGTTCGCCACCTTCTATTTAGTAACTGTTAGCTCTTGGTGACTGTAACCTATAAACTTGGAAATTATATATATATATAAGTTCCTCTAACTCCTGTTGGAGCATAGGGCGTCAATTATGGTCAGCTATTATAAAGAAAAAGAAGTATATGTTTCAAACCGATAGTCAAAACTTTAAACCAGTTTTTCTCAAAACAAGGTTTTTGCCATTGGCGTCCACGATAACTGAAATTTAAATATGTTCTTCTACACAACAATACCCCAGGCTGTAAGTTTGGTTAACTCTTTCCTCAATTTGGAACTTTGTTTTTACGAAAAATTTTAAATTTTTGAGAAAACTAATTTTTGCGGTCTGCCATTTAGTGAATTGTTGGTCAAACAAAATAATCTTAGTATGTCCTGAGAGTACAATTACAATTTTTGTAATGGTATTTTTTTAGATGTTCCAGTGAGCCGCAATCACGCACGCAATTGCGTTTGACGATTTTCAAAACGTCTTCCATGAAGCTGCAAAAAATTCCTTTATATAATTTTTTGTGCTGTGTTATGCTCTTCTACTACTTCTGAACCGCTATCATATATTTCATAGCTGTCATGGTATATTTCGTTTTCTGAATCTACTTTTACTGGTGTAGGTTCCATGTCTACTTCTTTTTCTGGTTGTACGTTCTTTTTAATATTATACTCATAAAATCCAGTACTTAGATTTTCAATAACTTCCTTTTAAATAAAGCAATTATCTTCTATAAATTTTACATCTCTACTTTTAACTATTGTCTTTGTTCCTCGTTTCCATAAGCGATATGCTTTAGACTCCTGTGAATAAACGACTAGCACATATTCGTTACTCTTTGCATCCCATTTGGATTTTCTTGCCCCTTTGTTTAAAACAAACGACCTACTTCTTATTTGGCGGAAATACTTACTGTTGGAACTTTTCCTGTCCATATTTCTTCTGCTGTTTTGTTGAAATTTAAATTTGTTGGACATCTATTTCGTATGAAAGCTGATGTGTTAATCAATTCTGCACAAAGAAATTGTGGTAAATTGGATTTTAACATAATACACCTAGCCATCTCTACTAGTGTTCTGTTCATTCCCAGCGGTAAATGGAAGCACTAGAATAGCGCTAAACAAGTGCTTGATTGCAAGCACTTAAGTGCACTACAAGCACATGTATTCCATATAAATTTTAACATTGCATGTTCTAGGAGACAAGCACTTGTTTAGTGCAGTAATTTTAGCCCTAAACAAGCGCAAGAAAGAATGCGATAGATAGGCACTTCGTCTCGTTCGTTCGCTGCTTTGTGCTTACGTTAGTTGAGAAAGAGAGGAGGGAGAGAAAAATATCGAGTATCGATTCACGCATTCATAATTTTTCATTGCTGCGTCATTTTATTTTATTCTTTTCATTTGCTTTTTTTTATATTTTAAACCAAAAATATATATATACATATGTAATTATATATATATATTACATTTTTATTATTTTTTAAAAAACAATTGCAAAAAAGAAATAAAATAAAACACACACACTTTTCGTGAAATTTCACAACCACTTTACTTCGCTGTTGCGTGAAAACTAACTCGCTTCGTTTCTCGCTCAGTCAATATTTCGTAGAGTCCCGCTGAAAGATACTCGTTTTTATTACTCAATAGAAAACTAAATTTGTTGTATGTCTGTATGTATGTTTGTCGCATGGTTGCTTTGCAATTTCCGGTTGAAATGGTGCACTTGCAAGCACTTTTTAAGCACTTAATTTGCAAGCACTTGTCTGAAAAACCGCTGGGTTCTCTCAGCTACCCCATTTTGCTGCGGAGCGTATTCTACAGTCAATTGTTTTTTTATTCCATGCTCCTTAAGAAATGCAGAAAATTCGTGGCTTACAAGTTCAGCTGCATTGTCAGACCGAATCGCCTTAATTTTCTTCCCCGTTTCAAGCTCTACTTCCTTTTTAAATTCATTTTTCTTGTGCAACAAACGCACATGAAATTTTCTACTAAAATCGTCAATAAATGTTATGAAATATCTTTTTCTACCAATTGACTCTACCTTCATTGGACCACACAAATCTGTATGTACTAGCTCCAACACTTCTTTAGAAAATTTTTTTTTCTTTACCGGAAATGATTCTCTCGTTTGTTTACCGTTTATGCAGGTTACGCAATCAAAATTCTTAAATTTAAATTTTGGCAATCCTAGGACCATTTTCGAGTTTTTCAGCTTTTGTAAATGATGGGTATTTAAGTGCCCATAACGTCTGTACCATAGTTCGCATTCAGACCTTTTTTCAGCCATTTGCTGACAATTTTCGTAATGTGAATTTAGAGATTTTGCCATAAATAATCTATTTTCGTTACATGCTTCTAACAAAGATTGCCCATTCTTTGAAATAACTGTTTTATTTTTGACCATTACTACCATGCAATTATTTTCGGTAGCTTTAACAGTAGATATTAAATTACATCTTAAGTTAGGTATCTAAAGTGTGTTGTATAGATTTATTTTCATTTGTTTTCTATTTACTCTAACGTTAAGTTCAACTGTTCCAATTCCTTTTATATCTAATTCCTGTAACCGATATTAATAAAATGCGATTTTGAAAAAGGCATGTGCGATGTTGCACCGCTGTCTATGCACCCTAGTGTGAGTTTTGTTTGTGTATTGTCGCATCTTTGTCCTATACGACAATTTTCCACTGTAACTATGAAACTTTCGGACTTTTCTACACAGTGTAATTGCTCTCTTTTTATATTCGATCTACAATCCCTTGCATTGTGTCCTCTCTTCCCACATTTAAAACAATTAAAAATTTTTGACATACCATTTTTATAGCTCTTGTAAAATTTCTTGACTTTTAACGCATCATTCACATCGTCTTCTTTATTTTGATAATCTTCGTTAGTCTTCTTCACCTTCAGTGTATTGCTATTATCATTAAGTCCCTCATTCTGGTAATTGTTGTCTCCGATCTCCAAAAGTCTTGAACGTAGAATTTTTAAGCTTGAAAATTCTGTTGCTGTATCGAATGCTCTCACATCTTTTAATTTTTTTGGTAAACCATCTAACAAAATTACAGTTAATAAATCTTCTTCTAAATTTGATCCTAGTTCTTGTAGATTTGAAATACAAATATCAAACTCTACTAAATATTCGGATATGGTTTGACTTACATCCATTTTTAATCCAAGCAACTTACGAAATAATTCTTATATAATTTTTCCTTGTCGACTTACTTTCATAGGTATCTCGTAAATATGCCCACACTTCCTTCGATGATTTCATATTCCTTACCGTTCGTACAATGCATTCATCTAATGCCAATAAAATTCGGCTCTCGCGTCCATATCTTTGTCTAGAAAATCGGCTTCTTCCTTTTTTTTTGTTTTTCATTTCTTGCAATTTTAGCTGAAGTTGCTGTCTCTGGATTTGCGTCTACACATGGCTTCTTTTCTTCACCACGCACCATCTTGAGCAACCTACTTTTATGAAGAATCGTTTCCATTTGCGATTTCCATGTCACGTAGTTTTTTCCATTTAAAACAGGAATCCGTCCTGTAATGCCTGCCATTGATATATATATTTTTTTCTTTATATTCTGCTATATATTTCGTTATTTTTTTTTTTTCTTTTTTTTTAAATCTTTTTTGATTTCTTAATTTCTAGCCTTTTTCTCGAACGAATGAAAACTATTTTTCAAAAATATCAAATCAAACACAATATATAAAAAGTATATACAAAGTATATAGGGTAAAGTACATTCTGTTGATACAAATGCATTTACAACACATAAAATATATTATATATAGAGAGAAACGATGGTCGAGAGCCGCAGAGCTCTTTTACGACTGCAAGGCTAACCACGATGTGAATTCGCCCGGTACCACATATTTTCTTTTCGGTGCATATTTTTCTTTTCCCTGCATCATTCAGCCCTCGGCACGCATTTCTATGACCTTAGCTTGGGAAATGTTGACGACTAGTTTTCGGAGTTTCACTAGAAACCTTTTCAGCATTGTTGAATCTGAGCTGATATAGCCTTCTAGATCATCAACCCTACTTAAGCCCTCGGACCATCGGCAAAGGGGGCGACTGAATTAATTGTAGCGGGCGGGTTTGCGCTTGGCAATTGTGTGTGCATTTTGGTGAGGCGTTTGAAATTAGACCTTTCAGTAGTGTAATTGAACATACATACGTGTCGATGGCCTCAATGTCTAATGAAAGCGTATCATCTTTACTCGTTTGCAAATAACGCTTTATGACGTTTAATGCCGAATCGCGGACTTTAACTTTAGTCATTGTGCAATAGGTTATGTTTCGCTCACGCAGTAATATGAAATTGAATATTACAATATATTGAAAATATAGTATGTATTTTGTGCAGACCGATTCTTTATTTAATTTAAGCAAATAAGACACGATCCTGCTTGAAGGACCAAAATTATGCGGATAAATAATTGTTCTTAAGCGGTTGTGATTTTTCTTTTGCGAGAGTAAATAAAGACACTGATGCATGTTATTGAATTCTTCCTTTATTACACGAAAAAATGTGCAAATGTCAAAATGAAGAATGAAGAAAAACTCAACAAAACTTTGCAAAAAACAGAGCCAGATCGGTTCTATTTTAATTGTGACATTACATTGTATCAAACTGATACATCAACGAATTCGATTGACAAAATGAACGACGGATGCGTGTTGAATTATAATTGATTTATGCTAAGCAATGTAAGTCTACATAAGTTATTGGAAAAAATTTTAAGAGTTTTATGTTGGATTAAAATTTAAAGTTGGTTAAAATTTTCGCACTGAAAATTAGTAAATTTTTCACTGTCTACAAAAATTTCGCTTTCGACCAAATATTCGGCCATATTTGTGATCAAACCCGAAGCTTAGTCAAAACCAGTATTTTTGTCCGAAACCGTAACTAAAACCAAATATTCGAACAGACAATAGCCATTTTAAAGTAGGTAAAGTACGCCTGTCTTCTAAAAATATTAAGATTTCAGCTTGAATATTTAACTTTTGCAAAACTTATGACGAAAAAACATAAAGAAACCTTTATGGCCAGTACTATATTTTTTCCAGTTATCGAATTCCAAACCCTTAAGAAGTTTGAAATAGTTAGAAAAAAAATCATAGAGGCCAAGTTCTGTAGGTTCAGTGTCATCGCTTGCAGAACCCTTAAATTTGTATTGAGTTTATATAAATTATATAAAATAAATTATATAATATAAAAAATATAAGGAATCGTCTTTTTGCTTATCTTGCGCTCTATTTCCAGAGAAAATTATCATTTTAGTCCTTTGTATTCATAAAATGTCCATGTCTGGAGACAAGTTACAAATAAACTGGGCAGAAAAATACAAAAATGTGTGTAAATAATATTTTTATAACCCGATATTCGAAAAAACCTTTTTAACTTTGTTTATGGGTTAGACTACCGAATTTCAAAATACATTTGATTTAAAACTTTTAAAACAGATAGGTTTCTTGAAAAATGTTAAAATTATTATGAATCCTTATTGTAAAATTCATGCTTTATATCAGGGACTCAAAGTACATAACTATTATTTTTCATTTTTAAAATCGAAAAGGCATACAGATAAAATAGCCGCAAGAAGTCTTCAAGCGTACGGTTTCGACTATAATGTTTTGGTCGAAAAATAAAAGTTATTTTAGATTTAGAGTTTTATTTTGTCGGCCAAAAATAAAAACTAATATTTTTTTAATATATGATGGATGATCAAATTATATCAAGTGGTTCCTTAATGAATAGAGTTAACCAGGGCTGTCGTTTTGAAATTTTTTTGTGAAATGAAATTTTTAAAAAATTGAGGTTTTTAAATAAAAGAGATGTGTTTTTGAAGTGTAATGAGAAAACGACATATTATCAGAATTTATCTGGTTTCATGGTTTTTTTAGTTTGCAAAAAAAAAAAAAAACTTTTCGGTGGTAGCGCTACTGTGAAGGGTGCATACTCTCGATGCCAGTCCTTTTGCATAAAATTATTTAGAAATAAAAGCCTCGCCTTCTACCTCGTAATTTTCTACCAAATTCAAACCAATTAAATGACAGTTTATCAAGGCTGCAAAATAGGTTTTTAAATAAACACAAAAGGTCTTAAACTGTATTATAGTATGTGTGCTAGATGGAGTCTTACTTCTTATAAGGAATATAAATTCAAACACACCGATCTGGCTACAGTCAATGATGCCCTTCCAAATTAAGGAGAAATGCAAAAAATTAACTAAACGAAATTTCGATTGTAGCTTTTCATTAAAACTAAAAAAACGAAGTATCGGGCTTGAAAGTGAAGTGAAAAACTTAATTTGAAGTGAAAGCGACAGAACTGGAGTTGACCTTTTATTTTTTGATGAAAAATTAAAAATAAAATAACTTTTTGTTTTAGTCGAAAAAAATAAAAAAAAAAACATATTGTTTTTACCAGACAAAATAAAAGTCTTAGTAAAATAATTTTTGTTTTCGGCCAAATAAATATGTTAAAAAAAACAAAGGTATTCGAAGAACAACATAAATTTAAGTCAACGTAAAAACAATAAATTTACTGCAATAGGTTTCATGGAGTGTTCGTGTTTAACCTCTTTAATTCTGGAGAGACAAATTTGTTATGCGCAATATAAATCACTGTTCCATTCTCTCTGCTTTTTGTTTGGCTCTCAGACTTAAAATTTAAATATATGTAGTAATTTTTTAAGCACATACGTATATGTAAGTAAAATCTATTTTAACTTTAATTTACGTTTTTTCTCGCAAAAAATATTTAGCACCTTTTGGGCTACAATTTTTTCTTTAAAAAAATTAAGTTAATAATACTGAGCTCGAATCGGAGACTTTTTTCGTGACAACTGGAGCAGGGAGGTGATACATCTAATTCATGTACGCTTAATCAAAAAGTAATAGCCGTTTTGGTTAGATCTTGTTTTCAAGATATTTAATTTTTAACCCCTCGTATGTCAATTTTGACACAGATTTGTTTTAAGAAAGAAAAGTTAAATTAAAAAACATGCTTCTTTACGGTTTTGCTGAATTTTTTTATTTTGACAATTTTAGGGGAAGGAAAAGGATATGATGCACTTCTGCATCAAACACGTGAATATGGTAAAAAATTATTTATTAATTTAGTTCTAATTTTAATTATATATTGAGTTTAAATGAATAGTCTTGAAGCAGTTATTTCTTTTATTGAAGCCCATACCACGCCACATTTATCACGGGCCGTTTGAGAGAAGCCTGTGCAATTTAGATATTAGCATCCAAGTCTTCTGTTGGTTCATCAGGCCAATGCCCAAACTGCTCTTGGATCGGTATTTATTGCGTGGGGTCTCTTAAAGACTTGACTTGCAGTTCATTTTGAATAGTAACTTATAGCAAAAGAACGAGCTACCACTTAGAAAATAAATTTTAAATTCCCATTTATGGGGTTTGGTTTGTTCGGAATGTAGCATTTCATGTGATTTCAAGCTTTGGTAGATCAAATCTGTTCATCTACAGGCAGGAAATGCTTCATAGGAAGTTAAGAGAAATTATTGTTTAGCTCTTCAACAATCGGTTTTATTTTGAATAGCCGTTCATGGTGAGGATGGGAATCAGGAATATGGTTTTCATTATTGTTGAAGTGGATCGCCTAATTTCTTTAAACATTTTGTGCGACATAACATTTCTGGTGTATGCTGGAATCAATCCTATTGTATCAAATAATGATTTGGGTGGAAAAAAAGAAACAAATCGTATTAGCGTTGAAAGCTCCATTTTTCCAGGAAGCAATTCAGTGCCCGCGAGGAACGTCAGCTGTCGTTCATTCAAAATTAAATTACGTTTTCTCCTATCAGTTTGCTTTTCGATTTCATTATATTTGACGCTGTTCTATTGGAAGTCTCACCAACCCCGGTATTCACACTTGACCTTGACCTCGGGATTCTTGACCTTCGTCGTCTGTATCACTTATATTTACTTCGTCTTAAGAAAGATACAATACAAAATTAGGCATTGCGCAGGTTCGCCATATTGAAAACTTATTGGCTACATCGTACCAGATCTTTGTATACATTTTTGCTTTGTTTACATTGAGAAATAAAATTTCGGGACCATTTTTATAATTTAGCGCAACTGCAAATACATGTTTCATGAAAGTGATAGCAAACCCAATCCATGCCGATTACAAATCTCAATCGCAGACAATTTTTCGAGTGCACTTAGATAATAGCTTTCAGCTAAAAGGATCAAGAAATACAATAGCGTTATATCTATTGCAATATGCAACTGATGTTGCGTGATATCTTACGATTTTCTGATGTGACGTACATGCGCAGAAGATTTCACTTTTGTACAGACTAGTGCGGAATCTTGTATTATATCATTCTTGACTTCGTCTGGACAGTATTCGCTTTCATTATCGCCTGAAAAATCCATGTCATCTTCGCTTTAAAGACTATTGAGAATGTCAGTGATTTGCGAAGACGACTATCGTTCCGCTGACATTACTACTGACTATAAATAAAAGTATAAAGTATATTCACGACCTGATACAAATGGGCTTGCGTCGTTACAAATGCAAGTTTTTATTTCGAATTGCATATATTTGTTGTTGTGGTAGCAAAATTATTATGCATTTGCAATGATACAAGATCATTTGAGCCAGATCGTGAATACAACTATTGTACTAGTTTTTACTTCGCAAAAGTGTTTTAATGCATTTCTGCAACAAAACGAAATTCTTATTACCATTACAATACAACAATCACAAAAACTCAAGCATACTGTAATATAACATTTATCTTTTGAATGATTCAACTTTTATAAAATATTTCAGTTTGAATACCACAAATATTTGCAAAAGAAATTGTGTGTTGCACCTAAAATTCATAAGCCACAAAATTGCCAGGAAAAATTAACATTTGCCAAAAATCCTAAAAATTTCAGCGTAGATATATAAGAAAACGTATGATGCAGAGCTACATAAATCCATCTCGGTAACATTTTATAATATACATTAGCCCTATTCACGATTTGGTGCAAATGGTCTTGCATCGTTTCAAATGCAAAATATGTCTGCTATCACAACAACAAATATATTCGATATGCAATAAAGATTTGCATTTGCAATGATGCAAGACCATTTGCAACTTATCGCAAATAGGGCTATAATGAATTAATAGAGTTTAAACGGTATGATGCAGATATGCATCACCTATGAAGGGTTAATATTGGATGATTATCGAGCCCACAAAACACAAATATCGTTAAGTTTTTTTTTTATTATTTATTTAATGTAACTCGATTGAAAACAACAGAACATTTGAAAAACAAATTTTAAAATTTAGTCGATTTGAGAAATTTTATCTCTTTCAGCCAGTGGTCAACCAGTGAATTTCGAATTTTTTGTAGCTTAGGAGAAATTAATAAAATTTAGCAACCCACCAAATATGTTGTCTTACAACTTTGTAAACTTAAAATGCGCCAGTTCGTGTTTCTAACTGTTTTTTTCTGCAGTCGCGTAAAGCGATATTTATGAAAAAAAAATAATAATTCTAACGCTCGGAAAGACTATTACAAAACAAAGTCGACAAAAACTATTCCTTTGAATTACAACTTGTATTAGAATTATCATTTACAGCAAATAATAAAAGCATTTTGTATTGTAGTTTATTTGCTGGGAATAGGTGAGACTGAAAAATCGATCACCCCTTCTGGTCAAATTTAAACGGATAAAAAAAACTCTTAAAATTAGCATTTTTCACGTTTATAACACCTGCCTAAAGTTTCCTCAAATCCTCCAATTTTGAACCTGAAATATCTTAAAAACAAAAGCTAACCCAGAAAAATGGTAAGCATCATTGGATTCGACTTACACGAATTAGGTTTGCCACCTGGATGCCCCGGTTGTCACATTTTTCCACTTGCAGAACTGCTTCCAGAACCAACTAGGAAGCTTGCCCCTCAGGCCCATACCTAGCTACGCCAATGTTAACAATACAAGACATTTACATCGGAGTTGCATCGTTGTTCGAATACCCCTAGTATTTTACTCAAAGCTAACGGATAATAACAAATATAATGATAAAAATTAAAATAGATTTCAAACCTTGAGTCTAAGTTTTCTGTACATAGAACATTTTTCATTCGCCGTTTTACTTTACCAAATTTTCCCGAATGATTATATGCCAAATCATACACAGTTTTCATTGTGAAAAATCAAGGAGCAAACGCATACCAAAAAAAGGACATCACATATACATACATACATATATACACCGACTATATTATATTTCTTTATTTATTTAAGGTATTATTGCTTATTATTTTCAGGTATTTTGATACTTAGTATATTTATTATAGTAGTACCAATTCTATTCTGTTAAATTATTTTTTATAAATTGCAGCAGAGTCAGATTTTCTAAAAATTTAATTTAGAAACTCTCTATTATAGGGGAAATCCGACACTGTGTGGCAATTAAATGTTTAAGAACTTATTTTAGCACTTATTTTTTCAGATTTCTTAAACTCATATATATGTATATCCTTTTACTTTTTTACCCTACACTTACATTAAAAATATTCATTTAAATTGTATAAAAAAAAATATTTCACACTCCTCGAACCTAACTCCTTCTCAATTGGTTATAATAATTATACACACACACAACATATATAACATATACGCACGAAAACTACATTAATCTACCCAAACCCAAACACACACATATGCATACCTCCACACATATAGACGATGAAGGTGTTATTTCAGCACGTCCTAGACGCATGTCTGAGGTTAATACTGCAACAAAAATTCAACCTATACCGGCGGGTTCATCCTTCTTCATTATGTCTCAAACCAACAGGTTCTCAATTTATTTATTAATTTTTTGCTTTAAATATTTCAATATTTTATTTTTTGTGTAAAGTTTTATGTTTTATATCCCTAATTTATGTTAAAGTGTGTTGACAATGCTGCTATTTATATGTATGTATGTATGTATGCGCGTAAACAGTATTGGATAATTTAAATTATTTACTTTTGAATTAATTTATCTTTTTGTGTTAAAAGTTGTGTGTTTATGAATGGAAACCCGTTACGAATGTTCCTAAATCCAATAAAACTTATCACAAATATTAATATTGGATTCTCGTAAAATTCCATAAACTTTTGTTTCAAAGTCTCATTTATGGATAGAAGCTACACGAACTCAACTGAATCTTTTGGACCGTATCCAACATTGTATGATAAGGTTAAGAGGGGACCGTAGGGCTTCCTCATAGTATTAAATTTTTGGAACATGGCGTGCGTGATTTTAATGGTAAATGTAGTGTTCTGTGGAGATCCGCGTTTTAATGACACCAGTTCGAATCGCTCACACATTCGACGTGGGCACGATATCCCAACGCACCATGAATTCAAGCTAAAATTCTCTACCCACGAGCGATAACATCTTAAGTCTAATTTTCTTCTTTTTGAGGAGAGCAAAAATACTGAAAAAACTAAATTTTCAAAAATTTGTTGGTTAATTATTAAATACCCATTTTTACGTGCTACATAATGGAAATTCGTAGGACCATTAATACTTGAAGAATTCCGCGCAAATTGAAATTTTGTGAATTAAGATATTATTTCAGATGAACAAAAGAAAATAAAATTTTTCTTATGTAGCTTAACATGATATTAATAATTTTTTGTTTGAAATTTTGTATTCTTATGTCGATAAGAATATAATAATATATTAAGATGATTTGCAAATTCAGCTATTAAAAAAAAATTACATAAGATACTTTTAACAAAACGAAACAAATTTAGTTCCTTTAGCTTGCAACACATTATTTAATGAAACAATGTTAAATGCAAAAAATTAAAACAATCAAAGATTGAATATCTTCATCAAACTCGGAATCAGAAGTTGAGTCCGGTCGAATGTCTGGTTTACATTGATATGGCAAATTTTGTAAAACTCAGGAAATCTTCATACAATGGTTTTAAATCGGCCATTGTAACTTTTTTAAAACCTCTAGTAGTATGGATATGCATGTTTTGGCGCAGGGGGAATGGGGAATGGCAAATGGAGAATGTGGAATGGAAAATGTGGAATGGGTTTGTCGAAGTGGAATGGGTGATTTTTCAAGACTGCGAAGCATCATTTTGATGTTATTTTGTAAGTGTTGATTCCTTTTTAAATTGTTTTCATGTAATTTTATTACATATATACTAGTGTCCGACCGAAGGTGATTTTTTGGCCGAAGCCGAAGACCGAAGGATTTTTAAAATATAAAGAAATAAAAATCTGAAAGTAAATTTTTTCTACATATGTATTTGCAAACATATACAGAAAAATATAAATAGTAGGTACTCCAAATAAAAAGCTGACCAGTAACACTAAATAACTGTTCACTGTCGAAGGAGCTGACAAATACTATTTATTTCAAGAATCATTTAAAAATTTGTTTACGTCAAAATAAACTGGACATCGACTATATATCTGTAGAACGACTGTCGTTCAACGAAACCTGTGTCAAAAAAAAGTTGACCGATAGCTGCTATGATTCGGCTTATCTAAAATCAAAGATTGAATCAGCGTATTAATCGATAGACCTGTATCCGGAACCAGAATTAACTCTCTAGTTCCCAAATTTTTGATTGATTTAAAAAAAATTGAGATTGATAAATTTTAATGTAAAAAGCATAAATCTCATATCAAAACCCTAAAAAATTTAATGGGCGTGGTTTTATGAAGCCGAAAAAGTTGAATGCCTAAAAGTATTTGTTGTTGAATAAACTTTTTATCAATCTTTTTAAATAACTAAATATGTTGTATAAAAAATTTAAATACCTAGCTACTCACAGCTAGTTTTTTTATCTAGCTAGTATGACGGGAAGTATTTTATTCATTGAAGATACGATGAAAATTTAAATTTAATTCAATCAGTTCATTAGTTTTGGAGATATCGTGGCAACCATTTCGAAAAATGCTGTTTTGAGCAAAACTATATTCAAAGTTAAAATATGCATGACTGCTGTATCAGGGCCTGCAAATAAACATCTGTAACTTTCAATCGACTATGAATTTCAAAGAATCCCTTTACACATATATTCTAGAGCCAAAATTTTAGCCAAAATAATGTTAAATTTTTTTGACCTCCTTGAAAGCAAAAAAAAGTGAAGCGCCAGTAACGGAAAATGTCGGATTCTCTAACAATTCACGCTTCTTTTCAATACGCTTCAAGTCTTCCTTAAAAACTAAAAAAGTTTGGCTTGCTTCTGCTCCCTCTAATTGTATTAGCTCCAGCAGGTTGTTCGTTAAAAAAAATCACTGATAACTGTTTGTACGGTTGCAAATCTGTGGGTTACTTCAAAAGTAAAAATGGAACAAGCAAACGGAGAAAATATAACACAAAAATTGTAATGTAAATACTTTATATAACAACTTCACATTTATTTATTTGTATAAATTTTTACTGCCAATTTATAGTAAAAATTATTATAAAATAAAATGCTTATAATCTTGGGCTTCGGCAAAATATTTCGGCCAAAACTTCGGCCATTTTTTGCCATTACGTTACAGTTATTCTTACATTTACACATTTGAAATTTTGCCCATACCGTTAGCTAAAATGTTTACACATCAAAAATTACCGCTATCTGGAAAATCCTAACGGGTGAATTTGAAATTTCGAAAAAAAAGTGCCTAATAGTCACTTTAGGCGCTAGGGGTGGCTTTCAGTTCAGTTGTATCAAAAAACTGGGTATGCTATTAGCTTAAACGGCCTATTTTACATAGGACTAGATATCTGTAACCCTGTTATATTCAAGATAAATGTTTTTTCCATACAAGATCCCAAACCCATTGTAAAACATCCTTTTAAATCACGCTTTTCGGAGTAGCGCATCCAGTTTTCGCAAATTAATTTTTTTTCCATTTTTGTTTGGTTTTTAGCACCCTATTTTCATATTCTGCTGTCGCAAGGAAAATCTGAAATACTTTAGCAAAATGTATGGAGCAAATAAGCCATTTATTGATCACGAATCAAAAAACAAAATTTAAATGGGCAAAAAACTAAAACCTCACCAGGCAATCTGTGAATCCGCTAGTGTTCGCTTACATCCCCTTAAACACGCTCGCTATACATACCCAACGATAAAGAAAGCGCTTCATTGCCTATACTGGAGCGCTCCACTGCAAGCAGTATGCGTCTCCCTCTTTATAGTGCAGCTCATATACTTTTTACATTGTATGTCATAAGAGATAAGCGCCGACTTCCCAGAAGCGCAGACAGAGCTCTCCTAGAAAGCGCAAAAGGAGCGCTAGAAAATTCCGATTACTTGTAATCATGACCGAAAAGTGCATGGTTGTGATAACGTGTAATCGTATTCGAAAAATTTTTGATTATGATTATTTGTAATCGTAATCAAAAATTTTTGGTTATGAATATTTGTAATCGAAATTAAAAAATTTGTGATTATGATTAAACGCAATAAAAAAATGTGTTTATAATTACAAGTAATCAAGAAAATTTTGTATAAAATTATGATTATATTATGCTATGTATTTTGATTATAAGTAATCATAATACATTTTTTTAGTTACTTTTAATCATAATAAATTTGTTTGTTTACTTGTCATCACAATTTTTTTGATTACTTGTAATCATAATCATATCATACTTTTCTTATTGCGCTTACGAGTAATCATAATCATTAATTTTTTGATTTCGATTACAAATAATCGCAGCCAAACATTTTTGATTACGATTACAAATAATCATAATCATAAATTTGTTGATTACGATTACGTACAAGGTCTTCAAAATATAATCGTAATCAAAACTGCCCAGCTCTGGTACATAGTACATTATTAAAATCCGAAAATATGTATCGTTAAACATTAGTGTTTGGTAAACAACGAAAATGTATTAATACAAAATCAACTTGTATTTACTTTCATATTAACCATATGAGGAATATAAAGTATAAAAATCATTCACTATTTTTTTCTATTAGTTTGAATGCTTCCCTTAGCTTTCCTTGTAAACGCTATTTCGCATACTTAAAAGCGCTTTCGGGAAGCTTAATGTCAGTGTTTCAGAGGTAAAATTCTCTTACTAGCTTCAACGAGAGCATAAAGAGAACGCTCCCAAAGAAATTTTTGGGTAGTGCTCCAAATTTTCCCGTTGGGTACTTATGCATATACACACATACGCACAACACAGCAAACAATATTCTGAGGACTCATAATTATGACTCTTGAAAAACTCTTTTTTAAGAGCATTATCTGAGCACCTTCATATATATGTGTGTTTTATGATAATTTCTACTCTTTCGAAAATATGACTCATAAGATTGTCTTTTTTAGTAGCATTTTTGAATGGTCAATGGCAATTTATCCCTATTTGCTTAAGATTATTGCAAAAATTTTATTCGGACGGCAGTACTATTTGTAATTTTGAAATGCGATGGTGATTTACGGAAGAAAATATTTACGCACTTGAATATTCAAGTTAACATGAAAAATATTTATGTTTTGTATTTCAAAATTCTTTAAGTCTAGTCTACAGATAATCATAAATAATTTTTAAATATTTAGCTGCAGTGACTCGTTCATATTTGTGTTTTTCGACTCTTATAATCTTTCATTTTGACTCTTTTAGCATTCTTTTTTGATTCTTTTCCCTTCTGTTTTACTATTTTCACACTCTTTCTTTAATCTTTTTACCCTCTCTTATAACTCTAACCTCTTTTTGGTTTTGATTCTTAAAGTGCTTCTTTTTATAATCTTTTTTGGTTCTATTTACCCTCTTTTTGATTTTTCTCTGCCGTTTTTCTGATTTCGTAAACTCTTAAATAGTAACACTAAAAGATTTTTGAACTCATTTTTACAGCTCATAAAAAACGACCACTTTTATGGGAAAAAACTAACCGCATTCTTTCATGCGCGTTTAATGAACTCATTGTAAGCGTAAGACCTTCGGAATAAGAGTCATAAAAGAGTATTTGCGGACTCAAATTGTTTGCTGGGAATATATTTTGAAACATTGCACATAATAAAAAATTGGCATAGGGCAAAGTAAAATTCAATTACCCACAGGCAGGAAGCGACGGTAGATTGCATAAAAATGTCGGTAAAAACTGAAAGCAAGGGTTTATTTGTTGACGATTACAGGTGAAAAATCCGTTTGGAATAAATTCCTAGCTGCTCCTTTTTCAAAGATATCCTTATTTTACATAAGTTGTTAAAATTAAAACAAAACTTTAACACCAAACATCTTCTCAACAATAGAAAGCTTTAAATTTATTTTTACGTCATTATAAAACCACATAAAATATGATAGTTGTTTTTTTTAAGAGACTATGAAAATTAAATTTGGAGGTTAATTTTCAAAGTCATGACTTAAGTTCATGTCAATTTCGTTATTTGAAGTTATATATAAACAGGCTTAATGAACAAATGTAGTCATCACAACAACAATGTATATAGAGACGGGCAAATCAGACGGCCGTTTCGGAATCCGCCACAATTCCTCATCAGTGATCTTAGTTATAGTTCTTAATCTTTCAATATGCTATATAAGCTACTAATATTTGAAATCATAACCTAGAGTTTGATTCCAGAATGATGTAAAAATCTTGTTTTTATCATAGAAGGCGAATTCACTATAATTGTTATCGCAAAAGGTGATCATATTGGATGCTGAGGCTTTTACACCATCGTACTGTCACTTAGTTATATTAAACTTTAAAAGAAATTCAGAACTAAATTTCTTTCTATATAATTTAGCTCAACATATTCTTAGCACCGTTAAAATTCACTACGTACGCAAAACTTGTATTGTATGGAAGGTGCCATGCCCACTTCACTGAAAACGTCCCATAGCCCCGTTTTCATACAAAAATTTTATTAGTCTTCTTTCCTCTGGTTCGCCACATTAAAAATCCAAGTTGCATTGGAGATGCCACACCCACGAATCTAAGCCTACCTATATGTTTTTGTTTGTATACCAAATCTTGGTGCCGTATCAGAAATCTTAATGCCATAGCAAAAACTCAAGTTATATGGGAAGTAACAAGTCCCCTTTTTCTATTCCTTAAATATTTTTTCTTTACCATGGCAATGTTAACCTACGTTCTTGAACGAAATATCAGTACTGTACTATAAATGATTCCGCAGATACATACTTAAAAAAACTATTAGTATTGCATGGGAGGTGTTACGTCCACTTGAAATTGAGAACTTAGGGTCTAAGTCTATAGCATGCCCAGGTACATGATGTATCATTATAAAATTTTGCTTATCTCTATGTATAGGGTACTGTCGCTTTAGCAGAAAAAAGTTTCCGGGAGGGGGCGAGTTTTTTTGAAATATTTTTTTTTTATACCAAAACTTTGTTTTTGGTATTTTATGTTTTTCTTATTATTTGAATCGTATTAGCGTGAGGAATATAATTACAAATAACAAAATAAAATTGTTTTGTTTTAACTGTGTTACATTCTTCCGCTGAATTAACGAAATTAAAAACAGAACCTTATTCGGTTGAAACACTGCATCAGGACCACTCGCAAGGGGTAACACGGGGCGAGGGATTGGGTGCAAGGGAAGAGTGCCAAAAATCAATGCTTGCTTCTTTTACCAATTGCCAATTTTACATCAATGGATTTGATCGTCTTTTTCAATTCTTTATGAGTATCTCTGAAAGGCATTACTTTTCAGAATATCCTGCCATATGGTCTTAAAAAGACCACAAAACCCCGGCAATATATTATATATATACTAATATCTACTGATAGTTTGGGTTCCAAGCTGGACCAAAATTCTTTTAAAATCTTCACATAAATACTTTCGCATACTTCCATTTTATGCCCTTTACCACTTTATGTTCCAATTATTCAAAAAAATTTTCCAGCACGTTTTGTTAATTTCCCAAATATTATACTATAGGGCTGCTTTTTACTCCAAGATGGGTCAAAGAGTAGATCATAACTCATGCTTCAATTTGTATTTATTTTACCTCTTTGATTAATTTTTTATTTCATAAAATTATCTTTAAGTTTATCGTTTTAAATGTAAAAATTGTGATGGGATTTGGACTTAAATCGATAATTAAATAAATAAATATGCATATTCGAGTTTTTTAAGAAACTAAAAAAGATATAAGGGAGTGTTCCCGGGTATGAGACGGGTTTTGTTTTTGAGCCATAAATTTTCACTGGTTAAACCAAATCGGATGTTTTATATACCGTCAGAAAGGTAATAAAAATACGCAATTTTCATCCGAAAAAAGTATAGTGATTCCATTGGCACGCATAATATTATGACCAATTTTCGGAGGTTGTGTATTTTTGCCAAAAAAAATTTGTACCCGGGTATGAGACACCTACAAAAATTCACTAAAAATTGGGAAATATGAAGTAAAAACCCCATAACTATTTATAAACATAAAATTATTTTATTTTGTAGGCCTTTAGTGCCTAAGATAAAAAGAAATGGCAGTTTTTATTCATCATCTCTCTCTTAGTCATCGTCTTCAAATCGCTATCGCAATGTTTCCACTTTAAATGAACAGGCTGATTGCATGTAGTTCATTTCATGGACGATTTTATTTTTTGGGGTTGACATGGCTAAAAATACAAAAAAATTGGATCAAAACACTGGTTAAGTGGTGTCTCATACTCTGTGATATGCTATGTCTCATACCCGGAAAATGATGACATTTTGAGGATAACAAAAAATAATTGGTTCCAACCATATATTGGCATAATCCAAAATTAGATATCAATCGGCAATATTGATATTGCATGATGTCGAATCGACGACGCATGTTTACGTTTTATAATTTTTCTTTCCAAGTGTTGGTAAACATTTAATTTACGAATAAATGTTATTAAAACAGATTGTCCATTGTTGTTTTTCTATATGATAAATTAACCAAATAATGGAAAACAATCAACTTTCAAAGTTATAGGTGTATAGATCACGACAGGGATGTAATTTGCAAATTTCAAATTGTACCTAATTTATTAAAAAAGTTGTACCTAAATGAGGATGAATGTACCTAAAATGGTATACTTCATTGGTTCATCGATTTTGTAAGAAATTCAATTTTTATTTAAAAGTTAACAATTGAAACATAAAAACTATATTCGTTATATACAAATTAGGTTAAATTGATCATAAAAAAACTATATTTTAGGGCACGACAAATCGGAAACTAAGAGTGGAGAAAAGTTTTTAGCCATCTAGATGAACATAAGAGGAAACAAATTTTTAAATCTGATAATATGGGTCATAAAAGTTCCGGACTTTTTATTATTTTTTACATTTTTCAAAAATTTGCAGCCAAGATTTGTTTCAAAGCTCAGAGCTCTGTAATTATTGTTTTTAAAAGGAAACGTACATAATGCAAAAATAATTTTTGAAATCGGATAATGTTTATTAGTAGGCTTAAAGTAATAAAATGTTTACATTTCATAACATTTTTGCTAAATTTCAAAAATCTTATGACTTTGACCTTTTTTGGCACCAATAAACTTTATTCAATTTGGAAAATTCTTTTTGCAGTATTTTTCCCTTTAAAGTTAAGCAATACAGTACAGCCAAGTTAAATTTAAGTAGGTAATTATTACAAAATATTTTTTTTTGTAATTAAGTGTTAAATTTAGTTTGGAAAATAACCTAAAATGTGAGATAATTTTGTTCAAAAAGTTAAAAAAGCCTAAAACTGTAACTTCCAATGAAAGCCCCGAAATCGAGATCGAATTTTTTATAGCAAAATATCCTTATACAAGGATGTGACAAAAATCATATTCCCCGGATCTAGCACCGTGTGATTTCCGGTTGTTTGCGAAAATAGCAAATATTTTAAGGGGAAGAGTTTGAGAAGCACTGACAAGACGGTTTTGAGGAACGTTTTGCCTCGTGAACCTTGCAAACTGTATAAACACGTTAACACACTGTCAAAATTCATATAAATTTTAAATACTTTACGAGTTTACAAGGCATTTACATAAGTTTATATGAGTCCGCTTATTGAAATTAATAGAAATTTTGTAGAAAAGATAAAAAATTATGAAAACTTATGGTATGAAATGGAAATTAGTTGGTTTTTTTTTCAACCAACTTAACGAACTTTTGTTCGTTTCCAATCGTATATAGTTTCTTAACGAAAACAGTGTGCTAAAGTAAACAAAAAACGATAAAAATATAGAAGGAAGAATTTGAATTCTCTAATTATTCATTAGTGTGAATACAAGTGTAGCTCTTAAATCCCAGCGGTTTTTCGGAAAAGTGCTTAAAAAGGGCTTGCAAGTGCACTATTTCAACCGGAAATTGCAAAGCAACCATGCGAACAACAAATTTAGTTTTCTATTGAGTAATAAAAACGAGTATTGTTCAGCGAGACGATACGAAATATTGACTGAGCGAGAAACGAAGCGAGTTAGTTTTCACGCAACAGCGAAGTAAAGTGGTTGTGAAATTTCACGAAAAGTGTGTGTTTTTTATTTTATTTCTTTTTTGCAATTGTTTTACAAAAAATAAATAAAAACTAGTCGGTAAGGCCCCAGTAACTGGGGCTATTTTTTTTGCTCAAGAAATCTCTTTATGAAAAAACAAATATCAAAAGAGAAGCAAACTACTCGTTGGTGTTTGTTTTGTTATTTGTGTATGCAGATAATTCCTTAGATAATTCTGAGAAATGCCGTTACTCATGTCTTCTCTCTCTCATTTGATATTTATTTCCGTTTAAGCAATGATTATTACAACGATGAATGCAATGCTTTGTTCAATGAGTGAATTTTAAAGAACTTCCGACGCTAATATTTTAAATCTGATGATTTGGCTAACCTACTCGTCAAGCTCTTCATATTGATATATAACATTATAGTGTATCACTTCTGGATCTTCTGGAATAAAATTGTAGTTACACTAATAAATGTATAGATATAATTATATGTGTATATATATATATATATATATATTGGTTTAAAACAAACAAAAAAGCAAAAGAAAAGAATAAAATAAAATGACGCAGCAATGAAAAATTATGAATGCGTGAATCGATACTCGATATTTTTTCTCTCTCCTCTCTTTCTCAACTAAAGTAAGCACGAAGCAGCGAATGAATGAGCGGAAGTGCCTATCTATCGCATTCTTTCTTGCGCTTGTTTAGCGCTAAAAGTACTGCACTAACCAAGTGCTTGTCTCCTAGGACATGCAATGTTAAAATTTATATGGAACACATATGCTTGTAGTGCACTTAAGTGCTTGCAATCAAGCACTTGTTTAGCGCTATTCTAGTGCTATTCTATTAACCGCTGGGATATTAACCTATTAACACATTCGCGGACACTCAAAATTGTATCGACATGCAAAAAGAGACACATGGCGGCTCTCTTAAAGTAATCGTAATATTTAAATGTTGTTTATACACATTTTTCAGAAGTTCTAACAATATCACATTTTATAAGTTATATCCCTGAATACTAAAGCATTAACTTCGATATTTAGATCAGTTCCATTGTGGATTATGTGGACGCTACATAGAATTGAAAGCCGAAATTTGTATTATTGATTTGAATGCTATAGTATTCACGTCATATTGTGATTCCATGAAAATAAATGTTATAGCATTCACGTCCGTGAACGGGTTAATGTGCAGATGACACTAGAAAAGGTAGAAGAACCAAGCTTTGTGAAATTTTTTGTTTAATAAGAAAATAAAATACTTTTAAAGTTTCGGAAAAATTGTTTTCTTACTTTTTCAGACCTTTATTGTTTTATGTTACCATTCAAAAGATAACACTTGAGTTCAAAAAAACTAAATTGTGTATTGACGAACACAAGGCAGAAGTGAAACTTCTTGTGAACAGAGAAAAGAAGTTTCACTTCAAAAAATTATAAACTACTTACAGTATGTAACAAAACTGATCAGATAAAGGGTCATTTTTTGGAACACCAAAAATAGCCAAAAATGGCGTCAAATTAAAAAGTAGCAGAACAGTTAAGTTTCTACACATCCAGGTGAGCAAAAGTGGAAACGAATTTTTGAAATCAGATAATATCTTCAGGTTCCAAAAGGACTTTCAAAATTCCGAAATTTTAACTATAAATTAAGACTTTTGAAAATTGTTTGGCCGATATTTTTTTCAAGTTCCACAGCTCTGTAATTAGTTTTATAAATCTCTGGCAATAAGGAATAACAGCTAAACTCAAAAGTCGACTAAAAACCTGTTGCGTATTTTTCATTATAAAACCCAAAATATTGAAAGTTCTTACATAATTATTGGAGTTTAATTAATAAAAAACTATGAAGACTGCTAAATTGCAAACATTTTTGAGAAACTTTCAACATTTTGGGATTTAAAATAAGCAGCAGGTTTTAAGTTGACTTTTGAGTTTGCCACAGAAATAAGGACATAACGCAAAAAAAAATTTATAAGTCGGATAATGTTTATTGGTGCTGCAAGATGATTAGCATGTGGTTTTAATTGACTTTTTTATTGCGTCCTTTAAAAAAGACTCCACGCATTAATGGGTTAAGGTATGCGCACACACACGCGATTTTGTTGCTGCGACAGATGCTGTGAAAACGCAACAGATGATGAAGAAAAAATTCGCGAAAAAACGCTGTGAGCTGCGTCTTTGCGCGACAAAAAAAATGTGTAAAACTCGTAAAGTGTGTAAACTTCGGAGTTTTACGAAGCATTTTTATGAAGGCACCATGTAACCAATGTGCAAATCGTAGTGTAAATCGATTTTTGACAGCTTAATTAGGGTTTCACTTTATTTGTAGTGATTTACTAAATATAGTTTTGATTGCAGTCATTTGGTGACACAAAGACGAACACAGTAATTGATATAAAAAAGCAATATTTTTTTTCTAAGATGTTTTACCCTCGTTTGTTGTTCTTGTTCTACGTTGTTCTGAAAACTGAAATAATATTATTATTATTAGAATGTAGGCAGTACATTCTAATTTTCTTATTAACTTCTCTTCCATTGTTGACAAATTGACGAATAATTTTATAACATTTTTTTTTCAGTGTTACAAACAGTAGGCTTTTCATTTTATTTATTCCAGAAAAGTATAAGAAACATAAATAGGCACACAAAGTCGTTACCAATCGCATTTAGTATTAAATTTCTTTATATGTAAACAGCAACACAGAAAAAATCATGTAAAATTACGAAGCAGTTTACGCACCAAAATAGCTTCAGAATTCTACGAAGTGTGTGTAAATTAGAGATGGGCGCGAAACATGAATTTTACGTGACACGCGTGAACACGCACGCACGTGACATGTGTGAGCATGATTTGAGCGTGACAAAATTTTGAATGAAAATGAGTGAATATAAGTTTAACTTTTGACCATGACGTCGTCATAATTTACAATTTCTTAACTACTTAATTTTGGTTAAAAAATCAACCATGTGTTTTTCTTTACCTAAGAATCTTGCAAATTCCAAGTCTGGCATCACTATGTATTGGGAGTATGAATGTATAAACTCGTATTTTTTTTCGTAATTTGGACATTTATTGTGAAAAGTGATTATAAATTTATTCTTTAAAGTATTGTCCATCGTTAGCCATAACCTTTTCCCATCTTTCTGGTAGCATACGGATTCCGCGTCGAAAGAACTCCTCATCTTTTGAGGCTATCCACGAATCGACCCATTTTTTGAGTTCTTCGAAAGAACGGAAGTGCTGTTCAGCCAGGCCATGTGTCATCGATTGGAACAAGTGGTAATCAGAAGGAGAAATGTCTGGAGAATACGGCGGGTGGGGTAGCACTTCCCATTTCAGCGTTTCCAAGTATGTTTTTACTCGTTTCATTCGGTTTCAACAGCTCATAATACACGACACCTTTCATATCCCACCAAATACACAGCATGAGCTTGGATCCATGGATGTTCGGCTTTGCCGTTGATGTTGATGCATGTCCGGACGGTCCCCATGATTTTTTACGCTTTGGGTTATCGTAACGTATCCACTTTTCTCCGCCAGTTACAATACGATGCAGAAAACCTTTTCTTTTCTGTCGTTCAATCAGCAGTTCACAAGTGAAAAATCGTCGTTTGACGTCTCTCGGCTTCAATTCGTACAGCACCCAATTTCCTTGCTTTTGAATCATTCCCAATGCTTTTAATCGTTCAGAAATGGTTGATTGATCAACTCCTAAAGACTTTGCAAGTTCTTGTTGCGTTTGACATGAATCTTCTTCGAGTAATGCCTTCAATTCATCATCCTCGAACTTTTTCTGGCCGCCTGAACATTCCCTGTCTTCAACATCAAAATCACCACTTTTGAAACGGGCATACCACACCTGACACATTCTAACGTCTATAGCACAGTCAGGATAAGCTTCAGTGAGTAAACGATGTGCTTCAGTTGCGTTTTTCTTTAAATGGAAGAAGCAAATTAAAACTTCCCGCAAATGTTTTGTTGGCACGAAATTCGACATTTTCAGCTATAGTAAAACACTTTTGTAAAACTATGAAAATTATTTGACAGATCAATTCTTATAGTATTTTTGGCGCTCTTCGAGATAGAATAGCTGTCAATGTGAAAAAAATGGCGCGTATGATAGATATGAAGTTAGTCACAATTACGAGTTTATACATTCATACTCCCAATAACATATAGTATATGCATAAGGCTTGTATCTTTTTTCGGACCAAAAACTGTATATTTCTACCAGAACTTTTTAAAAAACAGTAAATCGATTAGAAAAAACTGATTATTTTGCAGTATCAATTTTGTTCAAAGAAAATTAACAAAGAAAGCAAATTATCCATCATCTGAATCGTCTTCGTTCTTCATTTCAATATCTCCTTCCCTAGTTGTTGTATTGCATTTGAGTAAGGCTTTTCTAATCACCCAAAATTACACGAACTTTGAATTTGTATAGGTCTAATGATAGCGAAGAGATGCTATTCAAACTTTTTTAAAAATATCTGTTAGTTTAAAAGTTATAGGCGCTTCAAATTTGAAATATAATTTTTAGCGAAACATTTTGGAAGATAAGCTACTTTGATGAGGTGAAGGCTGTAGGTCTCATGTACCGATGTAAATTTTTAGTTGATTGAATCCACGCCAATGTTTTTTCTTATTATTATTGTTCATAATTGAATGCAGAATATAGTTGAATTTAAAAAAAAAAAATTTGGTGCTATGGAAAGTTTTTAAAATTTACATTTTTTATTTAATTTAATTTTTTTGTCGTATAATTTACATTAGTCAGACGACCTCGATAATCTAATGGACTTTCATCCGGGAGGTTCGGGTTCTATTCCCGTCTTCGTCTGGTGGTTAATTTACACAACCTTCTTATATTCACTATCAATAGGAAGTGTATGAAAATTATAAGAAAGTGTACAAGTACACATCTTAGTTGGTAATAGGAAAACCACCAAGCAGAAGAAACTAGCAATTTAGTAAATGGACCCAGCAAATATGTAGCGCCTTTAACTTTTAAATTAACTGATATTTTCAAAAAAGTTTGAATTGCATCTCTTCGCTAACTTTAGACCTTTTCCTTTTATTATATAGATGTATTATATATATAACACTATAACAAATTCTGAGTTCCTGCAATTTTGGGTGATTGCAAAAAGCCTTACTCTCTGTCCTTTGAAGAAATTCGACAATGCAATTCCGGCAATTCCGAGTTCCTGTAATTTTGGGTAAAAAGCCTTACTCTTTGTCATTTGCAGAAATTTTACGAAGCAATTCCGCCTTTGTTATGAGGTATTTATAGAAATCAACGCATGGATATTTCAATTTACATTTGACGATCAGAGTCGTTCTCTATGTTTCCACTTCTATCAAAAGAATACTCGCAACGTGTTGTCATTAATCTCTTTGCATTTCGATTGATAAATTTGAATTTCGAAGCGCTAAAAATTAAACGTTATATTTTTTCCTGATATAAACGCTGTACTTTAGTAAAAAAAAGCGATGTGCGATTTTGGAGTCTAACAAACAGTATACTACCACAAAAAACTGTGTAGATACGAGCGTTATTTATGCATATTATTTTTGTAAGCACTATATGTATTTCTTATAAAAATTTAACTATAAAAAGATTGAGTGCGTGGAAATGCGTGAGTAGTATTTTCGAAGCCGCAAGCATGCGTGAATCAAAAAGTCCACACGCCCCCATATCTAGTGCAAACTATCTCCCATACAAATTTTAACAGTTTGTTTCCGAAGCTCGCAAAATTTCGAATTTAAGGAACTTTACATGGCTTTTCCGCTTTTTAATGAAGGCCCTTAATGTGTGGCGTTTTCACAATGGCGACAAAATCGCATGTGTTTGTGCATAACTTTATTCAACTAAAATAATAAAAACAACTTTTTGGTGCTTTTAGGATATTGCTTAGTTGTCTGCAGTTTAAGGCCGAACCATAATGGGCTCATGCTGGCTTAAGCTATGGTCAAAAGTGAATTAAAAGCTAACTTAAGTTTTGTCAATTCCTTAAGTTAGCCATAATACTCTTATGTGAGAATAACTATCAGAATCAGTGTGACCAACTTTTATTTTCCAAAATCCGTTAAAATGAAGAATAAAATGCGTATTTTCTTAAAAAACGCGTTAAATTTTTTTCCTTCATGCGAGAAAACTCAATACGCTTAAACGTTTTCACTATTACAGGCACACATCTGATACTTCTAATGAATGAAAATTCCTTTGATTTTTCGAAGATATCTTAAATTCAAAAAACGCGCTGAGCGCTAAATCACTTTTTTTTCCGCGTTTTAATTTTCAAAAAGCACTAAAATCAGCGGGAAAAGCGCTGAGTTGGCCACACTAATAAGAACTGTTAAATTTTAGTTACATACACATAAAATTAAGCTAGGAGAGAAAGAGATTCGATTAAGCCAGCACAAGTGTCGAGCGCTTAACCCTCCAGTTCTCAAGCCCGCCTCTAGACGGCCTTCACCAAATGGGACGGAATTGTCACCATAACAGTTTTCTGTTGCTAAATTTTCGTTTAGGGAATTTCCCAAGCTTTTAAAAAATGCATCAGTTATGAGCTATGATGCGTATTACAGAAGTTAGCAACAGTCAAAGTCAAAAATTTGTGAAAAATAGGAAAATTAATTATTTTGATTGTATTTGAGATAAAAGTGAAAAAATAAAAAAAATAAAATACTTCCCGTCATAGTATCCACATAAACTAGCTATGGATAGCTAAGAATTTGAATTTTTTTATATAAAATTTTTATTTACTTAAATCAAATTGATAAAAAAGCTCATTCAAGAACAAATAATTTTAGGCGTTCAAACTGTTTCACTTCATAAAACCACGCCCATTAGTTTTTTTTGGTTTTTAAATCCGTTTATGATTTTTACACCAATATTAATCAATTCCGACTTTTTTTTTATCAATCAAAAATTTGTGAACTAGAGGGTTAAGCTACTAAAAGTTAACGAAACTTAACGAAACTCGCGGCTATTCTAATTATGGGCGTGACGATATGATTTCTATGTGTTCGCATTATTGGCTTAAGCTGGCATATGCCTATTATGGTTCCCACTTTAGTTTGCAATTTAGTATTAGGAATATTTTTTTATTCCTTGAAACCTTACGAATTTTTAATAACAATCGGAGGTCTCGCTGGCATTAAGTAACATTGTTTTGTTTTTGTGGAATAAAAATCATGAATTTGTATTAATTTGTTTATTGGTTTAATTCTGACAAACGTTTAATTATATACATAATTAAAGTGAGTAAACTTTATTAATTTAATATTATTTCAATTAATAGCTTTATTAATTTCAAATTATTTCAATTAATAAACAGTAATCCTTTATTATGATTTGTGTATACGTACGTACATTGTGTTATGTTAAAAAGTAATATAATGGTATTAAAAACCTTTGAGAGGTCTTTCTCCCTAACAATGTCTTATTTCGTTTAATTATGTTGCTGAATTTTACTTTCACATCATTTTAATCGCACGCGTTTTTTGTTGCTTTGGCTGCTCATAAAATTCAAAAAAATTAAATAAAAAACTGGAACAATATCTATGGCAATATGATGAGTAGCTTATGTCTGAAATTGTCACTTTGAAACAATCGACTAAGGTTATAAAAACTTATGGACAAAACAAAAAGTAGCTATAAATAGCAACATTTTGAATAGTATAGCTTAATTTTCATTTATGTCAGTTTAAGCATGTCCGTCTTATTGCCAAAGATATTTTTACACGGTACAAAAAAGACGATTGAAATTTTCGGGGAAAATGGTTATTACCTAGCTCATATATTTATTCATTAACTACCTCAAACATATCTAAAGAAAAAACTGAGTTAAAAAAATAATAATAATAACATGTTCAGCAACCAAAAAATGTCGTCTTTGTTGTACCGAACAGTGGAACATTTCCATAGTGAGATAAGTATGAAATTATATTTGGTCAAACTAATTATTGAATACCCTAAACGCGGCTCCTCTTATGGTTATTCAATGTCAGAAATTATAACATTTTCTCTTGACTCCGGTACATTTTCACCTTTGGATAAATTCAAATAGTTTTCTTGTACTTTCTCAACGTTCCTAAATTTGTGATCCATATTCCTCCATATTGTAAAATAAAAAAAAAATCATTTAATAACATTTTATTCAATGGCCTTCATTTAAGACAAACACACGCGATTTGTCGCAGCGTTTTCGGTGCTGCAAACTCGCAAACTTCGAAGTCGAACAGCTGCTTTACTTTTTGTTTATTTATTCTATACAAAAAATTAAAAAATATTTGCTTTTTGAAATAAAATAAAATAAAATGCGGTGTTTCCGCACATTTTCAATCATCTCTCCGTATTGAACATTTATCAATAAATTTTTTGTTGAAAAACTTTCCTATCAGAAGAAAAATCGCATAAAAAACGCGAACAGTTGCTGCGACAAAAAAAAATATGTGTGTTCGAAAAATACTCTGCGATAGCGTCGCAGCGGTGTGCGGATGTTCATATTTCACAACATATTTCGCACTGACAAAATCGCGTTTGTTTATGCATACCTTTATTTAGGAAAAATATCAATATAAGTATGAAATAGTAATGTGCAAAACAGTAATTTGGCAATAATGGTGGTATCAGTGATTTCTGAATGACATATTAGACTGTAAATGTTACGATGACTCCTCTCAAATGCTCTCGGATTTCAACATTGAATGTCCACGTCTCAGTGCATATATATATATTAGGAAAGGAAGACAAGGTTCTGCTTCTCAGTTGCCTAATGAGCCTATAGTAGTATGTGTTGCCATTATTATTATCTGATCTCAAAGCAGACATGTTGTTCTTAATGCTGGATCTTAGATATACGAAATCCATGACAACTTCGAATTTATAATTGTAATTGGGAGCGGATTTTGTGGACCAAAAAACTAAGAAAAATGCAAAATAAAATTGCAAAAACGCAAAAAAGTGCTATAAAAACATCAAAAAAGTTACAATTTTAATTTTTTTTATTTTATTTAAAAAAACATTAAATTACGTTTTAGAACCAAGTTTTATATTTATCGATGTACAGAAATATATATTTTATTTTGAAGAGAATTTTAGTTCATATAGAAAACGGCATTAAAATACTAACAAAATTGTTTGAATTTTTAAACCAAAGAAAAATGAGTTTGAGTACAGCAAAGTGAAGTTACATTGGTAAATTTGTTTGAGACTACATAAATACTTGCAAGAAAAACGAGGACTTTTCCCGGACGTTAATATTTACCCAGACACAAACGAAAAACTATAGAAGACGTCCCCGGAAGCTCTAAAAAAAAGAACAGTGTCCGGGAAAAAGAGGACGGATAACAGCCCTAGTCGCACGTGAACATCATTTTGGCAAGGTTGCCTAAAATAAATATTTTTTTGTTATCATTTGCGTCTTCTATTTTAGATATGTTTCACTCGGTTAACGTCCTGCTGCACATAATATTTTTTTTTTTTGGGACAAACTTTATCGGAGCAAAAGAAAATTTTTTAATATTTGAAAAAGATTTCGTTCATTAAAACTAACTAAGGATTGAAAAGGCACAACGGGAAGAAAACTCTAAAAAAGGCGTTTACTACTTACGAAAAAGATACCACAAATTCCAAAAAAGGCACTAAGCAATAAAAGGATTTGGAAATGATGTCTGAACAAGCGAAAGAACCTATTCACCGAGAGTTCCTAAAATTAAATTAAATAAATATGATCGAAGATCTTTATGTAGAGCGATTGCAGAAATGTGTAATTGAATTCTCTTGAAAACATATTTAGTATTTCAAAATTATTGTAAATATATTTTATTAAGATTCAAATCATCATTTAGGAATAAATCCTTGTATTTTTAGATTAACTTTCTTCTATATATTAATGCGAGAATTTATAACATAAACGGGAAATTGACTAAAAATGCATTTTCTCGAAGGGGGGATCAACTCATTTTAAATTTTGTAATATATAAACATAAAAATGCAGCTCAAAACACAATTTTTTCTTCTCCATTTTACAGTTGCTTTTTCGCATTTAATTCTTTTGCCTTTTCTTTGGCAATTTCTATTTGTTCAAAAACTTATAAATCCACACGCTCTTAGCTGATCACGGAACATCAGAATCAATCCCGTTTCCGAACAGAAACGGATTTCAGAACAGGGCTGGTAGAGAGATATGCGGATAAATGAGCAAAAAATGCTTACGAACAAAACGTTCCAGCCCGTGTTGTGGTCCATATGGAGAAATTTTGTTGTTGATTCTTCCCCCCCCCAAAAAAAAAAATGCTTCCTGAATTCGTCACCACTACCATAGTTTTGGAATGATGGCATTGAAATTGGGGCTTTCAACACAGAGTCCGACCCATTTCCATTCATGCCTGATATAAGCCCTGGTATTCTGCATACCGCAATTTCTTCTCCAACACATAATTTTAGCTTGTAAGTCGGTTTGAAAAAAAAAACTCCGTGTACAGCCTCTGTAGGGTATACTAAAAGTTTAACATAAATATATAACTACTTAAATACATCACATATCTTGGAAATGTTCCCATATCAGCAGTACTACATTCATGTGCATCGTTAAGCGTAATATGTTAGGGGGATTTTCTATGTCTAGCATATGCCTTCAAACGATGCAAAAATTGCAAAAAAAAAAACAATATGGGTGTTCACGCGTTGATGCAAAAGTGCGACTTAAAGCACTAAGATGTAAGCGTTCAATGTAAATATTGGAGATGTAAAATAGTTTAACTGTCAAAATATTACAATCTCATTGGAAAAATAATGAAAATATTTTGGATTCTTCTTACGAATTTGAAGGTAGAAAGGTGTCAAACTTCCGCACTTTCGCAACGTAGCAAGGGCATGTTGCATCAACCCGTGAATACCCATCACGTCTTTTCGTTGCCCGAATTGCTAAGTTTTGCAATTCTTCCACAGTGCAAGGTCATATGCTAGACATACAGAATCCCTTAATGAATATAAATTTATTTAATTATTTTCCTTATTTCCTCTGTTTTCTAAAATCTTTAGATTCCGCGTATTTTGCCACTGGTTATGCAATCATAGTAACTTTGGAAATATTATACTTTGCTGCATAATGTTCTCGTCAGCTATGTTGGCCGCAGAGGATCCTTTAAACGCCGAAGCTTATTGGAATAAAGTACGTATATTATGTACAGTAGTAATATACTGGTATTGCTATGAAATTTTGTTATTTTAACATGAAGAAAATATGCATACTAAAAAAATACAAAATAAAAAAATTCTATGACAACAACAATACTAATTTCTTTTTTATATTTTTTCTTCGAGGTACTCAATAAATTTGATTACTTTTTCACGGCTGTCTTCACAATAGAACTGTTGCTTAAAGTGATCTCATACGGCTTCGTATTACATGATGGAGCCTTTTGCAGATCTGCATTTAATCTATTAGATTTACTTGTTGTCTGCGTATCTTTAATATCTTTGGTTTTCAGGTGAGAAACTTTTGAGTATTTGGGTAAATCATCATCAATATTGTTGCTATTGTTTTTTCTGTATATGTAATTTGAAAATAGTTCGAATGCGATTTCAGTCGTGAAAATCCTACGTGTGCTTCGTGTATTGAGGCCTCTGCGTGCTATAAATCGAGCTAAAGGCTTAAAGGTAAGCTAAGAAAATTTCTAATTTCTTTTTAATTTTCTCTAACGTTATCTTATACAATAATCATATACATATATACACTACCGGATCCAAGGGATGTTTCCCGACCCCCTTAGGAAATCTCTGAATCCGCTAGTGGATATTTACATATATGGGTTATTTCGTCTCACTTGAATCCATTTTTTAAACCGATCAGGCTCAAACTTGCACAAAGTTTTGTTCTTTTGGGTAGTAATTACCACACCAAATTTGGATGTTTCGAGTAACTCGACATTCATTTTGATAGATAAACAGGACTGAGCCTACTTTTGGACCTTAAAGTTCTAAATGGAAAAGACCTGAGCTTTCTTTTGACCTAAACAAAACTTGCGACTTTGAAAAAAAAAGTCAAAACTATTTTTGATTTTTGAAAAAAATGGTAAAATTTTGGATTTTGTTAATACTGCCATCCCCCGCCCCCTTTCCCCAAAAAAAGATTAAATAAAAATCTGTTGAAAATGTGTTGGACAAAATTTTTGAAATGCAATAGGGAATTAGTTACATGGATCCAAAGCAGAAATGTAAAAATTCTATCCACTCCAACTCTGCGGGTTTTTGACCGATCTCGAACTTTGCGCAAATTTGAACCCGATCGGTTTTAAATTTAAAAATGGATTCATGTCAGACGAAATCCCCCATATATAAATATAATTTATATGTATGTTTGTTTTGAGTAACATTATTAACTTAAGTAACTGATACACAAACTATTTTCCGACATATTACGCCTTTTACCAAGGCATTCACAAATTTTGTATGTTTTATTAGGTAGGGTGTACCAATTATTTTTTTTAAAGAGTATTCTAACAAAAAAATTATATATTTGATTCTGATCAATTTTGCGCCCCTCCCTCACTTAAAATTTGTAGATTGGAGGTTTGCCATTGCCAACCAAGAGATGATGCCGTATAAACATTTTTTGTTTCCATTTCTAATTTTTGATCGTGCCCTGCATATCAGTCCAGCACACAAACCAATACGCCACGACCGAGTTTGTAGAGTTACCCCTAAAATAATCTTATTTCATGAATTCCACGACCAACGATACTCGTCACCGTTTGCAGTATTAGTGAATGCGCAAGGATGAAAACCTGAGATAAGCAACTCTGCCATCTCTTACACATATTACTCACAATTGGTGTATATCATGAATTCATAACCAATTGAAAGATGAAACAACAGTTCACAGTTCCTAACTAAATGAACGATGACGAACACCAGAGCATGCATTCTTTGAAAAATAAAAACAAAAATTTAACTATTGCCGATGGTATAATATATAAAAATCTATATCTCCTTTGCGAAAGAAAAATTGCCTGAAAAGCCGATGTTCGGTCAATGGAGAAGTTAAGCAAGCAAAACCTCTCTGATTTCGAAAATAATTTATGCAATAAATTTCGAGCGAAGTTAACGAGGCTAAGAAGAAATACCTCGTTCTTCTTCGATGCCTTAAAGAGTATATAGCAGAAATATAAAACTTAACTGGTAAGAAGCTCAAAACACAAGAATTAAAGAATAGTGAGGAATATGTCGATGACGGAAAGAAAAGTTTTTTAACTAAATCTCACATGATGAAAAAATATAACTCTTGTTGAGATGATGCGAATTATGATACTGACCCAGCAAACAATTTGAGTCCTCTTTTATTACTCATATTTCGAAGGTTTTACAGTCACAATGGTTGCGTTCAGAAGATACACACAATTTTAAACTGTTGTTTGTAAATTGCCAACAGTTGTTTTTAAACTGTTGTGTCTACTGAACGGCATGATGCATCGTCTGTCCAATTTTTGGGACACAACATGTTGGCATCAAAGAGTGGAAAAATAATATGATCGCAAAAATGGCGTCCAAATACCAGCAGTTTTGCTGAGCAAAAACACACAACTACGCGTTCAGAAGACACGCTCTCCTCTGTTGAGCAACAGTTGCGTCTTCTGAACGTAACCTAAACGACACTGTTATGAGTCATAGTTTTGAAAGAGCCAAAATTATCATAAAACACACATACATATATGTGCTCAGAAAACGCTTTTAAAAAAAAGAGTTTTCTAAGAGTCAGAATTATGAGTTCTCAGAATATTGTTTGCTGGGGAGAATAGATTCAGGGTCGGCAAGATTGGTGAACGCAGAGTAATTGAAATACACTGTATAAAAATAAACCTAAAAGCCGTCACATGACAAATAAGAAACTTAAAAACTTAAACAAAAGGTATGCTTTCAATGCATTTATTTAAATATATTTGTTACATGTTACCAAAGGCATTTGAAATCATAAATTATTTTTTGGCGTTAGTTTTTAGTCATTCATATAATTTCTTGCCGTGAACATAATGAAAAAACAAACACAGCCGCAAGCTAATTTTGCTTCGTTTCTGTCTGAACAACTCGTGATGATTCGATACAAGTAAATACAAGTAAAAACTCGATACTTTCATTAGATTCAAGTACTTTTTTACTCGATGTTATAACATAAGTATTTTACTTGGTATCGGAAAAAAGGGTCAGTATCGAATACTCGATACTTTTGGAAAATTTTTATTTAAAAAAAACTGAAATATTGCTATACAATATTTGAAATTGTGGATCATTTTACAATATTTTACAGCAATCAATAATATATTTCAAAATGCTACTGCAGAATTATTCAAAATATTTCAGTCCATATTGCAATATTTCAATGTATGACAATATTGCAGTACAGTATTGAAGTTCTAACAAATATTGCCGGCCATGCATGTACAACATATTTACTGAAACCTATTCATTAAAATAAAATATTTTTAACAAGCTTTAATTTGTTGATTAGTTTTCCTTCTAATATAAATTTTCTAGCGATTTGCTAAATTAAATTAACGTCATTTCTATATGATTCATGTGTTTCCAGTGGAAATATCTCAAAACCATGATTTATTGGCAAAAAACTCGTAGGCCGTTCTGGCCTTAATGTTTTCCTTGACAACCACTTAAAAAAAGGAGTAATTTGTCTCATTAAACGAGTATTCGATACAAGTACATATTCGATAATTTTTTCCGATATTTTCGGTAGCATCGATACTTTTATTCGATATAAGTAATGAGTAAAAGTATCGATACTGTGTGTGTATCGAATCAACACTATGAACAGCTACTGATTGGAAGAGCGTAAGAATGCGTGTGATGAGCGCACTGCTCAAATGAGTTAGGTTTGCGCATGGTCAGCGATGCCAACTTGCGGGGAATTTTACTGGGTGCGGGGAATCGGGGAATCCGCTGTTTTTTGCGGGGAATTAGAAGTTAGCATTTAGTCATAAAAGTCTGTAGAATATTTTTTGTCAAATTTTATGTAATGTAAAACGTTTATTTCATATTTTGGGTCTTAAAATCTTCGTCTCTTCTTATTTGGTTTGGAAAAATCGATTTTTAAAAAGGAGTGCTATTTGATAGTATTATATTTCGAAAGTATTTTGTGAAAATTTCAGAGAGGCGGAGTGCGCCGAGTGTCAGTCAGGCAAAAACAATCGCGCGGCGCTTCGACTTCCCTTTCGACCGTTCAGAAAGCTATGCCTTAGTCCAGCACCTCCTGATTAATAACTCTTAATCCTAGCTGACTAATCTGTAAAGTTACAAATTACGAAGAAGATGAAATATATTTTATTTGTTAAAAACCGATATTCAAAACTTTGAACCCGTTTTTCTTAAAATAAGATTTTGGCCATTTTTTATTTGAGTCAAAAGAGGGCCCATGTCTTCTCCTTTGAAAACTTTAATGTCCAAAAGTGGGCTGAACGTCTAGCAACTCGAAACACTCCATCTCTTTCAAATTTGGTGAGGCAATTATTACCCAATAGAATTAAACTTTGTGCAAGCTTGAGCCGATTTTGAGAGTGGATTCCCTTGAAATGAATCTCCCATGTACCAAAAGAATTCCGGTGTCAGAAAGTACATTTTAATTTAATCTTCCAGTCCCGCAAAAATTGAGAGAAAGTTCAGGGTCGGCTTAATATAACACTCATTGATGTAAATTTTAGGTAATTTTTCGTTTTTTTTAAATGTTTATATGGAAAGTACGTGTCGCGTTTTTATAATATGAAATTATATCGATGCGGGGAATTCTATCGAAAATCGGGGAATTTCTCGAGGGCTATCGGGGAGAAAGAAAAAATGAGTTGGCATCCCTGCCCATGGTAGAAGTATTTAGAAGTAGATGCGTTTTTTCAAAAACTAGCCATTTTGGATTTTTGACAAGTGAGATGAACATTTTGGAGATGCATTTTTTGAAATGGGTACAAAAGAGAGAATTAGTAGTATATTATTAATACTACTTTTATCAATTAGTACTAAATTATAAATCTTATTTATAATAAAAAACTATAAATAATGTTATTTAAATTTTCTTTATTAGCAAATACTTTGAACATGTTAAGAGCTTAAAAATAATATAAAAAGCAGCAACTGATTCTCCCTATGTACATGCAACACTGTGCAAATTATTTTCTTATAAATTCTCTCTTAGAAATTAAACTATGAAAATACAACGCTGTTGCAAAAAGAAGAAACAAATGTTTTCCCAATTGGCAAAGTTCCTCTTACTTGTCAAAATGCATCTACCTTCATAATTCTTCTGCGATGGGTTTGCCGATCTGTACTATCCCAGCAAACAATATTCTGAGGGCTCGTAATTCAGACTCTTAGAAAACTCTTTTTTAAAAGCGTTTTCTGAGCACCCTCATGTATATAGGTATGTGTGTTTTGTGATAATTTTTGCTCTTTCGAAAATATGATTCCATAACATTGTCTTTTTAAAAATAATTTTTTAGGGTCGACTTCAAATGATCTCTATTTGCTTGCGAGTAATGCAAACTTTTATTTGGACGGTAGTACTATTCGCAATGTTGAAATGCGGTGGTGATCTAAAGAAGCAAATATTTATGCACCTGAATATTCAGTTAACATGGAAAATATTTCTGTTTTGATAGTGTTTTTCGAAAATTGTTATGTGTTTAAATAAACAAAAAATCTGCAATTAGTCATAAATTTTTAACTCTAATTTAACTCTTTTGTATTCTTTTTTTGACTACTTTTTCCGTCTTTTTCGACTCTCATAACCTTTCTGTTGGACTCTTTTAATATTCTTTTTTGATTCCTTTTCCCTTCTGCTTTACTCTATTCGCACTCTTTTTTTAATCTTTTTTGGTTCCATTTAACCTCTTTTTTGAGTTTACTCTACGGTTTTTCTGATTTCCAAAACTCGTAAATAGTAATACTAAAATAATCTTTTTTGACTTGTTTGGGAACAGTTTTCTTAATTTAATTCTTAATATAAAATATTGTCTGATTGGATGAATCCGTCGTTTTGATCTTCCCCGGAAAATTGCCAACTTGTTTATTGAATCATTCATTAATTTACCTGCAACATTGATGGAAAATGTTGAACAATATCTGACGGGGCGAATGAGGTTGTGCGTGGTAATTTATTTGTTATTAGAAAAACTAAATGTGGTCACTCGTCGTAAATGGATTGAAGATAGTCGATGTAACGCTATGCTGACTAAAGCAGACTTTCCTTCAGTTCGTGGACTCGCTTAGCGAGGAAATGGAATTGGCACAACGTGAACCAACGCTCCAAATGTGCTAACGTAAAACAGAACATGTAATGTATCAGATCTAGAAAGCTACACGAGTGAGTACGGCATCGTACGAGTACAGGTATAAATACGCATTTGACGAATGCAACGACGCGCTTATGTACTCGCATAATCGTCTACGCATTTACGAGTAGTAATCGGCATCGTATGATTATTAATCGGCATCGTCATGAGAAATAGGCAAGCGGTTATATATAATTGTTTTTTTTTTTTTAATTTGAATTGAAAGTAGTTAGTAGAAAGTAGTCCAAACAGATTCCATACAAATACTTAACTGAAGATTTTTCATATTTTTTTTTTGAACGAATCCCAACGGACCCACTAACCCGCCCATCCGCACGAGGGCCACATCCGCATGTCATACGGATTTGGTGACCGATTCAGATGCATTCCGGAATGCCCTGATAAATCGCTGATTGGGGAGAATAAATCCCTATTTGGTCTTCTTTACTGCTACAGATTATTAGTAATCATCAGCTGTTTAACGATTTAGAAAATTTAAGACATTTAATTTTATATACTGGAGAGAGTCGGAAATGTCAAAAATGTCGTGCAGAGAATTGAAATTATTACACATACAACGAAAAGGGCTATTTTGAGCATAGTTTGTTCTACAAGCATCAAGTTTAATAGGAATGGGATATCTAGAACAGCGATTTGGAACATTAATTTTGATTTCATTGAGTAAGAATTGAGAATGAATATAACCATTTAATAATTTAGTCACAAACATCACATTTAGCATAACTCTTCTGCTCCGAAGAGTTGGCAAGCTTATAAGTATTAACCGTTGTTCATAAGGAGGGAGGTGCTGTGATGGACTCCAGTGTAACGAACGTAGAGCAAACAAGAGGAACTGTTTTTGCACAGATTCCAACTTATCAGCATAACAGTTGTACACAGCAGAACCATACTACAGAACTGGTCTTACAAGTGCAGTGTAAAGTGATTTCGTGACATATGGATCGTTAAATTCTTTAGACCATCTTTTAACAAAACCAAGGATGCCCTTAGCCTTATTAATAGTTGAGTTGATATGTAAATTAAAAGTTAATTTGGTGTCCATTGTGACACCTACATTTTTTTAGGTTTAAAGACATTAAATTACAGTGGCACCAATTATTTAATGCCAAAAGATCAGATCGCAAGGAATTTTGACCTTCTATTTCGTTGTAAGACTTAAATAATTTTACATCATCAGCGAACATTAATATTTTAGAGCTCTTATTTTATTTGCAAAATTAGATTAATTGAAGAAAAAATAAATTTTATTGATTTTGATTACAAGGACATTTTATCAATTTTAATGTGAATGCAAAAATAGTGAAATAATTAATTTTTTGAGGAAATTTAATTAAAATAATTACAATTGTACTATTTTAGCTGTGACTACAAATTACAATTGGTTTCAATTTGATATTTTCTTACACAATATAGAGCACGATCATCTGTATGCAAAATTGAATATGCAAAGAAGAGCACACAATAAACGATTACTAATGAGTAATACGATGTGATGCGATGATGCAGCGATACCTACGATGCTGAATTTACAGTAACGTATTCGCATCGTTTCGCATCGGTGATTATCAATTGATTATATTATTACGTACTCGTGCAGTTCTCTAATCAGATCATACCATAGCAAAATGTCTAAGATTTTTAGCATTATCCATTGACAATCGACGCTCTTTTGTCAAAGAAAAATCAATGTGTTTTAACTGTCTTAAAACAGGACATACTTCATACTCGTGTAACTCGAAATTTCGTTGTAGAGAATGCCATAAGCGTCACCACACTCTGGTGCATTCATCGGAGGTTAGCTCATTGACTCCACCACAGTTGTCAACGCCAGATAACACTGTCATATCATCTAAAGTCGCTCTTCCTGGCACACCTTAGTCTACCATCGCTCACATTGTTCGTTCAGTCATTTCGTGCACTTCTTAAGCGGAAGCCACTTTGGTTAGTCAGAGGCGCAGCACTTTTATTCTTCCTACAGCCAGGGTTAATGTTCGTAACTTTCGAGTGCTACTTGATAGCGTATCGGAATTATCGTACATCACAGAAAGCTGTGTTCAGTCCCATGGTCTTCCCCATTCTCATTCCTGTGTCACTGTCTCAGGTATTTCGTCGGTAAAGGCGGAGAGTACACTCGGACGCTGTGCACTCCCCATACAATCAAAAACCAATGAGCACGCACTTAATGTTTGTAATCACATTTTGAGTAACATTACATCGCCACTTCCAAGATCTACAATTCAGCAACTTCAGAATCTACTGCTCGCAGATCCGTTATATAATGTATCGTCACCTATTGATATTTTATTAGGAACGCAGGATATTTGGAACGTTTTTACCTTGAATTTCGATTTTTCGATTCACGTGGCAACATCATTGCAGTCTCTTCAATTTTTGGATGGGTTATCACCGCTATTCCATTGATCGAAAGGCAAAACGTACTATCATTTCTAGCAATACCAGACATTGATCACTCACTCCGAAGATTCTGGGAAATTGAGGAACCTAATTCACCAACTATTAAGAATCCCGATAACGACGTTGTTGAACAGCACTTTGTACACACACATACACGACATATCGATGGCAAATACATAGTGCATTTACCGTTTAATGAACAAAACGTAAGGTTTGGAGACACATTTCAAGGTGCTCTCTCACGGTTCATCTCTGTGGAGCGACGATTGAGGAAGGATGCGAATTTGCATAAAAAATACACCACTTTAATACGTGAGTATATTCAACTAGGCCATATGCGCGAACTCTATCCACATGAAATTGAAGTAGCTGATAGTAAGTTATTTTATATGCCACATCACCCTGTACTGGGAGAAAAACTGCTCGTCGTTTTCTATGGCTCGTTTATAGATGAATTTGGCAGTTCTCTCAACAGCTGTTTGCATATTAGTCTCAGTATCCAGCGAAACTTATTCGCAATATACCTAAGATATCGCCTGCATCGTGTAATTTTTGCAGCGGACATTGTGAAAATGTTTCGACAGATTTGGGTGACCGAGTCGGAGCGGAATTATCAGCAAATAATGCGTCTGCGTTCCATTCCTATCAAGGATCCTTCATGACGATTTTTACGTAGATGACGTATTAACCGGGGCCTCAACAGAAAAGGAGTTGCTCGAAATGAGAAACCAGCTAATTGCGTTACGTGCTGGTGGATTAGAGTTGCGAAAATGGGTATCTACTTGCGAAGGTGTAATAGCAAACATGCACGAAGATCAAGCTGAAGGATTTTTAAAAAGCACTGGTGGAAATACAACCAAAGTTCTCGGCCTGGATTAGAAACCCTATCAAGACGTACTCGCGTAAAATATTTCTTTAGAAACCAAACCCAATATCACTAAACGCCAGGTATTGTCCGATGTTTCAACCATCTTTGATCCGTTAGGATTTCTTGCACCTGTAGTCATTCAATTTAAAATATTATTCCAAGTGTTGTGGTTGTACAATTTGAATTGGGATGATATTCTTCCCGAACAGCTGGCACAATGGTGGATTAAAATTCGTAACGATGTATCAAACATCAAACATTTATCAATACCACGTTTCGTCGAGAATTCTACCACTTCGATTGAGCTACACCGGGTTTCTGATGCGTCAACTAAAGCTTACGCAGCCGTTGTCTATTGTCGTGCTAAAGATGCGAATGGTATTATACATGTTTCACCAATTGGCGCTAAGTCTCGGGTTGCCCCCCTAAAGCAAATATAACTGCCGCGCATGGAATTGTGTGGCGCGCTGTTGCTGATTAGACTGATCGCATCCATTAAGCAATCATTAACACACACATCAATTACAGTCAATGCTTGGTGTGATTCAACAGTGGTATTGAACTATCGTGGCTGTCTAACCCACCAGCTAAATTGAAAACATTTATTGCAAACCGAACCGCTGAAATTTTCGACATCTTGCCGCGCAACGTGTGGCATCATGTCATATCTAAGGAAAATCCTGCAGATTGTGCATCGAGAGAAATGATGGCTGCAGAATTGCTCCACTTTAATCTATGGTGGAAGGGTCCTCAGTGGTTAGCTAAGGAAGAGGAATATCAAAATATGCTTATTGCTGGTAACAAATTCAACTCTACCGTGAACTCATAACTGCATAACCTATTTGATTTTACTTGATGAGCACGAAAGAAATCTACATCCAGGAGTTTCGGCTTTATTTGTTGTCGTGCGCCAGACATATTGGGTTCTTGGTGGAAGAAATCTGATACGAACCTTAACTCACAAATGCTTAAGGTGCTTTCGACAACGTCAAATTTCAAAACATCAATTGAAGGCTGAACCGACAGTTCGTGTTCGCCAGGCATTCCCCTTCGAAAAAACGTGCTGTGATACCGCTGGCCATTCACCCTGAAGTTATACGCTGGACGGAATGAGCGCACAAGTAAGGGCTACATTTGCCTATTTGTGTGTCTTGTTACATCGGCCATACATATGGAACTCGCAACTGACTTGAGCACAGCATGTTTTTTGGCTGCACTACGACGATTCATGTCCCGGCGCGGAAAGTGTTCCCAAATCTTCAGCGACAACGGAAGAAATTTTCTTGGTGTATTCCGTTCACTTAACGACATGCATAAAGTTATCACTTCGCAAACACATAACGAACTAGTATCCGCATCCTTGGCAGAGGACGGAATACAATAGAGTTACATTACATCACATGCACCACACATATGCTCGGTCACACTACACTTACGCCGTGTCATCGGAAAATCACTTCTCACGTTTGAGCAAATGCGCACACTACTAGCGCAGATTGAGGCAGTGGTCAATTCACTCCCACTAGGGGCTGCTGCAGATTCAGAAATTAATTATCTTTCTCCATCTAACTTTTTAATAGGCCGTTCATATACGATGATACCCGTAGGCGATCTCAGCAGTGTCAACTCAAGCCGACTGGACTACTGGCAGCATGTTCAAAACATGTATCAAGGGTTCCGGCGTCGCTGGCATCAAGAATATCTAACGTCATTGCAACAACGACCTAAATGGTCAAGTCGACAAGCCAACGTAGCTATTGGCAAATTAGTGGTTATTAAAGACCTTACCACAGCACCTTCGAAATAGCTTATAGCAAAGGTAATTGAAGTATACCCTGGTAATGATGGTCTTGTTCATGTGGTCAAACTGCGTACCGCGTATGAAGAGATGAGTAGACCCATCACAAAGATCTTGGTCCTACCTGTTTTCTGAAATACAATTTCAGGGTCGCCCGGGATGTTTGGGAACAGTTTTCTTAATTTAATTCTTAATATAAAATATTGCCTGATTAAAATGTCACGCACTGTATGTACTGGAATTTTCGGAATTATTCTTTCTCTTGAAGTTGTTATGTTCTCACCTTGCTGTAAACAATTTTTGTATTGTAAACTGTTCATATAATTACGCTACATGTTCATATGTACTTTGTTAAAATAAATTTAGTGTGAAAGCAAATACAAACGAATGAAGAGTTTCCTTTTTCGTGGCATTCTTCGACAGGACTCATTTTTACAGTTCATATAGAACGACCAATTTAATGGGAACAAATTATCTTCCGCATTCTTTCATGTGCGATTAATGAACTCATTGTGACTGTAAAATCTTCGAAATAAGAGTCATAAAAGAGTATTTTCACACTCAAATTGTTTGCTGGAATAGATCAGCGATGGCCACATGAATACCACTACAATATGTGCATGCTTTCACTTAGAAAAATATTTGGTGCATAATAAAAAATTTCATTTTGTGAGCATGCATGGAATCATTTTCGTTTGAAAAAGTTAAAAATTAAAAAAAATGAGAATAATAAAGAAAAAGAAAACAAAACCTTTTAAAATTCTTCAAAAAAAAAATTAATAATTAAAGGAAGTTCATATATACATAAATAAAAATATAAAAAGGAATAACAACTAAAGCACATGTTTAAAGCAATCCGCATTTTTGGCTCACTAATTTCATCTGTATTTATTTTATATTCAAAAGATTTAATGCGAATTAAATTTTCTTAATGTTGTTCGCTTAACCTAGTCCTACATTAACTTTAACCCTTTCGCAGACAGGTCCGCCTAAAGGCGAGCAACCGCTTGATACAATTTAAAAGACGTTTAAAGTTTTTTTATGTGTCTTTATGCCACCCAGTCGATAGATGAATACCGGAGATGCATGCTGCATAGATTCAGTACTCTGTGCGTTATCTCGCTTTGATTCCATCGTCAGTTGAAGGTCAGATTTCATGTAATTAACGAAAAAAATTATTTTGGGTGATATTAAAACTATTTGCGAAAATTTTAATTAGGGAAAAACAAAATATTTATAGTTTGTTGGAGTTACATTTATGCAATTTGAATACATAATAGTTTTTTACTTTTTCATTTATTGCAATTACAAACTTTTAGGATCTCTTATTACACTGGTTTACAAAATTCAAGTCTTGAAAAGTACCAAGAACAAAACATATTTGGGTCGATAAATTGGGACCTCCTGAACACAAAAAAAGAGCTCGATTGAGATGAATTGCAAATTGTTAAAAAAAGTAATTAAATACCCTTGCCATCAACAGTTTGTTTTGATCGAATAGCAAATGACTGAGTTATGGTTCCTCAAAGTTCAAAATTTGCCATTTTCCAAGATTTTTTTCAAATTTTCAATTTTAAATTCAATTTATTTTTAATTAGAAGTTAAAATCGGGGACATTTCTTTTTTTAGTGAATAGTGTATTTGATTACAAACATTTTAAGTCTAAGTTGATCAAGACAACTAAATTTTGAATTTCACTGCTTGCGTACTAAATTTGCTGTTTATCAGTTTTGAAGAGTTTTTTAATTTGAATCTGTACATTTGTATGGGCACCTTGTCAGCCCTGCTTCACAAAAAATTTATTTTTCATCTAATCTTGGTCAACTTGGGCTTAAAATGTTTTTAATTGAATAGACTATGCATTAAAAAAAAGGAATGTCCCTGATTTTGACATTTAAAATTAATTAAAATTAATTTAAAAATAAATTGAATTTAAAACTGAAAATTTGAAAAAAATCTTGGAAAATGGCAATTTTTGAACTTTGAGGAACCATAACTCAGCCATTTGTTATTCGATCAAAACAAACAGCAAATCGATGGAAAGTGTATCTAATGATTTGCAGTTCATTTCGATCGAGCTATTCTTCACAAGGGTTTGAGTGAAACCATACCCTGAAAAGCACAAAATTATTGCTCGGGAAAATATTTCTTACCATAGAAAAAAAAAAAATTTTTTTTTGTGTTCAGGAGGTTCCAATTTATCCACCCAAACATGTTTTGTTCTTTGTACTTTTTGGCTGTAAACTAGTGTTATTCAAAACAGCTGATTTGTCTGCGTGCAAGAGCTTGAGCATCTCTGCTATAGATTATCAAAAAGCATGTAAGCAGAAGTTGTTGCAATCAGCGTTGCCAGAATGACGATTTTATCGTAATTTTGACGATATTTGAACTCCAATGACAATTGACGTTTTTTTTTTTTTCAAAAATGACTATTTTATATTTCCTTCAAATCATACTCTTCAAAATTAGTTCCATAAAAATGCAACTGTGTTCACATTTTTTGTAGTTCGTCTGTGTTACACATTTAACATTTGTAAGTCTGCTCTGACGTAGAGACTAGTCTCTTGAAACTGTCAAATGTATAGATAAGAGGGAAAATACCTCTTTCCAATAGAATTTAATAGTTTCAAAAGACTAGTCTTCATGTATAATGGTGCCCTTACACGATTCAACATTGCTTATCCACAGGATTCGATTTTGTTGAATGCCGATGTGATTCGTCACAAGCTTTTCCCTTATACTCAAAATTTGTTTCAAATTTTAGGATGTAGTCTGGTGTTCCGGCCTAATTTGTAAGGGGTTTTTAGGAAATTTTTTGTTATAACAAAATAAAATACAATCGCTCCAATTTTTTATATGTTATTATTGACATCCTTAACTGTACAGTTTTTTGGAGTTTCTTTTACGATATTTTTTAGTGTTTTTTACGTCCAAAGTGAACACCTAAAAAAAAAGGTGTGTGGCTGGCCCGGGCGCTTACGGCACTTGAAGTCATCTGAAACAAGAAATTTAAATAGAATATTGTTCTGTAGAATTCTTATTATGGCAGTTAGTAGATTTAAACATTCTTATAAAAAATAACAAAATGGCAGACTTCTAAAAAAAAAAATTCAAAAATCAACATTTTTTTTTTGTTGAAAATCGGGATAAAAAATAAGAAATAATGGTTATAAATAAATAATCCAAAAAACGTTTTAACAACACATACAGTTTAACCAACAGGCGCTCACGACTATGTGCTAAAACTTCGTTACTATTTTGAGTTTTGGTCTGAAATTTTTACATTATTCTCTTAATATATTGTACTTTCGAAATACATAATACATCTTGAAACTCCAACACCAGACTACATCCTTAATGTGCCTTCTCAATTCCTCTGCAAATGTTGATCACATTTTTCTAAAGTCAGTTTAAATAAATCTAAATATAGAAATCGTTTGGATTATACCACCTTAAAAGGTATTTTATTAACACAAGACTATTTGTTATTAAATAATTGTTCATGCTATAATTTAACCATCGAAATAATATCTAAAAAAATTGTAAACCTTCCCAATATTATACATAAAAATACGTAAAACACTAAATGCTAATGCATTACACTCACCTTTTTCAATTAATTTACTCAAATATGCAGCTGATACAAGCAATAAGTCTATTCACTCCGGTGTTACCATAAAAACTGGCTCATGTCAAAAGAAAAGTAGTCAGATCGGCAATATTTATGTTGCATGATGTAAACAATCTACTGTCCCATATCTGGTGCTGTCTGATAGCCGGGTACACTCCTCTACATATAAGTTAATTCTTTATGCTACGATTTTTTAATGAAAATGATGATTTTTTCTTGAAGGTCTCGATTACCATCAAAATTTGAATAGACTACATCAACGGCACCACGAAATAACTCCTAAATGAAATAACTCCCTAAAATCTTCATAAAAAAAAATTTAGCAGATATTTCATTTTTTATTGGGAGTTACAGTGAAATAACTCCTAATCGGCAACATTTTTAGGAGTTATTTCATTTTTCCATTAGGAGTTATTTCATTTTATTTTAGGAGTTATTTCATAATGAGATGAAATAACTTCTAATGAAGAAATGAAATAACTCCTAATGAAAAGATGAAATAAGTCCTAATATTTAGAAGTTATTTCAATTTCGTAATGCTGTTTTTGGAATACAATACATACACACTTTATACTTTGCTATTTCGGCATCCAAGTTTAATTCCTCGTAATAAAAATCTAAATATCTCAAATCCAGATATCTCAAAACGGGGAACAGATATTCGACCAAAGGAATTTCGACCAGAAAAAGGAAGGAATTTCGGGAAAAATTTTTTAAAAAGGAATTTAAGCCAAAAAATCATTTGGAAATTCGACCAAATAATTTTTGGTTACTTATTTAATTCGCGCGAATTTTGTACTATTATTCTTTTAAACTCTCAAAAATTCAATCACAAAGTTTTTGAGAATTTGAAAGGATAATAGTAAAAAATTCGCGCGAATAACCTATACAAAAAAAAAGAACTTAATACAATTTCTTGTTTTCAAAATTAATATAATTTACCTTGATTGACAAATTATTTTCCTCATATGGTTGTTGTTCAAGTCATAAAAAATTTAAAATTTGGCTCAAATTCCTTTTACTTAAAAAAAAATAATAATAATTTAGTTTCAAGTAAGAATTAAGGCCGAAAAAATTTTTGGTCGAACTTCCTTTTCTAAAGTGCATTTCAACCAAAATCAAAAAGGAATTCCAACAAAAATTGTTTGGCCCGAGTTCCTTGGGTGAATTTCCAAAAAAAAAGAAGAAATTGGGCCAAAAACTTATTTTGGCCTAAATTTTTTTTTTTTGAATTCCTTTTTAATTTCGGCCGAATTTCACAGAGCCTAAATAGTTTCTTTGCATTTATTCCATTCGCAAAACCAAACAGTGCGGTGATTAGACGTTTAGGTGCCGTCACTGTAGAATGAATTTATTTTAGAGGCTGGAACAATATCAAAATTAATAATATCCATATTTAGCCTAAGTGTCTTTGGAAAGTTTACAGGATAAATTTCATTTATTTTTGCTCAAATTAGGAGTTATTTCATTTTTGAATTAGGAGTAAATCTTTTTTGTATTAGGAATTATTTCATTTCAATATGAAATAACTCCTAATTGCAAAATAACCCCTAAAAATTAGGAATTATTTCATATTTACATTAGAAGTTATTTCGTTTTTGGTTAGGAGTTATTTCATTAGGACTTATTTAGCGTTAGGACTTATTTCATTTTTCAATTAGGAGTTATTTCATTTAGGAGTTATTTCGTGGAGCCTACATCAACAAATAAGCATTGTTATTAACGCCAGCCTGATTTGAAATTGATTCGAGTTTCCGGATGTAAAGTTTTAGTTCGGACTAAAATCTAGATGATATCGGAATAGGTATATTTGCTGATAACAGACAGAGCTATAGAATTTTGAAGAAAGGAACCAACGATCTTATACGAAGTTTAATAAGCAGTCAAATTCTGTTGCTGGAATTTATGTTAGTGCATCAGATGGTAATTAATTTAATTAAAAACGAATGAGAAGTACGAAAAAAATAATTCTTAAGAGATAATGAGGAAAATAAATCATTGCCAGAAGCGAACACATTTATTTGTAAAAAGAGTTACGCCACATAGGCTTTGAATGAACAATAATGCAGGAACTTCATATTTATCAATTAAAAACAGCGCTTGATCAGGTAGTCCTCTTTTCCACACGGCAAGTTTCCAATTCCCTTTTGGGCTTGCCACAAAAGCAATCTTGCTTTTACTTTGTCTAGCATTTGTGTTGTAAAAAACTTGTTGTTAACAGTTTATTGAATAAAAACAAAAAGATAAATAGAATAAAACTGAAATTTCACTTGAATAATGTTTTTTTTTTTCAACAGAAGCCAAAATCCATGCGTAGCCAACTTGAATTGGCAAATAAGAATAAAACGAAATGTCAAAGAACGAACAGCACAAAAGAAAACTTGCCGGTACGAGGAAGTCTGTACCCATCCCTTATTGACTTTCCTCCATTGCTTTTGTAGGCTCGACTTGCCGTGTGGAAAAAGGGACTTATTGTTATGCTGGTGCTTCTCAATGGTCATGCTCTTTATTGAAGAAAAATTTCTTATAATTGCTCATAAATTTCACTTTTAACACGTATATTTACCTTTTTCCATTTCTTGGGTGTCCTGGTGGCACCGCGATTGAGAATCGAACCTGAGGCACCTGGAACTCCAGTCTAGCACTTATTCACCAGGCCACCGGGGATATACAAAATCTTGTTTTGTGTTTGGTGGAGATCGTTTGCCACACCGACTAAGTAAAAAATTGCTACAACGTAATCTGGGAAGTAAATAAGATTGCAAAGGATATTCCAGAATATGCACAATCATTCATGATATCAAAAAAGCGAAAAACTACTAAGAGTATTAAAAAGTAAAATTAGAATGGGAGAGGAATTTGATCTGCATTCCTCTTATCGCATTAATAGATATTATACCAACTTAAATTTTGAAATAGGCAGTACGTACATATATGATAGATGGCTTGATCAGAACAAGATCATATGGATATTTAAAGCACAATGTGATCTGTTAGGGCTAAATATCAACAGGTTTCAAGAAAACGCTACAAAAATATGATCTTTATGCAACACACTTTCTAGGCACATGTTCGATATTGGAAGAACTAAATTATGTATTTCGGGAAAAATTATTGAAAGAGGAAGAAGTAATTAATATCTTAAATGGGAAGAATTTAGTAAACTATATTATAAAAACATTAGATTACAGGAAACAGTTGGTAGCTGAATTTAATTATATGGGATTAAATTTTAAGATATACTGACTAGAGATAAGCGCGTGACATGAATTTTACGTGACACGCGTGAACACGCACGCACGTGACATAATTTCTACGTGAGCATGATTTGCGTGAGAATAAATAACTTTTGACCATGACGTCGTAATAATTAACAATTTCTTAAATACTTAAATTTTGGTGGTTAAAAATCTGTGTTTTTCTTCACCTAAGAATCTTGCAAATTCGAAATCATGTCACATAACAAATAGTATATTCATATTATTTATATAAGCACTTTGTTTTTATTTATTATACATAAATAAAAATTTAACAATAAAAAGACTGTGCGTGAACATGCATGAAATTTTTTGGAAAATTTTCAACGTGCGTGAACATGCGTGAATTTTTTTTTTAAATGTCAGAGTGCGTGAATATACTTGAGGAGAATTTTCAAAGCAGTGAGCATGCGTGAGTGCGAGTTAAAAAGTACTCACGCGGCCATCTCTAATATCGACTGACAACATCAATGTTAAAATCGTAAGTTCTAGTATTGTTTAGTCATAAGAAAATGTATACCAATATGGACTACTACTAGTGGCGCAGTAGCTCCTGTGTGGTGCGTTCGTATTTTGATGCACTGTAAAATATGAATTTATTAAAATGTTTTAAGAAACAACAGGATGATTCTCTAAGTCTAGTGTATGCCCTTGCACGGTAGCATGATCGCACAAATTGTAAAACTACACATCAATCCATTTTGCAACACTTAAAAACTTTTCCTACAGCGATTCCCATGTATATGTTCAATGCAATGAAGTGTAGTATATTAAATGCAACTCTGCGCCTCTCTCTTACTCTCTGTTAACAATTATTTTTCATTTCTTATATATTACGGTTCTACGTTAATGTGCGTTCTCGAATCGTAGTATAATTTAGTATGATATTTTTGCATTTCGTGCTATCGTGCAATTATACTAGACTTAGAGAATCACCCTAATGTATTTTTACTTAATTTCCCTTACACGCAAAATTTTTAAATTTCAAATTCATGGCAAAATTGACAACTATCAAAGCAAATAAGCTTTCAGAAAATGTTTAGCAATCTTTTTGATGTCAGATCAGAGCTAGATTTGAGGTTACAAAAAATCATTCACATCAAAACTGACAAACTCCTACAAAATTTTGTAGGACTTTTACTAGAATTGAGGTGTAAGATACAAAAAAAAACTAAAATTTTGTATGTTTTCTGTGCTTTTCTTTCGGGAATTTTAAAAGCTTGAAATCGGATTGTCTCGTTGCTGAAATCATCTCACTGCTTTCATTTAAAACTGCGCGCTTATGAATATTTGTTTTGTGTTGTTGTCTTATTTTCGAAATCATTTAATTTAGAATCGCGCGTTTGTTTCTGTGGCCGCTCGCTTATAAATATTTTTGTTTTTGATAGTTTTTAGGAGACTATGAAAATTAAATCTAGATGTTAATTTTTCAAAGTCATGACTTAAGTTCATATCAATTTCGTTATTTGAAGTTATATATAAACAGGTTAATGAACAAATGTAGTCAACACAACCACAATGTATATAGAGACGGGCAAATCAAACGGCAGTTTAGGAATCCGCCACAATTCCTCATTAGTGATCTTAGTTATAGTTCTTAATCTTTCAATATAGGATATGAGAAAATGGTTCTAGGTGTCATTTTTTCTGGACGGGCCCCATTCGATCAGTTCATGATAGTTTTTAGGAGACTATGAAATGATTATGATATCAAATATTAGTAGCTTATATAGGATATTGAAAGATTAAGAACTATCACCATCTGATTTGCCCGTCTCTGTATACATTGTTGTTGTGATAACTACATTTGTTCATTAACCTGTATACATGTTTTTGTTTTCCTTGATCACATTTCGTTGTGCTTCTGTTGTCTTCTTTTACTGAAATTTTTGCAGAAAATAATTTCACTTTTATTTGTTGTGGCTCTGTTTTGTTTTTCCTACCATTTAATTTTTTTTGGACGTAAATTTCGTCAACTATGTTTTCGTTCTTTATAAATTACAAAGTTCAACACACAAAAAAATAACAAGGTTCTGAAAGTGGATTCTGATAGAACTCGAGAAAAAGATTATACGTGTCTCGGCGTTTTAAATTTTTATTTTTTTCTTAATAGATTAATTATAATAAACCATAGGACAACTTTAATATTTTTAATTTGGAAAAATTTTTTGCAAATTTCTTCCAAATTTGGCAATTCACATTGCTAATTAATTATTAAAATTATTAGGCTTTGAATTAACAATGATGCCAGAAGAATATCAAAAAATTCATAGAACTAGCTGATCAGACGATCGTTTCGGAACCATCTACGGTTCTTCATCAGTGATCTTTGTGATAGTTCCCTAATTTCAACAATCTATATAAGTGAAAATACTGTTAAGTAAATGGGCATTACAAAGACAGTTATTTTCACTGAATAGTATTGTATTATTGAAAGGAACTACCACTACCGTTCTATGTACTTTTTGCCATTCTTCTTTGACACTTGTATTATATATTAGTCAGATTTAGTTTTGCATCAAATCTTGTTTGTATGTTCAGCAATCTATAGTAGAATTTTTCGTAGAATATTTTCTTCCAACATATTTGCCCGTTAGCGCCCACCATTACGGGACTTTTTTGCCCTTTCGGAATAAGTTGCTTTTTTGACCCATTACAAGGGTTGATAGAGGGTTAATATAATCAAGAAATATGTTTTTAGTAAAGTTGAAGTTATTTTTAAGTTGTATTTTGAATAAGAAGTATTTCCTGCTGAATCTTGGACACCGAAATATTGTTGCCGTAATTGTTATATTGGTTTAATTTCATGGTCTATAGGCAATTTGTTGATGCAACTTATTCTAGTTGGATTTTTTAACTTATCCTCTAAAACCTACGAAACTCGATGAAATTTGAAATTAAAATGCGTTGGCTATGTCCTGGAGATTATATGGGTATTCACGGCTTGATGCAACATGCCCTTACGACGTTGTGAAAGTGCGGAAGTTTGACACCTTTCTACCTTCAAATTCGTAAGAAGAATCCAAAATATTTTCATTATTTTTCAATGAGATTGTAATATTTTGACAGTTAAACTATTTCGCATCTCCAATATTTGCATTGAACGCTCACATCTTAGTGTTTTAAGTCGCACTTTCGTAATTTCGCATCAACGCGTGAATACCCATTATAATTCACTAACTACACCTGCGGTCACGCACATCTTACCACTACATTTTTCGCAGTATTTTTCAAATTTTACAGCTTTCAAATTTGTTGATTTCAAATTCCATATAAAATGAAAAAAAGGATAATATTGATTTTCATATATTTATTTCGTTTTCCAAAATTTTTCAATTTTTAAACAATTTAAAAAAATTTGTGTTTTGTTTTCTTGAACATTAGATAAAGCAATATTCTAATCTTAAATTGAGTTAGATGTGGACCCGACTTTGGATGCAATAACAGCTTCGATTCGAGTAGGCATTGACTCAACATGGTTTTGAAAAACACTTTATCTAAAGTTATAAAAAAATAAAACAAAAAATTTTGTAATTTGTTTAAAATTGAAAAATTTTGGAAAACTAAATAAATATATGAAAATCAATATTGTCCCTTTTGTTCATTTTATATTGAAAGGACGAAAAATACTCATTTGAAATCAACACAATTTGTTAAATAGCGTATATTTATCTATTAAGCAAATGTTTAAGAAATTTGAACACTGCGAAAAATGTAGTGATAAGGTGTGCGTGACCGCAGGTGTATATTTGCACAAATAAAGCTGTATTGGATTTAACCCTTATATTGCCACCACGGTCTGGCCAGACCTTTTTCATTTTTGTTGTAAATTTTTTTATTATTTGTAATATCACTGATTTCCAAAATCCATGATATCTTTAAATGACTATTTCTAAATAGATTTATAAAAAAATCGGAGTCCTAAGGTATGAAGGGGGCCAGATTTTGGTGTTTTCAAAATTTTAGTCATATTGGTACCACCACGGTCTAGCAAGACCGTATGCATTTTCTCATAGTTTTTCCGATATTTTTCCTTTACTTAGTCGTTAGTAACGTGTTGTTTGTATGCATATAAACATTATCATCCTTTCTTTTTGAAATGTAAGCCTATTTTACTATGAAAACAAAAGTTTTGAATCAACAAGCACCATCACACAAACGACCATTTGAAATGTAATTGAAAATTAAAAATCATAAATGATCATAGAAAAGAAAACCTTTATCATCTTCATTTTTTGATTCCTCAGATATGCCGTTTAAAGTATTTTCTTTGTATGAGAGTTGCCGTGCCCACTTGCCCAAAAAAATATCACACAAAACTTTTTGCCACTCCGTCGTTTTCAATTTCAAACGCATGTTTCCTGGAGCATGGTGTTGTCAACCAACCCCTTTACACCAAATCTCAGTACTATAATATGTGTGGTTTCGGAGATATACTCAAAATAGCATGAAGATTGCATGGGAGATGTCACGCCCACTTGAACACAAATTCAGTGCTTGAGATATCCCATAATAAATATTCAGGTTATATTATATTTTCCAACCCCATCCACATTTTTACTATATCATGGTATTGTCAGCCAGCGTTCGTGCACGCAGGACGCAGTAAACTGCAGTACTGTACTATGAATGGTATACTAAAAAAAGTATAAGGTTTGTATGGGAGATATCCTGCCCACTTGTAATTACAAACTTTTACCAAGTCAATAGTAAGGTCAGAGACATAAAGCAGTATTATATAAACTTTTATGTCTTTCAGGAGATATAGCCGGACATACAAACAGATTTTCACTTTTATGTGGGTCATTCTCTGTCAATGGGAGACCCCCCCCCCCCCTGTCCAAAATTGGTTAAGGTATTTTAGGGCATGTTTGAGCTCAAATGAAAGCTTGTTATCTCTAGTTTCGAATGGGACAGTTGAGACAGGAAAAACTGTTTTTTGAGATTTTTCATTTTTTGAGGTTAGGGACGACACATAACATTTCCTGTAGAAAATAATATTAGATTTATGTTTATCAACTGAAATGGCGTTGATGCAAAACTAACAAGTTGTCTAATGGTTTATTATAATTAATCTGTTAGAAATAGGCAAACTTTAGGTCCGCGTAAAAAGAAAATTAGACGAAAACTTTTAAAACGCCGAGACACGTATAATTTTGTTTTCTCGAGTTCTATCAGAATCCACTTTCATAACTTTGTTATTTTTGAAAAAATTGATTTTTGTAGGACAGTGTTATTATGTTTGCTCGTAATAAATATTTCGTTGTATCTTATTTGGTGTCCGTTTTCATAAATGAACTATATCTCATCGAATTTTTACCAAATTTGTTTTCTTTTCGTGAATTCATGCAAATTCAAAATTTACTGTATAATTCACTTCGGTACATAACCTCAACTCTGTATTAAAGTGGTGGTCATTTCATTTTGTTGCTGCCCAACGTACTGTCGCTGCTATTGATCTATTGTGATGACACAAAGCGAGACTATCGGTTTCTTAGCAAGTCTAGATATGTGATAATATATTGTTTTTCATAACCAGCATCGCCTTTTTATTTATTTCTAATCATGGCTAAATAATAAGCAGCAGCGCTACAAAAGCAAAATCGATCGTATAGTTTGTTTTTGTATGCAGGGTTGGAAATCCCTTCTTTCAAATTCATAACAAAGCAGCTGACTTATTTTACTCGCATATTTTTATTAATCAAGTAAAAACATAACATAAGAATCAGACGAATAAATCGGGAAGAAGAAAAGAGCTATGCTGGTGACATAACCTTATTATTGAGCCTTGTTTCTAATTATCATTTTATTGGGTTGCGAACGAAATTTTGGAATAAAGAAATGGACGCTGGCGAATAAATAAGTAAAGGCAAACAATTAACACAAGTAGAGTGTATGCTCGTTCATTTATTACTAAAATTGCAATGTCGATAACAGTAGATCAACGTTAAAATATAACTAAACGAAAGTGAGTGAGACCGCAAATGCATACATTTGCACTCTTTATACGCACTGCTTTATAATATGCATAAAATATGCGTATTAACAGCGTTAACAGTTTCATTTCGTACGCGCTCTCAGTTGTTGTCGTTGATAGAGAATCGACAGTCGACAAACGCTTTGATTCTCTTTTGGCACTAATGAACGCATATGTGAACGTACCTGTGTCATATGTTCAGCTGACATTGATTCCAAGCGTAAATTCTAGTTATTTCACGACAAACGCAAAACGAATTGAATTAAAATCAAAAATCTGAGCACAAGCGAGCACTCCAACTAGGCCAACACTCACACTGCAAGAAAAATTCACTTCAAATAGACTTTATGAGGAATTTCAAATAAGCTGAATGTTTTATTTCGTTATAAATGAAATTAAAAAACACAAGCCAATGAAGTAAAAAATTTAGCGATTGAAAAATTTCATTTGCTTGTTATTTGCTTGTGTTTCGTTTAGTTCACAAGAAGTTTCACTTCTGCCTTGTGTTCGTTAATACACAATTTAGTTTTTCTGACCAAAATTACTAAGCAAAACAGACATTTTATTCTAACAAAGGCTCGAATCAAAACGGGAGATAAGTGCTTATTTGAATCTAAAATTATCTACAGTGGCATAAAAAAAGTAACAAGAAGAATAATATTTTAGCACAATTTCAAAAAAGTACGCCGTAATTATTCTTATGTCATAATCATATTCTGACCGTTCGTATGACGTATCACGTAATACTATGTTCCCATTGTGCCGAAATTGCGTAGTTTCGATATTTTTTATGGTTTCGGCTGAAACTGCATTTGGATGCCCAATTTCCACATGTAAAAAATGTCAAGTGAAGCCACGGAAATAATGCAGTTGCATCGAAACTGCGTTGAAGCTAAGCAAAAAATCGAATGCGACCCTAAATTCATTACTGAAATGAATTTGATCTGATATTTCTATACTGTTTTGGTTTTCATTTGTGTTTTTTTGTTGTAATATGTATTTTCATTTTGTCCAATTGTAATGGAAAAACGTATGTAAAAAAAATGAAATGTGTGGAGTTCGCGAGAGGAGATCATTGCCGACCTATGGGCAGAAAAGGTGCAGGAGCTACGAAGAGTAAAAAAGATTTTGTTTATCATTTTCATTCTCCTCGTATTGCAATGGCTAAGACTGAAATAATTAGCAATAATTGTATTTTCCGCCGACATTTTACCATAAGAAATAGACAATGAACTGCCAAACGAAACCATGATAGAAACTAACTTCACAATGTAAACGGTTGCAGTTTCATTCAAAACCATTTACCGAAACTACGCAATTTCGGCTCAATAAAGTATAATTTAGTTTCGTACGATTTTCGATTCATTCACGGATTATTCGATTCGACCAAAACTCTTTACGCAGCGATTTTTAATTCTGCGGAATTTTCTGCCTCACTCTAAGTAATTTGTATGCGGTCGTAAATGGTATGTGCGTTGACTACTATGCGGGATGCCTACAAAATATCTATACCTCTTGGCGGCTACCAACAAACCTCCAAAGGGTAAAAATTGCCTAATGCTATAACAGAATTGCAAACAGACGATGGAAAAACTACCTAAAGCACAGATTTGTAACTGAGATGATTTTTCCTCGTACGGTTTTTCGTCATCTTAAACTAATTTTAATTTTCCTGTCGAGCTGCAACATATGTTAGCTTTCGTCCTAAATACGAATTTCGATTAGCAACTGATTTAAGTATTCGCAAATTCTACAATCTCTGGAATTACTTTTTATCTTAACCCTTAAGTACTGCAAAGAAAAAAATTACGTAAATGCTGATGTTAGTCTGTGAGATCAACTCTTGATACTGCTGTGGATTACTCTCTGCCCAAATACTGCATCACTGAAGATGATTTTTTTTGCCAATGTTAGGTTAGGTTTGGATGGCGTGTGCGAATATAAATATATACCCGCACTTTCAATCGGAGACTTAATTGTCCATTGTGATTGCTTTCATTTAATTCCCAGGAAGAGGCACGTCTCTAACCACGGTTTCCGTCAGCGATCCAGGTAATGTCTATATTGAACCATTTGGTTCTCCGGATGAAGGGAACTGATAGTTCCACTTTTGTTATCTCTATTAGACTATTAAAAAAGCCCGATCCTAAACTCCAATGAGTCTACTTATCTGCAGCCTTGGACATTGACATAGAAAATGAAGAATCGTTTCTGTCTCTTCTTTATCAAAACAACTTCTGCACAGTCTGCTCGTGGGAATACACCACCGTTGGAGCATTAATACAATATCACAATATCTAGTTATGACTTCTGTGAGCAGACGTACTGCAGATTTGTTGTGCCCTAAGACGGGTCCTTAGTCATAGGATTCGTGAAACTTCATAGTCATTTAGGTTAGTCCAAGCGTCATTTGACACCGCGATGGTGTACTCGTATTTTCTCCTAAATAGTTCAAACATCGGAGATTCTATAGAGGTATCCGCCTCGTTTATGTCCATTTCAGAACCCCTTCTGGCCATTTCGTTCCCTTCAATATTGTTATATCACGGGTTCCTTTACAGCAGAGAATAACCTTGTAGTGCTCAATGGCCATCAGTGAAGCACGACATTTCTTTACAATCTTTCATTTAACTATTTTGGATTCTATTGCTTTCATTGCAGCCTGACTGTCAGTAAAGATATTGATATTCTTGTAGATGTCGAGCAGCTTTCTCAGTAGCAAAAATCTCTGCCTGAAAAACGCTGCAGCTGACAGGAAGACGATACGACAAGTCTTAGCTGCAGGTCTTCGTAATAGAGACCAACTCCAATTTCGTTCTCCATCTTTGAGCCATTGGTGAAGATGGTAATACCAGCATTACCTGTTGTTGAATTTTCTTAGTCTGAGAGTTCCTTTTGCGGCACAGCCTTGAACCTGTAGCGGTAAGAGATGAAAAATCATGTTTAGACCTTCCTGAGATGCACTACTTACAACTCCTGAGATCCCCAGGCTGACAAGTCTCTGTACTTTTCCCATGCGAGCTTGGTTGCCCTTCTTACCCAACGCCTGGCATCAGACGAGGGATCCATAGGTGATGATGCGTCGAATGATTGTGGTGTACATTTCATGAATAACGTACGGTGACAATCCCCATCTTTCCCCAAAGGTCATTTTACAGGTATAGTATACTGCCAGTCCCTTCTTCGTTCTCTCTTCGATATTCTTTCTCCAATTTAGTTTTGAGTCCAGAATGGTACCGAGATACCTTGCTTCCGAAGAGAGATTCAGTATCACTTCATCCAGCTTTGGTAAGGAAAACTTAGGTATTTTTGTTTTCCTCGTGAACAAGACTAGCCCAGTCTTAGCAGGATTGACTGCTAAGACGTTCCGCTAGGCCCAGTCGCAAATTTCTCTAAGTGCTGATTTCATAAGCTCACTAATCGTCGACAAGAATTTTTCAGAGATTAATACTGCTATGTCGACAGCGTAGGCTACAACCCTCGTCCTCTTTTCCTTGAAGGTTCGTAGAATCTCATTTACTACTAGCAGCCATAGGAGGGGTGACAGTTACCCCCCTTGCGGCGTTCCCCTCGTAGTTCTCTTGCTTACGGAGCCCGTACCAGTAGCAGCGTTAATGACTACCTCTCAGCATAGTTCCAATCCATGTCACTATAAAATCCTTAACTCCATGATCTGTCAACGCCTTACAAATGGCTTCCGTGTTTACATTATTGAAGGTTCCTTTAATGTCAAGAAAACCTACTAAATTGTGCTCTTTAAAATCCAAATGACTAGTGGTACTAACAACTTCGAGAAAAGCGCTATCCACTGATCTACCTTTGCGGTATGCGTGCTGCGCGATATCCATTGTGTGAATGCTGATAGCCCCTCTGATAAGCATGTCAATTAACCTTTCAAGTGTTTTTAAAATATCGGCCTATAATCTTTTGCGATCACTCTGATTTAGTTTTCCTGCTTTTGGAATGAAAACCACCCTAACCTCTCTCCAAAACTTTGGCACGTGCCCATCTGTTAGACATCTTGAAAAGATTTGCACTATATGACGCACCACGCTCTCAAGAGAATGTTGTAGCATGGCTGATATAATTCCATCTAGTCCGCTGATATAAACGGATTGAACTTATCAACCTCTTCACTATTCATCTGACTTTCGATGGCGGTCAAGTCCGTGCAACCTAGAAAGTGTGTCTTCATCAGAACCTCAAGAGACCCCTAGCCCGAGTCTGTCCTTGAGCGATCTATCTTCTGAATATTGCCGAGAACTGTAGTTGTTCCAGACAGTATTTTTCGAAGTCTTGATGCTTCATTTACAGTCTCCAGGGTTTCACAGAACCGTTGCTAGGAGTCCCTTTTTGCAGTCTTTATTCTATTGTTGTATTCATTAAAACTGTCCCTATACTTATTCCAATCCTCTTCTAGTCGGCTTAACTTGATAAAAATGGACTCACCTCTACCATTGGTGTCGGTACTGCCCCAAAGTTCATTGTGGTGATTTGCGTCACAGCCAGCCACCAAGCTCAATCCGAGTGACTCCGAATATGCGACCAGTTACTGGATATATTGTAGGGGTAATCCTTCCTCATCGTATGGAAAGTATGCAGACGTTAGCAAACAAGCTATGCTTGTGCCTGTGTTCTCTTACCACCGTTGGGAGGTCTCCAGTACTGTAGGGAGTTAAAAGAACAAGATTGATGCTCTTCTTGGCAACAATACAGATTTTTATCTTACCTTGGGCTTGTAGAACATAGAGGCGGTAGCTGCTTAAACCCAGTCCGTTAACCCTGCCTCTGACAAGCCAGTGTTCTTGAACAAGAGCTACGTCTCCCCCCTTTTCTGTGATGAACTTTATTGGGTCGAGAGAGGCTGAAGTGGAGAGGTGCAAATTAATTTGCAACATTTCCACCTTCTTCTCTGTTGGTTTGTGACCCCTCAGAAACACGAACCTTTAAGGCGCTTAACCCGAACCTGATGCTGCCCTCACGGCTCCTTAGTTTGGTTAGTGACGTCTGGTCTACTGCGATCAGCGTGTCACTACCCACTCTATTTTTGAAGGGCGTCATGGAGACAACCTGCCACTCCGATGTACCAAGCGTATGGTTTTGACGCCCAATAAGTAAGTTTCAGTACAGATTCCTGATCCGAATCCGGAGGAAGAATCCATACTGATATTATCGGTAGAAACGTAAGCCGAGAGCGACGACGCGTTAAGAAATTTAGGGATTTTTTGTTGCTGCAACCAACAACTTTAACACCTTTCTGCCAGACAGCCCCATCGAAAATTAGCTCCTCACTGTCAGCCCTCAGTATCGCCTCCATCAGCTTAACATGTTCTCTGGCGTTATCTTCTCAACAGGGTTGACATTGTCGATGTTGGCCATTTGCAGCTGCATCGGAGAGTTGAAGAAGGCCGAAGTTTTCGGCTTTTTCAACTCCCTCGAATTAAACCATCAGAGCGGACCCTTTTCAGAGCCTTGCCCGATGGGGAACTCTGTTTTTTATTTGCATTGGTGGCATGCTAACACTTCCACTTGTGGCCTGGTCCGTTGGCTTCTACGAGGAGGTAGCAGCGTTATTCTTCTCGAACTTTGCAGACTCAGTATTTTGCGTGCATTCTGGAAGCCGCAATTTTCATCTGAAATCATTTTATTAAATGTCTCTCTTCTATATGAACCTAAATGTTATCAAAAAAATAGAAAATTGAATTTTTTACAGGGGTCAAAACAAAAAAGCATGATTTTTTGTCGTGTTTTACAACTTTTTTTCCAAAAAAAGATTATGTTCCGATTTTAGGTTCATATAGAGCGCAAAAAGTAACTGCCAATTTTCAAAACGATTGGTTGAAAACTTTTCACACTAGCGTTTACGCAAGTTCAAAAAAAGTCGTTTTGAGAAAAACACGTTTGAAAAACGTGGCGCGGGGCCTGAAGGACAGCTACTCATTTTAATGGCTTGTAACAATAGAACGAGTCGGAATTTTCATTTAAAATTATGGGAACATATTTTTTAATAGTTTTACTAACAATTTATGAAATAAAAAAAAATCGATTTTTTGAACCGTCTAACCCTTTTTCCCCCCTGAATGGAAAAAGCTGTAGGCAGCTGGTGGGATTATACACAGGTCACTTCTCTTAGGCCAAACATTTAAATATGATTGCCCTGGGAGCTCGGAAAAATAATGTGAAGGAACGGCTGACTACTTTCTTAGTGTCTGCCTCGCTTTCTGTTGGCACTGGAGTATTGAGAGAAGAACATCTGAGCTCTTTAACAACGCAGGATCTGCCAAGATTTATTAATAAAATAGATTTAAAGTAGAGCAACAGGATATAGTACAATGGACGTAAAACTTGACTGAGTGCTGTGTTCTTGAATACTTCTTTTGCAGTTCCTACAAAAAAAAGGGGTTACGTTCTGCTAATCGAAAATATTAGGGACCTCCTCCTCTTGTCCGAAATTGGTTAAGGTATTTTAGGGTGTATTTGGGCTCAAATGAAAGCTTATTATCTCTTGTGCCGCATGGCTTTTTTTGATTTAACATGATGGTGAACCAATATAGCGTCTGCAAGTCCACTACTTCACCTTGAGAGAATAGTTTTATCAAGCATACGTTTACCCAAGTCATCATAAGAGAACAGATAAACCCTTTTTTCGTATATATTTTTTCGCTGAATACGAATCTAATGTTATTTTTCACGGGAAATGTTGCGTGTTGTCCCTAACCTCAAAAAATAAAAAAATCCCAAAAACAGTTTTTCGTGTCTAACATTCACCCAAGCCATCAGAAAACTTCCCAAAAAACTTATTCCTCATTTTTCATTTTTTTCACTCTAATTAATTAAGCATCCACAAAAACTTATACATCATTTCTAATTTTTTCATTCTAATTAAGCACCCGAAAGGAAACAGAGACCTACTATGATCACGTCGTTGTTTCTGAGTAACGCTAAAAGTGTTTCAATTAAAAATTTTAAAACCTTTATTTTTAATTTTAAAATCTTACCTCAAAAGTGTTTCCGCCCCATCAAAGTGCCCGTCGCAGCGAAAAAGATTTCCTTTCTAGTGTAAAATAGTGAGGCTTTAAACGGCAATGGCCCAGTCTAATGTATAGGGATAAAAGTACAAATCGATCATGATTTTCGAAAATCTTAGGAACCAATTTGATGCCGTATATTCTTCTTGTGTATATCCAAAAGCGGGAAAACAATAATTATGTGAACATATCGCTCATTTACTAAAAGACTGTAATAAGTCAAAATTCATTATGTCACGCTTCATATTGTGTAAAAATTTCATATTAATATCTTTATCTTGTATACTCTGCGCGTGAGAATTATACGATTTCTTCTTTTTTCTGCAAAGTGGGAGTCAATTGAAAACTTTAAACGCGTTTTCTGCAAAATCACGTTTTTTGAGTTATGACAGTATTTTAGTAAATGAGCGATATGTATGTAAGAGGAACGATTTTTTGAGAAAAAAGGATAAAATATAAGATGGAGGCCAGAAATGAATTTCTTGACCCTAAAAATTCTGGTGCAGAAAATTAAAAAAAAAAAAATGGTCGGTTTACAAATTGCACTTCAGTGCAAGGAAACATTCAACTTTAATTTTCCTAACTTTTGCTACCAAGTCCACTTTGAAATATTTTTTAGTTCAAATTAGAGGCCGAAAATATACTTCTGATCTAAAAAATATTTCAAAAGAGGCTAGAAAAGGGGGTTAAAAAATAAAGTGTATCATCTTGTATTTAGTCTCTTTTCTCAAAAAGCAAAACATGACTAGTTCGTATATATCCTTGGTTTTCCTTGAAAACTGGTTATCTGGCAAATCATAAACTACCATAGTATCATTTTCAATTTTTTCGAGTAAAATTTTACGTCAAAAAATTTAAAATTTTATGTGTGGACGTCAAAAGATTTGATCTCCTGCCTCTGATTTTTATAAATAATGAATTTTTTCTTCTCATAGAAATAAAGCCTCATCTCAAATTACTTATATAATATCATAGTTTAAATCTACATATGTATATGTATATATAAAATAATATACACTAACCGATAATAATACATAGTATGTAGATTAAATCAAGACTTCTTGTAAAAAAAAATTATGAAAATAAAAGCAATAACTTTTCGTTCTCCTAAATATACTTATATTATAGCATGTAGTTCAATGTGTAATAGTCGCTGTTAAGACTATCGGAAATATTGTCCTAGTGACATGCCTACTACAATTCATGTTTGCCGTAATAGGAGTCCAATTATTTAAGGTATGAATTTGTTTGAGTTTTCTCATCCAAACTAGAACCAAAATACAAAAAAAAAAAGTCTGAAAGAAAAGGACTAAGTAAAAAAAGAATTTAATATTATATTTTTAAGCGTGCGCTCTGTTTTGTTTGTTTATTATTTCATGTTTTTTATGCGTTTTATTTATCTCTGGATTGTTGTTATTTGTTCCAATATATTTTACTAATACTTCGTTTCGCATCTCTTTTTCCAAAAATACTATTTCCTTATTTTTAAAGTTAAAACTCTGTTTTTTAATATGTGCATATTCGGGCGGATCGATTTGTATGGACGATTTTTAATGCTGTATCCGCCAAGAAATTTCTAAAAAGTCTTGAAAAGAGAAAAATTTTGGTATATATATTCTTAAATTTGGACATAATTTTCGCCTTCCCGGATTCATGACGGATTTGGAAAATGAAAATCGATCCAGCCTAGTGCATATATTGTACATTTATATTAGTCTGGTTCTTATTTTATTTTTTTTCGATTTTGTAAGTGGTCACCAAAACTAACAGAAATTTTATAAAATTGGAATTTACAAGCACTGTAAGAAATACAAAGCAGTTTTGTAGCAATAATAAAGGTAAAGTAATTTTGACGTCAGAATCTTGAAAGATTTTGCGATTCGAATATTTTTCAATAAAAAGCGCGAATTTTGGGATGTTCACAACTCTCAATTTGGTCATGGTATTCATTTGAAATGCATGCAATTTTAATTTTGTCATCGTCATATTGTGATTACAGTTCCCCAATCCATTTTGCGTAAAATAACTAATTTCATTGATAAAATTATGAAATATAAAAATTATTATAAAATTCCTGAAACACAGGAAAAGTTAGAGCTAGGATTTTTTTACAAAAGTATGAAAGCCTAATTTCTATCTTTTAATTGAATTTCAATCAATGTTTCAAAAGTTTTAAAAAATTATGAGAACACGTTTAAAATGAGAATTGGATTCGATTTCAAATTTTAGTTTTTTAAAAGCATTAGAAACCGGGCCTTTCCGAGGGAAAAATGCTATCTCAGAAATATGTCAAAATGTGTTTTAATCTATAAAGCTACAGTGTTCAATTTGATTCAAAGGAAGAACAAAATTTTTTCTTTTCCATTGTGACGATTTTCAAAAACTCTCAAAACCTGATCACTCTAATATAAATATATCTATGTACCACATACATATTTTTTTTTTGAAAAGTATTCAATTATATTTCATTTACTAAAGAATAAATTTTGTAATTTCTAGTTTTTATACTTTGTTGTTTTTTAACTACAAAACTCAATTGTTTGTTTTTTTTTGTTTCAATTATGAAGCGCAAAAGTACGACAGCTAATTATGGAATTTGTGCTAGTTAAATGCTGACCAAATGCAACATCAACAAATTTTTTATTAGGGTGTTGAATTGTGAATAACCTTAGTATTCTCATATGTTTTTGTTGATTTAGTTCGGGAAAACTAAGCATTTTTTTATTACAACTACTGCTTTCATTACATGTTAAGTGTGTTATTATTTTATTAATATTATGTTTTATTTGTTATGTGACCAAAACTAATAACCAACAAAAATATAAAATCAAATAATAAACTAATGAACAATCCGATTTCTGAAAAAGATTTTGATAGACACTAGTCGTGGTCGTTGGAGAATAACTGTATACTATTTTTTTTTTTACCAATAACATGCAAATGTTTGAAATCAAACTGATCGAAAAATTAATAATTTTTCTTAATATTCCTAAAAAATACTAATGGCAACTTAGAATCAAATAAAACTTACAAATACTTTTATTATTATGCAAAAAAGTTAACAAAATATTTAACATATTAACACTTTTAATCCCAAATAAAAAATGTAGGAAAACTAAGTTATCTGATTTGCATTATTCTTCATAAGGATAACAACAATATCAGGCAGTAGTCTATTTTTGTTTGAATAAAGAGCGAAAGCTTTTAACTTTTGTCAGATTCTACCCACACAAATGTGTTGGTAACCACTGAAAGGCTTAAAATAATTACTTAATTACTCAGTTGGTACTACAACCGATGGTCGATCTTGGCCCCCTCAATGAAGCTTCGCCAGTCGCTTTTGCTATGCGCGCCAGTTGGTAAGGCAATATGCCACGTCCTCTTCTCTTCTGCGCGCTCCACCACCGTGGCCCGAATAGAACACCTTCCTAGCAGGACCCTTTTCTTCCATTCGCTCAACATGGCCTACCCAGCGAAGCCGTGGGATTTTTATGCGCTTGACTACGTCAATGCCAATATATAGTTCATGGTTCCATCTTATTCGGTATACGTCGTCCACACATATTGGCCCATAAATCGTGAGGAGTATCTTCCTCTCGAACGCGCCTTACAGCCTCTCATCTTTGGTGGTAAATGCCCATGTCTCAGCGTCATACATCAGGACGGCAAGAATGAGAGACTTACAGAGCGTTATTTTTGTCCGTCGAGAGGAGACTTTGATTTTCAATTGCCTACTGAGGCCGTTGTAACACCTATTGGCAAGAGTCAACCTTTACATGGTCACAAGACTGACATTATTGTTGTTATAGATGCTGGATACGAAGTAGACGAAATCCTTTACGACTTCAAAAGTATAATTACACTGGAATACAAAATTTCACTTTAAAAATATAACATGAACCAAAGTATGTTTTCTAAACTAATTTGAGGACGCTGAACACTAAAATCATATTCATTTTTTTTCTATGGGTAAGTTTCCGAGATATGACAAAATAACGGCTTTTCAGGTTACAGTTTTACTTACCGGTTAATATCTATTTACCTATAGTATCGACTGATCCAAGTTTTGTAATAGGTTAGGTTAGGTTGGAGTGGCTGTCGAGAGACACACTTAGGCCTGAACGACCCATTGTGATACCACATAGTTTTGTAATACAGAAATTATAATTAAATTATGCGTCTTATGCTGTCAAATTTTTTAAAAGTGAATTATAAATGACTAAGATATAGATGCTGAAAGTTAAATTTTGGTGTGATTTTTGAGAAATTTTCACACAAGTCGTGGGCTAAGTTTTTTTTGTCATAAAAAGTAATCACAAAATCTAAAGTTTTATTTTTTTAATTGATATACCATTTCATTACAAAAATGTTAAGCATAAAACGATAGCAATCGGATAAAAAATGATAAAGTAATCAAGAATTGAGAAAAAATAAAATATTCTCGAAAACTCGATATTTTTCTCAAAATTCATTCTGCTGTAGAAAATGATGAGCCACCACTTGAACTTTTGCAATTTTTCGCTGTCGGGTCTTCCCAGATCAAGAGCCATCATGCCCTCAGCCCTGAAACTTTGATATCGTCTTTCGATTTCAGCCATACCTTGGTGGAACCGTTCGCTCTGCTCGTCACTTTCTGCACCCAGATTTGATTTGATGGAAAGAAGTCGAAATGGCTGAATAAAAGTTGCATCTTGGGAGGCATACTCGCACCTGAATTTTCGGAATTAAATTTATTTATAATTGAATAATTCAATAAGGGATTAACTTTAAATTCCCCGTAAATCAAACTTACCAATATCATTGTATATTTCCAACATTACGTCAATGAGTTGGGCATGATTGTCAGTTTTATAATTTCTCAAAAAATGTTTGAACAACATTCGCAAATGCTTCTCGTTTTGACGCACTCAGTAATCCAGCATCGAACAATTTGCGAATTTGAGGTTCAACGAATACGCCCGCTTTGATTTTTTGTAATGACAATTTCGAAAACCCTTTTTGTAATCATTTCATTGCGCTAGCGTTTTTTTTCAACGCTCTAACGAAATTCTTCATTAGACCAAACATGATGTGGAGGGGCGAAAGAATGATTTGGTTTTATCGAGCGTATCGTTAATAATATTGTGGCCCCCGAAGTATGTTGGTTTCGCTGCGGCCAAACATATTCAGAATAATAGTGTGCATGAAAATTTCAAGTGGTTCATCATTTTATAGACCAGAACGAATTTTAAGAAAAATTTCGAGTTTTCGAGAATATTTTATTTTTACTCAATCCTTGATTACTTTGTAATTTTTTATCCGACTGCTTTAGTTTTATGCTTAAAATTTTTGTAATGAATTGGTCTATTGATTAAAAAATAAAATGACTTGTGTGAAAATTTCTCAAAAATCACACCAAAATTTAATTTTCAACATCTATATCATTTATAATCCGATTTTAACAAAATTGGCAGCATTAAACTCGAAACCTTACCCATAGAAAAAAAAATGAATGTGATTTTCGTGTTCAGCGACCTCGAATTAGTTTGAAAAACATCCTTTGGTTCATGTTGTATTTAAACTGTATTCCAGTGTTATCAGCCGTATCATTTTGTAACTCTTTGTTTGTTGACACAAGATATTTCGTCTTGTCCTCGTTTACCACTAGACTCTTGGGTCTTTTCCAAGATATGGTCGATGGTAAATTTGCCAGGACTGAAGCCACTGTGATAAGTTCCAATCAACTTCTTGGCGATGGGCTTCAGTCTTTCAAATAATAAGCTTGATAAAACCCTTATATGTGATATTGAGAAGACCATCTGCTTTCGCAGCCTTATTGTTTTTAGCCGAGCGATGGTTGTTAAGACCTCGTCTTAGTCGGGCGGCGATACTTCAACACCGTCAGTGATTGTGGTCTCCGGAACAGCTTCTCCAATGGCAGAATGGTTGCCGTCATCGCCATTAAGCAGCTGTGAGAAGTGTTCGTTCCATAATCTCATAGTACCATGGACATTTGTTAACAGATTTTCGTCTTCGCTCCTGCAGAAAGAGGCGCCGGTCTAATTTCCCATGCATTCGATATTTGATCTGAAAAGACGTTTGTGATCCCTCCTCAACAGTGTTTATCTCTCCTTAGCAACTCGTTTTGCAATTAACTACAGGGTGGCTCTATATAAGAGGTTTTTTGCTACAGTAGCTTCGCGACACTCTCGATCGTACCACATATTTCTCCATCGATGATGGTAGCCTAGCACCTCTTCAGCAGCCGTATGCATTCAGCGGGAGATGTGTGTCCACTGCGCCCTTATATCATTAAGTTAAGGGGTGTTTTGCAATAGGAGTGAGAGCACGGTTCCCAGCTTTTCGATCTTTGAAATCGGGACAGGACTTGAAGTGAAAATTACCGAGCCTGAGGGGGGGCGCTGTATTCCGAGCAAGACATTCCTATAACACTGGAGTACAGTGAGAATATAACACGAATGGGAATACAGTTTTACTTACTGTTAAATATCTCGTCAACTATAGTTTCAGCTGAGCCTAGCTATGTTATTTAACCCTCACCAGTCCAAAAGTTTTGTATACCATATCGCGCGTGTACAAGACAAAAAACTAATCAAAATTGTAGATAAATTGAAATATTTGTTTTGGTTTTGTTTGTTTGCAATCTTTATTGAATAAAAATTGAATTGATTTTATACAGAAAATACAAAAAAACAAAAAACAAAATTATGTGAAAAATACCGCAAAATAAAGAAACTTCGGCGAATGTATACACTTGATAGTAAAAAAAGTATTTCATGCACTATTAGTGGTACATCTGGAACAAATAGAATATTGATTTTGGGGACGAAATATTACAAAAATTTTGCAAAAACCTAAAAATTTTTCCTTCTTTTTCGTGCAATGGAATATTCCACAATTCTAAGAATAACAATGCATGACAAACAAAAATAGTGCACAAAGAAAAAACATGTGGTTTCTAAGCTTTTATACGTGCGTATATAATAGGGACCGATTAGGGGTTTTCTCCATTGCGCCCATTTTGAGAACCAGCGACATCTCGTGAACATGGTGTTTTGATTATCTCCATAAATAAAGCTATTTTTGAAAATTTTCATAAGAATTTTTATTACAGAATATAACAACTTTGTATACAAGCGTATAAGGACGGTTGGCAACCGTGAGTGAAAGCCGTCCGTTGTGATTGTAGCTTTTCGACACCCAGCTTTCTCAGTGTACATATCCGTACACGATTTGCTGCAATCAAGTAGTGGTGAGAGTCGATGTTTGCACCATATATCGTGCGTACGTCTAGTACACTGGAAGCGTGCCTTCCATCGATCATAACGTCACCAATTTGATTCCGTATTTTTGATCAAGGTACAGCCAAGTGGCCTTATGAATATCTAGATGTTGGAATCTGGTGCTACTAACTGTCAGGTTCCGTGTTGCGGAAATCGTTTTTTTTTTTTGCATTTTAATGCATTGTAGAGAATGAGTGCCTCGGAGATAATTCTGCTGTTTAAGGATCCACCATGAAAAGAACATTTTTTTCAATATGTTAGTATTCAACAGTTTTTTCCCAAGGGTATTTTAGGAAAATGGGGATGTAAAGTACCGTTTTTGAGAGGAGGGTTTAAGTATAGAGAAAGGTCGTCATTATAAAAATTTTCTATCTCATTGAGCCAAACATCTTTGTTCAAGGTGTAAAATTAGTTTCTATTAAAATAACTATTTATTTTTCTTCAGTCCTTGAATACCCCAATCTTCAGACTTTAAAACCAAATTATGTAAAAACTAGACATAATAGAGAAAAACTAATTTTAAATTCGTTATAAGCGCTCTCAAATTATATATATATTCTTGACTTTAAGACTGCATCAAAATTTGACCAAATTCTTTAAATCAAATAAAAACAATTTGGGTTAGGGCCCTCAAATAATTCTCAATGTGCGCTTTAAAAAAAGTATGGTTATTCACGCGTTGATGTAAAAGAGCAAAATTGCGAAAGTGTGACTTTTTTTGCACTAACGTGTGAGCGTTCAATGCAAATATTGGATATGCGAAATAATTTAACTATCAAAATATTACCACCTAATGAAAATAATAAGCTGTTTATCAATTCGAAGTCATGTTCTGCCTCAATTTCGCATTGATTCGAAGCAGTGCGCAATTTGAAGAGTAGTGAAGATTTTTTGGCGATGTGTTTGTCATTGAAAAGATGTCAAACTTTCGCTATCCGCACTTTAACAACGTCGCAAGGGCATTTCGCACCAGCCCATGAATATCCATAGTATTGAGATATACGCATTTAAAGTTGTAAGTTTCTAACATTACATTTGGTTTTGACGCAGTACAGATGGCGTTAAAATGTGTGAATTTATCGTTTTTGTACAGTGACGATATGCATAGTTTTAAAATAGGATCTGAAATCTTTATCTTTAAAAATTAAAATTGTTAATATCTTCATATGTGTACATTAACGTGGACAGAGATGTATGGTGGAAAAAAATTCTTTTTTTGCGATTGATATATTGGGCCATTGTGAGTCTAGCGCCATCAACAGTTTTTCGAAAAACAGTTTATGGCAATAAGCTGACAATGATCCAATGTATCAATTGCGGGGCAAGAACATGAGTTTTCACATGAGCTCACCTTTGTGTACATAAAAAAACGACATTGTTGAAACTTTCATTGTGAAATGTGAAAAACACAACAACAAATAAGTATACAGAACGGTAGTGGTAGTTTTCTTTCAATATCTCTATTCAGTGAAGATATTTGGAATCAAATCTGGGATTCTTGGTTATGATTTCAAATATTAGTAGCTTCTATAGGATATTGAAAGATTAAGAACTATCACTAAGGTCACTGATGAGGATTTGCCCGTTTCTGTATATACTGTTGTTGTGATGACTACACACATACGTTCTTTAAGCCTGTTACACATTATTTAAATAAAAGTCTTTACATTTTTGATAATATTAGAAAGTGGTTTCAGATGAAGTTTTTTTTTTTTAAATATCTATGAATGATTTGAAAGCTGATGTCCATGTAACTTTTTTATCTTTAGAGGAAAGTTACCACATGTATCGTAATTGTATTTGCGTGTATAGTACTTTGCTACTAAGCTCTTGGTCAGTTCGATATTATTAGTGCTACTAGTGCTTTAAACTCTCAAAGTGACGAAACAAAATTCGGTTTTTACCTAACCAATCTGAAACCACTTTTAAAATGTATAAATTTGTGGAAAAAAACTTTAATTTAATGTGAAACTTTGCTATGATTTATTTATTTAGCTGAGACTCTAGTATGTTTACTTAAAAATAGATTTAGTAATAGATTATAAAAGCTATAATTCCTTTCTTACATTATTGCATACATATATCTATCCATTTATATTATTGTATATAAATATTTTAAAATTTTAAAATGCATTAATACCACAATTTTAGCGCTCACAAGTTTGTAAATGAAACCTTTTTATGTAACTCTTTTTTCTCTCTTTTTGTTTCTTTCCATATACTTACATGCACATTCGACTAAAAAAAACCGAATTTTCTACTCCAATCACGAAAAAATGTAATCCGCAAATTTATATTCTCATAAAAAAAAAAACACAATGAAACATTTATAATACTTTGATGCCTTCATTACCAATATATACTATTACTACTGCTACTACGTTCATCATACGCCCTCCTGCCTATGCAAAACATTACGTGTACGCGTGCGCCTGCGTACATTTTGTATGTTCATTCATTTTGTTTTCGCCTAAATTCTATCATCGTGTACCACCCGCAAACCTGCAACTGATTGAACCACGACAAAAAAAACAACAACAAAAAAAAAACAACTGCAACAAATATTCTAATAATATCATGCCTATCATGCCCTTGACCTCCCAATATTGCTTTTACAATTATCACAATTAATGCTACTTTCTTTACCGTTCATTTTTTATTTCATTTAACCTACTTTCAAATAAATTACAACAAATTACTGCTACTACTACTACTGCTACTACTACTACACATTACATTATACAATAATAATAAATACATTGTAATAATAATAAATACCACTACCACTATGCTACTTAAAACAAATACTAAAAAACTGAAACTTTTAAAATTGTTCATTATTTTCACAAAAATTAAAAATTGAATTGAATTGAAAAAAACTACTACTAATACTGGTACTATTGCTACTAATACTTCTCTTACTACTATTAAAAACACGAACTGTACATACATTATATTTATTTTGCTCTTGTTCAATCATATAAAATTTAATTTGAAATATTAGTATGTTGTAAAATGTGTCGTAGTTGCAATCAAAACAATTGGTAACATTATGCTGGTTACCTACTTGCTGCAATTCATGTTTGCTGTGATTGGAGTGCAACTTTTTAAGGTAAAATTTTTTAACATAATAAACTATGCGTATACATTAGATGGCTTATTTTGCTAAAGTATTTCAGATCTTCATTGTGACAGCAGAATATTAAATGGATGTTTTACAATGGGTTTGGGATCTTGTATGGAAAAAACATTTATCTTTCACATAAAAGAATTTCAGATTTCTATGCCTATGTAAAATAGGTTGCTTAAGAGAGTGGCGTACCCATTTTTTGATAAAGCTGAACCGAAAGCCACCCCTAGCACCTTAAGTGACCATTTGCACAGACAGTGGTAATTTTTTTAAAATTAAAGTACGTAGGTAATTCAATTTAGTTTATTTATAATACAAAAATTTTTCAAATCGAGTTATACTTGAACTAGTAAATTAACTTTTAGTGAACCCATGTCGAGTACAATCAAGTTCATTTTTAACAAATGTCGCCAAAAAAATTGCAAAAAACAAAGCAGATGTTGAAAACATTGCCTTAAATTAATTAAACTTACCAATTAAGAAGTAGGTACTAACTTTTAACATTTTCTCCATACTTAATAGCTTGCGTCAAAATTGTTGATTTATATCAATATGTAATATAACACGACCGTATAACACGATAGTTAGGTTCCAAAAAAGCATCGTGTTGTGCGAATTCATGTTATACGGAACAAGGAAGCAGTATAAAAACGGAGTTAGGCTCCAAGAATTTAGAAATCTGCCGTATTATATACGATATCGTATTATACGGCACAAGCAAGTAGTACAAAAACAGGGTTATGTTCCAAGAGTTTAAAAAACAACTGTCACATTCAGGGGCATTCATTTGATTCATGTATATTTTAACTTTTTGTACGGTTTGATACATTTTCTCTCTTTTATAAATAAATTAAAGTTTTTGTTTTTGGTTGTAAAAAGTAAACAGAAAAGTAAGTATACTGATTTTATATAAAAAAATTTTTAATAATAAGCACTTAACAGAAAATTTATTGGAACATTTGAAGAAAAAATTTGAATTTAACAAGCAAAAATGACAATGAAACTAAAACACAAAGTGAACTGGAATTTGATAAATATAACAAATAAAAATTTGAGTTGTAGTTAAATATCTTATTAAAAATTTAAAAAGTGATTTTAACTTCTAAATTATTTTCACTAATCGTGTTATACGACGGGTTCAGCTATTCGCAAATCGTGTTGGAAAGAAATCGTGCTATAGTGGCATCGTGTTATATGGGGGTTTCCGCTATTAACAAATCGTGTTGGAGCGAAACCGTGCTCTACAAATTCCGTGTTGTAAGTGGGAAACCTGTACATATAATACTGTAATTGACAGACGTAAAAATTGGTTGTGTATTAACGAACACAAGGCAGAAGTGAAACTTCTTGTGAACTAAACGAAACACAAGCAAATAAAAAGCAAATGAAATTTTTCAATCGCTAAATTTTTTACTTCATTGGCTTGTGTTTTTTAATTTCATTTGCTTGTGTTTCGTTTAGTTCACAAGAAGTTCCACTTCTGCCTTGTGTTCGTTAATACACAACCAATTTTTTTTTTGGGATTAATGCTAGAACAAAAATTGCAACTCTGTACCGGTAATTTCGATGACAATTGTAGCAAACTCTTTTGGTGTGCGACATCTTCATGTAAATCCTTGGACATTTGCGCCATCTGTGTGTGAAATGTATAACTGTCATAAACTTTAAGATGGCGACGCTACACATTGTTCTTTCTGCCATAAGCGTATGTGTGTGTGTAATTAATATGTTATATTAAATTAAAACTATTTATGAATCGTTTATTATATAGTTTGCTCGCGAATTCAGTTACGGAGTATTGATATTTAACCCCTCACGTATATTGCTCGACAAAATTATGTCGCATTGCAGACCTACGCGCGACGTCACATCCGGTTGGTTTTATTCTAGGACAAGAGAAAAGAAGTTTCACTTTAATAAAGATTACAAATTTCCACGATAAAACAATATTTTCAACTCCTGCTTTGTTTTTTCGTGCAATTTTTTGACAACATTTGTCAAAGGTGAACTTGATTATACTCGACATGGGTTCACTAAAAGTTAATTTACCTGTTCAAATATAACTCGGTTTTAAATAAACTAAATTGAATTACCTACAATCCTACTTACTTTAATTTTTAAAAAATTACCGCTATCTGGAAAATCCTAAGAGTTGAATTAAAAAATTCGTAAAAAAAGTGCCAAATTTTCACTTTATGCGCTAGAGGTGGCTTTCGGTTTAGTTGTATCAAAAACCTAGGTACGCCATTGGCTTTAGCGGCTTCCTTTACATAGGTATAGATATATGAAAATCTTTTATATGCAAGTTGAATGCTTTTTCCATACAAAATCCAAAACATATTGTAAAACAACCTTTAAAATCACTCTTTTCGGAGTAGCGCATCCAGTTTTCGCAAATTTAATTTTTTTTATTTCAATTGGTTTAGCAAAATGTACGGAGCAAATAAGCCATCTAGTATACATTAGATGGCTTATTTTTCTAAAGTATTTCAGATCTTCATTGTGACAGCAGAATATGAAAATATCGTGCTAAAAACCAATTAAAATGAAAAAAAAAATTTAAATTTGAGAAAACTGGATGCGCTACTCTTAAAACCGTAATTTTATAGGATGTTTTACAATAGGTTTGGGATTTTGTAATGAAAAAGCATTCAACTTGCATATAAAAGATTTTCAGATATCCATACCTACGTAAAAAATGCCGTTAAAGCGAATGGTATACCCATTTTTTTGATACAACTGAACACAAAGCCAATCATAACGCCTAAATTGGCACTTTTTTTTTACTAATTTTCAAATTCACCCGTTATGATTTTGAAGATAGCGGTAATTTTTAAAAAAAACTGAAGTACGTGGGATTGTAGGTAATTCAATTTAGTTTATTTAAAATATAAAAATTTTTCAAATCGAGTTATATTTAACTTTTAAATTAACTTTTAGTGAACCCATGTCGAGTACAATCAAGTTTACCTTTGACAAATGTCGTCAAAAAATTGCATGAAAAAACAAAGCAGGAGTTGAAAAAATTCTCTTATCGTGGAAATTTGTAAACTTTATTTCGTCTGTCAATTACAGTTATATATGTACAGGTTTCCCATGTACAACACGGCACTCGTAGAGCACGATTTCGCCCCAACACGATTTGTTAATAGCGGAAATCCTCATATAACACTATGCCACTATAGCACGATTTCCTTCCAACATGATTTGCGAATAGCTGAACCCCTCGTTTAACACGATTAGTGAAAAAATTTAGAAATTCAAATCGCTTTTTAAATTTGTTAATAAGCTATTGGACTACAACTCTAATTTTTATTTGTTAATTTTATCAAATTCCAGTTCACTCTGTGTTCTAGTTTTATTGTTATTTTTGCTTGTTAAATTCAAAACTTTTCTTTAAATGTTCCAATAAATTTTCTGTTAAGTGCTTATTATTAAAAATATTTTATATAAAATTAATATACTCACTTTCTATTTTTTTACTTTTTACAACCAAAAATAAAAACTTTAATTTATTTATAAGAGAGAGAAAATGTATCAAACCGTACATAAAGTTAAAATATACATAAATCAAATGAATGTCCCTGAATGTGACAGCTCGAACGAGCACTTATCCCAAAAAATTGTTTTTTAAACTCTTGGAACATAACCCTGTTTTTGTACTACTCGCTTGTCCCGTATAATACAATTTCGTATATAATACGGCAGATTTCTAAATTCATGGAAACTAACTCCGCTTTTTATACTGCTTCCTTGTTCCGTATAACATGAATTCGCACAACACGATGCTATTTTGGAACCTAACTATCGTGTTATACGGGGGACACCTGTATTACATATTGATATAAATCAACAATTTTGACGCAAGCGATTAAGTATGGAGAAAACTTTAAAAGTTAGTAGTTACTTCTTAATTGGTAAGTTTCACTAATTTAAGGTAATTTTTTCAACGTCTGTTTTGTTTTTTGCAAACTTTTGGCGACATTTTTCAAAGATGAACTTGATTGTACTCGACATGGGTTCACTAAAAGTTAATTTAAAAGTTTAAAGTTAAATATAACTCGATTTGAAAAATTTTTATATTTTAAATAAACTAAATTGAATTACCTACAATCCTACGTACTTTAATATAAAAAAATTACCGCTATTTTCAAAATCCTAACGGGTGAATTTGAAAATTAGTAAAAAAAAAGTGCAAATGGCTACTTTAGGCGCTACGCTTTGTGTTCAGTTGTATCAAAAAACTGGGTACGCCATTCGCTTTAACGGCATTTTTTACGTAGGTATGGATATCTGAAAATCTTTTATATGCAAGTTGAATGCTTTTTCATTACAAAATCCCAAACCTATTGAAAACATCATTTAAAATCGCATTTTTCGGAATAGCGCATACAGTTTTCGCAAATTTAAATTTTTTTTTCATTTTAATTGGTTTTTAGCACCCTATTTTCATATTCTGCTGTCACAATGAAGATTTTAAATACTTTAGCAAAATGTATGGAGCAAATAAGCCATCTAGTATACATACATAAAAATGATAACTATGTATAAATTAATAATAAAATGCTAGAATTTTTTGCGGTTTTCAAAGTGCCTACATTTAAATATTAAATATGAGTGGCAGCACTGCCACTTTTCTTCCACTTCACTATGAAGTTGATTGTCGTTAATATCTCGTTTTATATTATTTCCACTAGCATCGTTGTGATTTGTATCTTCAAAAAAATGGCACCATATCTCATATTTCATATCTCGAGCTACCCGGTTAATGTTACAAACATTTTTCTTAAGAATATTTCGCTTTTGGAGCTTTCCCCCTCAATTTAGATAGAGTTTGCATCGAATCACGTAAATCGGGATATCACAGTAAACAAAAACGAAAGTTTTTCGCCTTTACGTCATGTTTTTGAGATATTTTAATTTGAAACACGTAAATCATATAGAAATGACGTATGAGCTGCCTGACTTAAAAGAAATTTGCAATTTGTTGAGTGTTAATTTATACGATATTAATTATTTTTTTATGTATTTTAAAATGTATACTTTGTATTTTGAGAGTACATAAATAGTATATTTCAGTACATACTCAAGTAAAAACAAGGATTATTAGATGAACATGTATCCTATAAAGCTGCTTGTGCAGTGGGAATAATAATTTAACAAGTACTTTATTTTTAACAACACTTCTACTAAACCAATGTATTACTTAAAATTAAACTTAATGACTTGCACCATTTTTGCACGCAACGGCTCATATATTGGTTCCGTTTTTCCTTCTTCTTACATGCTACACTAATAGGAATTGTTTTGTTTGTTGTTGTTATCAGTGTAAAAAAAGCAGAATAGCAAAGCTGCATTCAATAAATTTTAGCGTTTTAATTATTACATAAAAAAATCGAAAAATTGTGTCGTATGTTCACTTATGTAGCTAACTGAATAATAAAATTGTATATATAAACTATTACGCAGTGGCACTGACTACTATGGTCTTCGGCCAGATATTAATTATGTTTAGGGTATTAGATACAAATCGCTGGAATATTTATAATATGTAGCAGGAAATTTGTCAACAGATTATAGAAATTATATGAAATATTTTTTCTGCAGTAACATTCTGAAATATATTATTAATTACTGTAAAATATTGCAATATTACACAGTCTTAAATAATGTAGAGCAATATTTCAGTTTTATAAATCAATATTTTGCAAATGTATCGAGTATCCGATATTGACCCTTTTTTTCGATACCTAGTAAAATACAGCGTCGAGTAAAAAAAGTACTTGAATCGAATGATAAGTATGGAGTATTTACTCGTGTTTACTTGTATCGAATCATCACTAGCTATGGACCAAAAATTTGTTTGAAGAAGAAATCAATCTTCTCCTCGATTTGGTCGAAAATAACACGAATGCTCTTTTCGACAATTTATTATTTATTTATCTTTATTTTTTATACACTCTTTTCGTTTTAAATTTCATAATCTGCTATTTTCATTTTTGCTATGCAGGGTTGCATGCGATTTATTTAAATGCCCAATATTGGGTAAATTAACTTCGAACTATGAAAAATAAAGTGTCAATTACAATTTAAATAAGCACTGTGAAATCGGGACTTAACGTCCTTCGTCAATTAAAAATTTCGAGAAATTTATTGTTTTTTTTGCATATTCTTAAGGAACGACATTTGAAAATATATCCCGATTTCACCCGTGTAAACAGCCATTTGGAGACTTTAATCGCGTTTTCCCAAAACGACATTTTCAAAATCGGTGAGCATGATTTCTAGAGAATCAGATAACAGATCTGAAATTTGGCATACTTCTTGGTCACAATTTATCAGGAATATAAATTGTCAAAGACTGAAAACATAATGACAATGTTAAAAACATGCAGTAAGTGCGAAAAGATTTTCGGTAGTACGCATTTAAGAAACAAAGGATGAGTTTCATCGAAGCATAATGTTAGACTTGACAGAAAGAACAGCTTTAAGAATAACACACTCATCAAAACAGTCGAAACAAAACTGAGGTTTCACATTATTATACCTGGTTTTCACTTTGTCAAATTCAATAAAATTTGCCAAAATGCATTTCATACAAGAAATGTTCTCTGTTTCTTTCTTTGACATAGAATAGGCTATAGTGGAAACCAGACATTAGGTAGAACAGGATCAATGCGGCAACAACACTGGCGACAGACGACAAGATTGTGTCAGCATCAAATGCTGTCGTGTTGTCAGCGACTTGATTACAATGAAGGTGGCAACGACAAACTAACTTAGCAGCTGATTTATTTATTTTAATGAATTTTTTGGTTTATTTTAATACCTTCGAAAACAACAGAGATAATCAAAATACAATTATTTAAGCCAATAATTTGTTTATCTTTCACTCTGTCTTTTGCCAAAATAAAATAGATCTAAATGAGCGACACCTATCGTCGTATTCCAGTGGCTCAATCTCGCGTTAAATTCGATCGGGTCTTAAAATCTGAACAAAATTCACATCAAAAACTAAACTAAAACTGAGAGCAAAATTCTTACCAAAAATCAGGTGGAAACTCAGACCAAAAACTATTTCTAAATTCAGGGCGAAAACCCCACCAAAAATCTTTTGGTCCAATCGACCAAAATTCGAACTAAAAGTTAGACAATAAAATCAGACTTTAAAACAGATCGAACAGAGCAATTTAAAAACAATTATCAAGCCCTCCAAAAGTAAGGCATCTATAAACTATTTATAAAATATAAAAAAAAGTTCTCAAAAGTTCACACTGCGCTATGGGGGTGGGGGGGGGATATTAGAAAAATCTACTATCTCGGTTTGAATCCAAAAATATATGGGTTTGCTCTCTATAGATCCCTCCTTATAATCTACACACAGGATAGATATTCCAATTAGGCGAGCCAGATCCTGGCTGTGCGAGTGTTGAAAGTTGCAATATCTTGTTTTAATACTATTAAAAGATATGATAAAAAATTAATTTAACGTTTTCTTATACCTAAAAAAAGACGACCTCGATAGCCTAGTGGATAGTGCACTAGACTTTCATCTGGGAGGTTCGGGTTCGATTCCCGTCTTCGTCTGGTGGTTAATTTTCATTACTTTCTTATATTCACTATCAATATGAAGTGTATGAGAATTATAAGATAGTGTACAAGTACACACATTGGTTGGTAATGGCAAAACCACCAAGCCGATAAAAAATTGCCACACCGCCGTTCGGAATCGGCGTTAAACTGTAGGTCCAACTATGTGGTATCACAATGGGCCGTTCAGGCCTAAGTGTGTCTCTCGACAGCCACTCCAACCTAACCTAACCTATACCTAAAAATGTTATGGAAAAAAATAATTTTTTTTTTATGGATTAGAAAAAAAAGCTAAGATTTGCTCCAAGCGAAAATAAAAACCATCATACTATGTGAAGCATCTACTTTAAACTATGTTATGAGTGCTTTGCAACTTTTTGCTACAGCTTGAATAACAAGCAAAAATATGACATCACAGAGCATTTAATTAATCATAGGTAGTTATTTAAGGCATTATATTTAATCCATTTTAAATGCTAATCAGACCAAAAATTGGTATACGGAATCAGTCTTAGTATGAAAAACTTTTTAATCATTAAATTACATGTGCTAGTATATATTGTCTTAGACATAAACCATGCTAAAAATTAGAACTATTGGACCATTATCACGCATACCTCTCATATAAATATAATCACAAAATAATGATAATTTTTTTTTTTTTGTTAACTATTTCAAAGTCTTACATGTATTAGAGGTAGGCGCGTCTGGATGAAAGTCTAGTGCACTATCCAGTAGACTATCGAGGTCGTCAATTGTGGACCGGCGTCATATTTTTCCCCTATTAGTGGTTGACAGCTACATTTGACAAGCTAACTTCGTTTATTTGAAGAATATATGTGATTTTTTATACAAAATTTCAGTACAGCTTTAGTTTATCGGAAATTTCTAATAGCTTTTTGGTACGAAAATAATTTTTCAAATGTAAATATACAATTTTGAGGTTAGGTTCTCTTCTGTAGAGAACTTCGGTTACATTATCAAAAAAAGCGAACATATTTACTATTCATATTTTATAATTTCGAACATTCGAAAAATTAACCGTGTTATCGCTTCGCTCTCAATAAAAATACACGTGAGCTCGACGCGATATTTGCCAAAAAACAAATAAGTTCGGAATACTACAAAAAAAATAACCGTCCTCAACCAATTGTGGCGTGGAAGAAGACATCGATATCTGCATAATTTGTAAAAAAATAAATATGCCCAAAAAAATGAACTTTCAAAACTACATCCATTGCAACGTGTGCGAACGAGCTGTTTACTTGGAATGTGCCGGAATGGCTGCAAGTTACTGGAGTTGCGAACATTGCATTTCAGTCTGATTTTCAGTGCCATTTTTCACGTAATTTCACTTTGTTTCTCCTTAATAATGAATATTCTGTCATTTTGAATCAAAAATCAAGTTTTTCAACCACAATTTCCCATTTTTAGTCGATTTACAAAGTGGTCCACAATTCCCCGAGATTTTTCAAAATCGCAAACACACAATTTTTGCACTAACTGATGTAACTTGTATAATTTTATACAATTTGACCAAACTGTCGTACTACAATTAAATTTTCAGAAAAAGTTATTTTTTTCGAGTTTTTAGCCAAAATGAAAATGCAGTCCCCAGTCTCCCGTACAAATTTTTGGATCAAAATCAAATTTTGAAAAAATGGAAAAAAATAAGATCCAAAATAGGAGGCCAAAAAGGTAAGCCAATAAAGAAATTCTAAAGTTCGAGAGTCTTAGTTTTTGGGATACCGAAATTTTATTTTTTACAAGTCGATTAAATTTCCTTTATGATGGGGAGGAGAGGTTGAACCCCCAAAATTCTCCCTGCGTTCCCTGAACTGGTAGTTTTGAAAGCTGTTATAGACTTAACCAACGACTTTTTTTAACCCTTTCAAGTAAAGTTGATCCATTTTGCAGATAAGGATTTACATACTTTTTTAAGCTAAAAGCGAAAGATAAGTTCCCCAAACTTTCTGTGAAGATAAATTCAATTAGTAAGCTACTAAATATCCCCATTACTCAAAATCTAAATAAATGACATATGAGTTCTTCTGTACCACAACAAACGCGTCATAAACTCATATCCAGTTTTATTTATTTTTTTATTACTACTATTATATTTGGATCCCAAACTTTGTTAAAGTTAAATGTAAAATAGTAAGATACCCTAAATTCATTTATTATTACTTTGTATGGTTACTTATTAGGTTAAATGTAAAATAGTTAAGTTTTTTTCCATGAATTATTCATTTCTTATTTTGCATAAACCTCTAAATTCATCATTGGTCATACATTATTTATTGTTTGTAATGCATGGTTTTCACTATGTCATATTCCCTGTCAAAAAGAGAGAAAGAGAGAATTTTCTAAATAAAATTTGCCAACACGTTGCCAAATTTGACTGAATTTGACATAGTGAAAACCAGGCATAAGTTCAATTTTTATACACAATTTTTTGTTGCTTAGGATGCTTTCTTTTACGCTCTAGAAAACTAACCTTAAATATCATAATGTTTAAGTTTATAGTTTCATGAAAAAAACTTTAACGACATTGAAAAAAAACTAAAAGGATACTTTTAGCCAAAACTTATTCAATTAACACAATACCAAGGAAACCTGGTTTGTATTTTTTATAGGCACGACATGATTTTTCATTGTTTGCACCCATAAATTTGCTTCGCTCATCACACAAATTTTAGCAAGTTAAATTAATTTCACAGCACATAAAACAGGTTCAATAATTATCCGAAAGAAGCTTATGCAAAAATACATTAAAGCGCGGTTCACGCAAAATTGGCACGCAGGAAAGTTGCTGTATCTTTTTAACCAGAACACTCAGAATAACAAATAATGCATCAATTGATAAGTTTAATATTGTGTTTTAATACTATAATATTAAAAGATTTAAATTTCTTTGTTGTGCAAAAAGTTCCGGGTATTCCTTTTAATGGACCCCATCAACCTTTGAACATCCGCTCTGGATACTTTTGCGGCTATTTGATTCCATTTTAGTAACATTGAATTCACATTTTTGACAATACCTGCATTTTTCTTCAACTTATATTTTGTAATAGCCCAGTATTTTTCGATCGTTCGAAGCTGGGGTCAATTGGGTGGATTCATATATATGGGCACTACATCTACTTTATTTGTCTGATACCAATCCATGGTTTTCTTAGAGTAGTGGCAACTGGCTAAATCAGGCCAAAACTTCACTGGCGAATGGTGGTGACGAACAAATGGCAATAGTCGTTTCAAAAGGCACTCTTTGATGTAAATATCAGACGTCATAGAAGAGGATGTCACAAATGCCCTGGATTTTAGACCACAGCTGCAAATAGCCTGCTTTCTTTGCAAATTTATCCATTTTTATGTACTTGAATTTTGAGGGTACATTACCACGATTCGTTGCCATATAAAATTTTTGACCTGGAAGCTGTTAAAGATAATATTTTACGTATGATTCGTCATCCACAATAATACATCCATTGAATTTGGTCAAAACATTATTATAAAGAAGACGGCACGTTTTTTTTGCCTGTTCTATTTGGATATTTTATAGCACTTTAGCCCAGCTTTTATGCGTATTCGTCTAGCAGTACTTTTCCTGGTATTGAATTTTTTGGCACGATCGCTATCCGATAGTCCGGGATTGCTTTTGATATACCTCAAGATCTTTGCCTTTAATTTTAGGTTGGTGGTTCCCGTTTTGTTCACAATTTTTTAAATTTATCAACACTAAGAGTTTCTTTATATCATTTTATAACTCTACATACATACCGTTCTTTTGGAGATATTTAACACTTTCGCAATCTTTGAACCAGACCACAACGGATTTTCAATAAATTTGTTCACAATCAATTTTCTCTTTGCAGCTTCCATTGTGCACACAATCACCAACTTGCGATCAATGAACCAGTAAAAAATTTGTTGTTCTTATGATTAGGGGCGACGTGGTGACCACAACAAAGCGTGCCAATTTGGCGTGAAACGCGCTTTACATATGTGTACGTGAATTTGAAAATTTTTCCTGACTTTGATTTAAATGCCAACCAAGCAATTTTTCCATCGGTTGGCAATTACTTAGTTACAATCGAAGCATAACCGTCGAAACTATTGTGACTTTTATGGGAAAATCTTTTCTATTTTTTTTTGTGTCGACAATTTCAAAAAATTATTAAAAATACTAAATAATTAAAAGATGTGTAAAAAAAAATTTTGTATGTAGATAAAACCTTCCTCTGTCGATAGAGGCATATTTTGTGGAAGTCGGAGTACTTGAAAGTTTTCTGAACGTTTCTTCGTACACATATGTATACATCGCGTATGGCTAAACCTGGACAGGTAAAAATTCGTGAAGTTTTTTTTTTACTATTTGGGGGCTCCTAAATACGAAATTTAACATCCCGATTTATAAATACGATGGGGCGTACTTTTTCTCCTGAGAGGGTTAATAGAAGGAAATAAATAACACCAAAATATCTTATTTTCTACACCGAAATGTTTAATCTCAGCTTGAGCTGCCTTTAAAAACTAATCCTTTTCTTAAATCTCAAATGCACCCAAACTATCTATTGATAGCGTTCTCAAACTAAAAAAGTTATTTTTAATATGAGATTTTCCTTACTTCTCAAATTGAGAAATGTCAAATTCTCAACTTTATCTCAAACAGGAACGGAACAGAATCCAATCGCTCTGATAGGAAGATATAGCATTGCCATCGATGTCGAACAAATTTTAAAATACAGAATAGCGATAACAAAATAATTTGTATTCATTAATTTATTAACTTGTACATTAAGTAAAGTTCAAAGTTCGTAAATAGTTATTATTACAATTTTTATTAATCAAAAAAAAAACCGTAAATTTAAGTTGGAAAACATTTCAATTTGTAAATTTAAGTTGGGAACATTTCAATTTAAAAATAGCGGTCATTTTGTGGCTTAAATGGACATGCAAACGTAAATTTAAGTTGGAAAACATTGAATTTGGTGGAAATGTTGAATTTGACGACCCACGCTGCTAGCTTTTCTTGCTTCACTTGTCAGTAGGCTTTTTACTTCTGCGTCGGATCCTGAATACTCCTCACTTGGCGCCCCACCTGAATCACATACTAGGAGACTACACGAAGTAGAAGAAACTTCCGCCAAATTTCGTTTAGTCCTGGGTTCTCTATGTTCCCAAGTCCCACTGCCATGCGATTTTCTGTGAGCATATTTACTATTTTCTTCACTTCTTATTTTGATACTTCTCTGCATTATTATAATATAAATATAACTTTTCAAAATAGTTATTACTAATGCATCATACCATTTCTAAAACGCAAACACTGATTTTTGATTAATCACTTCAAAATCAGCTTTTCGGATTTGCACCCGCGAAACATACCCAATATCAAATGACAATATGTCTATTTCAAAGAGACATAATGTCATTTGCCATTATGTCTATTGTCATTATGTCACCCCACCTTTTATTTAATTTATTATTAAGTTTGATTTTTTAGTACTACATGACTTTTAATATCAGTAAGGAAATTATTATTATGTTTTAAAGTTATTAACAGTTGAAGTGTTCATATTTTTTAACAAATTTCTTAATAAACTAATTTATCGTAAACGGTTGGTCAAAAATCAGAGAATTTGATATCAAAATGTTTGTTGAAGAACAAGTGTAACGTAATTATATATATTTTTTTTTATCTGAAAAATGTATTTTGATAAACGGTAAAGGATCGCTTTCGTCCCATTGTGCAGTGTTGCCATCTTTTAGATTTAAAATCAGCCAAAATCAAGAAAAAACAAGTTTTTTCCTAAAATAGCGTAAAATATTCTTTATCTTATAAAAGTATTAAATAAAAATATGTCTAAATATTATAAAAAAATATATTCACTTTGAATTGAAAAAAACGCGTTAATCGTTAAATCTCTTTTGTCTGCGTTTTAATTTTGAATACCAAAAAAGAACTAAATTTGCGGTAAAAGTTCATAGTTATCAGCACTGATGGCATATGATATTTTTTAAGACAAAGGAGAGAAAGGTATTACACCTTTGCAGGGATTTCAGCTTTCTTTTTATTTTATCAGAAATACTATAAACATTTTATACATTTTTTTGTTAATGCCCCAAAATTAATAAGAAAAACTACATTTTCTATACTAACTTCAAAGGAGCCATGTACATATACACATTGGTATGATTTCATTGTAATTTAACATAATAAATAATTCCATCTAAAAGCAAGAAAATGTTTGTAATTTAGATCAGTCCAGAGATAATAATTATTTAACACTTTCTCCATTTCGTATAACTGTAACAGATATCGAAAATAATTGTCAACCTCTATTTTTAAAAGCCTTCATTTTTAGATCCATGAATATATTACTATGTTAATGTCTTTTTCAGAGAGATTTCGGAATTTTTCGAACTTTGATTGTATTTTTTTTAAACGTTACGACCAGTAATTGAGATTTTCAGTTGTAAGCAAAATTATAAATCTCCGGTACTTGCGATTTATTATTGTGAGAGAAAAATATGTTTGATTCGAACTATTAATATGAAATTCGATTTCGAATTAGAAATGGCACTTGTCTCGAATCTTAAATCATTGATATATGCATTAAGCTGTTTCAAAATATAACGAAAGAAAATTTATAAATAAACAAGTAAAAATAATACAAAAAGATTGTTGTTTTATTGTATGAAAAGAGTATGACAAGTTAAAACTTTTATTCTATTAAAACTTTGAACTGCTTGCTAGCAATAGAGGGGTAAAAATTTTTCTGCCTTATTTTATTTAAATGACAATAAACTTGTATTACTTGTTTTAAATCTAATCAACTTATTTATATTAGAGTGCCCACAAGAGGGTTAAAATTGACTCTAACAGCCACACGACTTTTTACTTGGTTCGATCTCCCCTATTACCCTGCAAATCTTTAATATTAATTCGCTAAGAAAAAGCTTTCTGCATCTTTTTACCTTTATTAAAGTCAACATATTCGCTTGTTGTAGTAAATTTGTGAGCCATGTTTTATTCAATTGTTTTTATGATCGGCAGACCAATGCAACATATAACATATAAATAAACATTTTTGTGTTAAAAATCTTTAAGATCTATCAGAAACAAAATAATATGGCAGCATCGCATTTTTGTGTCACCCGATTGGCAAATACACAAATGCAATACAAAATTTACAATAGAGTTTTGCCGTTGCATTTTTTATATTTGCAGTATTTGAAAATCGTATGTATTTTGTTTTTGTAAACTTATCAAATTCACTACAAATATAAAATTTTTCAAATATACATAATGCAAGACCATTTACTACAGAACGTGAATACCCATAATGTAAGTTTAATGTGAATGTTAACGTTAACCTAGTTAAAGAAGTTGCGTGTTTTGCGAATAAGATGATTCCTAGTGTTTCCGAATGAATATTTCATGCTGATCACGAATCTGGAATCAAGAACTTTCCATCACGTCACTTTTCGAGAAAAATGGGTTGAAACCCCTAAAAACAGCGTTTTTTGCCATTTTTGAAAAATTCTGGAGCTGAACCCTGAAGTGCTACAAACTTCACCAATATTAGAAATTAAAGCCTACACCATACCCTTTCAAATGAGCCCAAAGCCAAATTGTTCGCATCCGACCTTAGAGCAGGGGTTGTGAATATGTCTAGGGGTACAGGAAAAAAATGTGCACTGAACGGATTTTATGTTACTTACACCCACTGCTATACATAATGAGAAGTGTGGTGGTCCGAAATGTTTTAAAGGTCATTGGTAACACATCTGTAGTCAGATATGATTGACGGATTTTATCTTATTTATACCTACGGCCAGATATAATGAAAAGTGCAGTGGTCCGAAGTTTTTAAGGGTCGCTGGTTACAAATCTGAAGTCAGGTTTTGAAAAGTGGCGGATTTAGGGTTTAAGATAAAATCAGTTCTGTGTACATTTTTTTCGTGCACCACTAGACATAAGCACACCTCCTGCTCTAAATGGCGCATGCGAACACTTTTTACTTAGGGCCCATTTGAAAGGGCATGGTTCAGCCTATAATTTCTGATATTAGCGAAGTTTGTAGCACGACAGGCTTCAGCTCTACCATTTTTCAAAAATGTCCAAAAACGCTATTTATAGGGATTTTAACCCTTTTTTCTCGAAAACGTGACGTGATGAAGGTTTTTGACCACAAATTCTTGTTCAGCATGGAAAGATTATTTGGAATCTATAGAAGCCATCTTATTCGCACAAGAAAAATTAAAATTTGCAGAGTAGTGTATTTGTTGAGTATTTTTTCCCCCCATTTTAACATTCAAACAGTTTAGATTCTTTTAACAGTAGAGTAACGATTAACGGTAGAGTAGTTTTTTTAACATTCAAACCATACAGAATCGCTTACCAGTTGAGTATCTTTAACACTTGAACATTGGTTGCGTTTCCCGGGTGCAAAATCAGAAAAGCTTCAAAGTGTGTTAGAAACGCTTCGCTGAGTGCTTCTGATTAGCAAAGCGGACGCCAGTTTTGTAATCATAATATTTTTCTGACTTTTTAGGTCAGCATGATTTCTCAAAACTTTGACAGTTGACAAACTCGACAAAAGTTCGAAACCATCCAAAAATTATACAAATATATTTTTATAAGGAAATTAAAACATTTTGCAAACTAGAATTTAATGATTTTCAAAAATTTTATAACTAATGCATTATGCCGTTTCTAAGACGCTAACACTGATTACTGATTTTTGATTAATCACTTTGAATCAGCTTTTCTTATTTGCACCCGGGAAACGGTCTAGGGTGTTACATTTACCGACGTAACACTTTGCGTTTTACATAATAAGGGAGTTAGTTCGTTGCAGAGTTGCTTTAGCTGGAAGTGCAGTTTTTTTTTAATACTACTTTGTGCGCAATGGCAACACTAAATGGTATGCGAACAAACTTTAAATAGTTTTATTAAAATGGAGAGTGAAATATATAAATACTTTTTATACTTACTTCAATAGTTTTATAAATAAAATAATAACCACTTTTCAAGGCTAAAAATATTCGTAGTCTTTCCTGCAAATGAAAATAAATCTGTACAGATTAACATGTTTTCGTAATACTTTACATACATCTTTTTTTGTTCCTTTTTTGTAATATATCTCATTGCCACCCTATTTTTTGTATTTCACCCAGCATATCGGGTTCGTTTGGAGAGTAATGTCTAAAAGCAATCAAGTTTTGCCGCGTTGCGTGCTTTGATATAACATTTATTCGCTTTTTATCGTTTGTCCTTTTTTTCTAAAAACACAATATTGCGTTCGTTGAAATTTTTTGCCAATTATTAAAGAAATAAAATTACAAAATTATAGATTCGGACGATGATGATTTCATTGATTTAATCGCATATGGTGGATACTTAATCCTCAAACAGCTACAAAGACAATGGGTCCGAGAACTTATACAAAAAATCATGCTCACACACCAAAGAATTCACTTTATTCTTAACAAATCACATTTAATCATTTATATTTAATTTATAATTTTTAAGCACGACACCCGTATTTTCTTTTCTCCCAATTCGCACTTTAAAAAAACAATAACATCGAACAACCACAACAACTGTCAAAAAGCGTTGAAAGTAGAAAGTAGCTCTACTCGCAGCGTTTCAGTTGTTTTGATCGTATTTACGATCTAAACTTTGAGGCCAAATTGTGTTTTGCTACGAATAAATGCATATGATTCTACTTTAAACGTCAAAACAAAGCAGCCGCAAAGCTTAATTGTGTTTTAGGTGTAAATATTCCCAGTTTCTTATTGCACCGAACACAAAGGCAGAGTCTGTACCCACTCTCACACCGAACACGATATGTTCGGTGTATTGTACACCGAGCACGTCGAATATTCAGGGTGGCAATGAGTTATTTTACAAAACAATATCATTACATATAAAATAGTATTAAACAAACGAGTATATTTTGACAAAAAACAAACATGCAACGAGCTGAATGTAACCACCTTGACCGAGCACGGGAGAAAATGTTTTGTGTTCGTCGAACACCGAGCACCAATATAACCAGGCGCTTAGTGTTTTTTTTCTTTTCGTTTCATCACAACACTTGCAATAGAATATATTTTGTAGTTACATTAATTAAGTAATACTTTCCATTTACAAATTCCATTTTATTACTAAAGTCAAATGCATTTTCTCTCTCACAATTACGAATCTTGCTCATTCAGAATTATACTCTCTCAATCACTGGCTTTAATTGAATCTTTCACTAAAAGAGTTATTAAATAGGCGTTTAAAGAGATTGACAGTTATTCTTGGTCAATTGTATGTACTAACATATATTATAAAGGTTTCATTTTTGTCGGAATGTTCGCCGAAACCAAAACTTTAACAATACACCGTAACCGAATATTCAGTCGGATTTTACGACGAATTGGAAATTCTCATTTAAGTTACTATACATATGCTTGTAAAACATTGATGGCAATCCCTATGCCGCGAGCGAAAAGCTTTTGTGCTTATTAACTAAATATGAATGCTTGCTCATGAAAAGCTTTAAAACTATCATCGCCTTCACTGCTATTTAAACATATTTAAAAAAATATTCTACCACCATTAGTTTTTAAAATATTTCCATAATTTTAGATTTCCATTGCAATAATTTGTCCTCATAATATTTTTTAAGCGCACAATTTTTTTGTATTTGCTTAATTTTTTTAAAATATTTCTAAATTTTCATTATATGTGCTTATATAGGGCAAATTTTTTCTTTGTTCGGATGGTTCAAAAATGTCTAAGGAAAATTGCCAGTGAGTATAATTTTTTTTAAATTAAACAAAAAATGCCTACATATTGCTCATTGATTACTACACTGTTGCTATACAAAACCCGCTATTTTGAGTTAGTTTAGTTTTATTTTTTCATAAATGGCAAGACCATGTTCTCTTTTAGCCGTAAAACTAGAAAAGGTATTCATTTTTGTAAATCACTATTACACGCTGCATGGCCTTGCAGCACTTCGTTGCTTGCATTTCGCGTTTGATGGTGAGAGGAGTGATAATCAAAATTAGCGACCGTGCATGTTTGTCTACTCCGCAAGCTTTTCACCCCTTCCTACCAGAAAAATCGACGTGCAAGCAACGAAATGCTGTATATCCATGCAGCGTGTAAATAGCACTTATAGCTTATGAATGCAAATTTGACGGTGTTTAAGGTTGGAATTCTACAACTTTTATACAGTGACGGTTTGGTAATCAATATACGGTTTATCTTACAAATAGTGCTTCTCATAATATATAAGACGACAAAAATGTCTCCAAACTTTTTTACTGATGTTGGGATTGTAAGTAAAATTTTACTTAGAAAGAGAAATTGAACATATGCCTACCGAAAATATAATTTTACATGTCCCGATATAAAAACTTGTAGATTTAATTTTTATATTTTTCCGTATATTTATTTTAATGTATTTTTGTTGCAATCATATTACATTCTGTGATTTAAACTCAGTGGTGGATCTATGGGGAAAGATTTTCTGGTATTAAAATTAATTAAAATATAAATTTTTCTTCACATGCTCTTAGCTGACAATGAAAAACCTCCAAGGGTAAAAATTGGCTGGGAAAAACTTTTCACTTTATCAAAACTTATCAGTTTCAGTTAGGTAAGGTTAGGTCGGAGTGGCTGTCGAGAGACACACTTAAGCCTAAACGGCCCATTATGATACCACATAGTTGAACCTACAGTTTAACGCCGATACCAAACGGCGATGTGCCAATTTTTTATCGGCTTGGTGATTTTGCCATTACCAACCAAGGTGTGTATTGGTACACTATATTATAATTCTCATACTGATAGTGAATATAAGAAAGTTATGAAAATTAACCACCAGACGAAGACGGGAATCGAACCCGAACCTCCCGGATGAAAGTCTAGTGCACTACCCACTAGACTATAGAGGTCGTCATCAGTTTCAGTTATTAAATTAACAATTTTCCAATAAAAGTTTCACCTGTCAGGATATTGAAATGTAAGTATACAAAATTTTTACATTCGCTTGTTTTTTATTTCCGAATGTTACTCGATTACATTTGGTTTGGCAGAACTGATAGAATTTTAAATGCCTGATGCCAATTGGGGAATTCCTGCAAACTCGCAAACAGCACAAACTGTCCAAAACTCCGCAAGTTTGCGAGCTCGCAAATCAGCTGTCAAAATTTGTATGAAAAGTTTCTTGCACAAGCCAGATAAGTTTGCGCTATGAATTCTTTGCGCAAAGACCTTGCAAACTTTTGCAAATTTATATGCAACCCTGTGAAACTCTCAGCTGATTTAGTTTGCTCAAAGTTTATTCAATAGTATGAATTGTGTGGTACTTTTTTTTCCCATTTTTTTTGTTTTGTATCAATCTATTTGTTTAATAGCTACTGTGTGCCATTGCATGGTTGCAATCAATTATGCGATTTGCGCAGCATAGACATTTGTTGAAAACAGCGTTCCCGCAAACAAGCATGTAAACTTGCACACTTGCGCAGTTTGTGAGTTACGCGTTTGCAGGAATCCCCGAAATGTCTTTCTGTTTTTACTCTCTTCAATATTTTGTTTAATGCCCTGTTACACTATCAGTTTTTTGCTGTATGTTTTTTTTACTACTTTTATCTTCAATTATGTTTTGCCAACTAAAAAGTATTTAATTGCTCCAGAACAGAATTCGGTTCGGATTCTGGGTCTTTATTGAAAATGATGGAGTGCACCTTCACTTCTCCCTTGAGTTGTATGCTTCTGTTTTTCAAGCAGAAATTTTTACAATCATCAAGGCAATGGACCATGTTATTGATAATGATTGGAGAGAAAGGAGTATCTGTGTATTTAGTGACAGTCAGGCTGCGCTTAAATCCTTGCTTAATCTTCTAATCACGTCTAAACTGGTTATGCATTGCAAATCCAGGCTTGATTGTGTTGGAAAACACAATAGCCTGCTCTTGATATGGGTCCCTGGACACTCAGCAATTTCAGGAAATTAATCTGCCGACCTTCTGGCCATAAAGGGTTCGGAAACTGGTTTCCTGGGCCCAGAACCTGTACTCTCTTTGTCGTCTACAGCCATTAAGACCACCATTAATGAGTGGGTCGACTTGACCCACAATCGTAAATGGGAGGACCTGAGGGGCTTTAGACAGACAAAGACCATGTTACCTGTTATCTCGAAGCGTCTAACAGACCTTCTGTTATCACTTAACAGAAAGAGCTGCAGGCAGCTGGTGGGATTATATACAGGTCATTTCTCTTGGGCCAAACATTTGCATATGATTGGCCTGGGAGCTAGTGCCTTCTGTGCTTCCTGTGGTTTGGAGGAAGAATGTGAAGAGACTGCGGACCACTTTCTTAGTGTCTGCCCCGCTTTCTGCCATATCAGAGTAAGCATATTTGGTACTGGAGTGTTGGGAGACGAACACCTGAGCTCTCTAACACCGCAGGATCTGCTAAGATTTATTAATAAATCTGGTAGATTTAAAGAATAGCAAAAAAGGAACACAGGATATAGTACAATGGACGTAAAACTTGTCTGAGTGCTGTATTCTTGAATACTTATTTTGTCTGTTCCAACAAAAAAAAAAAAAAAATAAATAAATAAATTATTTCTTCTTTTTTGGCTTCTTTTGAATTTATTTTCCGATTCAAGAAAACACGCAGCTGCATTTAATAAATTACCGTTTGCTATAAACAGAATTTTGTGAATTTAAAACCATACCTATTATTTTTAAATATAATTTTGAGAAGCACAAGAACCAAAAAATAAACATAAACGAAGAAATGTCAAAAACAATTCGGAACTGTCCAAAATTTGTGCATTTTTAATGGCTTAAAATTTGCAGTTTCATTTTTAAGCGCTGGAAAAAAACTAGTACCATAATAGCATTAAAAATGAAACTAGAGGAGTACGGCTAGTTTGCATATGTAATTTGTAATTGGTGTGCGTGTGTACGCACAAAAAATCCACAGATGTCAATTTTAAGCTAATAAAAATGCAAAAATTTTTAATTTTTCATCTTTTTTGTTTTTGAGATTTTCTCTTTGTTCATGATTTATTTTTGCTTCTGAAAATTATATTTAAAAATAATATGGATTTGAATACGCGAATCCTGTTGACGCACTCGTTAATTAAGTAACTGCGTGTTTACTTGAAGCGGAGAAAGAATCCAAACTAAAAAAAAAGAAATATTCTGCAAAGTGGCTACTGCAAATTCCATTTTTAAACGAGATTTTTTTTTAAATATTATAAACATTGAAAAATAATACTATAGCACTCGGTATGGTTATCACTTTTAACCGCCGCTTATTTTAAGTGCTTAAAAATTAGAAAAAAAGCTAGTGCCATAATAACATTAATGAAAATTTAAAATAGAAAATAATTATAATGGCAATGTTGGTGGAAATAGCAGCAAATTATACAAAATATATTACATTTATGTACGAAAAATGCAGAAAAATACTGCTTAAATTTTGCGAGCGGTGGAAATAAGCTCTGCCACTTTGTTTCTTGGCCATTGAATTGCATTGTTTGACAGCGAAACAATGATCGTGTAACATCGCCCATAGGGAAACTTTTATATTATTGGGCTTATTCAATTTTATATGTGCGGTGGAATTGTGGGCAAGTGATTGATAAACTTCTACAAAAATTTTAGTTTTTTTTCGTTTTTATAGGTTACAGTTTTTTTTTTTTATTACAATTTATGCTCAAAAAAATGGCAACACTGATTGTAGTAATAACATTGAAATATTTGAGAAGCACTATTTTATAATTCTATTCACTATCCACTATATTTCTAACCGAACTAAGTCCAGTTAGCTAATTTAATTTTTGAAGAAGTTAAAATTAAATTTTTTTCATATCGAAAAAATCATTAAGATGTTTATTTTGCATTAAATTTGTTTGAAAATTACATGAGTTAACGGTTCTAAGTTAGATAAATACTCACAATTACAATACGTTAATTATATAAATAAATATTTATTTACATAGCGGCACATATTTGATATACGAAGAGGGAGATGTTCATAAGCCACGTCTAAAGGAGCGAGAATGGAAATTAAATCGTTTTCATTTTGATGATGTTGCTAAAGCAATGCTAACACTATTTACAGTATCGACTTTTGAAGGTTGGCCAGGGTAAATTCAAAATCAATATATATTTTCTATTAATTAATTAAGATCTATTGCAAATTTATAACAGGCTTTTTCAATTTTCAAGTTACAAATCTGTTTTTTCGTGACGTGTTTTCCAGATATTACTGAAAAATATTATCGAAATGACCTATTGCTTGCTCATTGCAAAATCTTTTATGTATTATTTTATATATTAATAATTTTTCTTTAGCCTCTTATATGTATCAATTGATTCAAATAAGGAAAACGGTGGACCAATACATAATTTCCGTCCAATTGTTGCTGCCTACTATATCATCTACATTATTATTATTGCCTTCTTTATGGTGAATATATTCGTCGGTTTCGTTATTGTCACATTTCAAAATGAGGGCGAGCAAGAATATAAGAATTGTGATTTAGATAAAAATCAACGTAATTGCATAGAGTTTGCATTGAAAGCTAAACCTGTTCGACGTTACATTCCCAAACATGGTATACAATATAAAGTTTGGTGGTTTGTGACATCGTCATCCTTTGAATACACAATATTCATATTAATTATGATAAATACAGTAACATTAGCAATGAAATTTCATAAACAACCAGAATGGTATACCGAACTATTGGATGCATTAAATATGATATTTACAGCGGTATTTGCATTGGAATTTGTCTTCAAGTTAGCTGCATTTCGATTTAAGGTAAGTCAATAAAAGAAACCTTTATTGCAACCATTATATGAAAATTAAATTTTGGTTGGATTCAGATTCACCTAGATTTACAGTGTCGTCATCAGAGATCCTCAGTAAGTGGCTCATTTTTGTGAAACACTTAAAATTTACGAATCTCTACGCATGTATATTCGCATTCATTAAAAAGTTGGCTTATACAGTATAGAGACCCCAAACAGCCAAAAAAGTTGTTTCACTAAAAACTTGTAGCCTGACTCTCAGTCATACTACGAAGCCAGTGTGGCCAACTTTTGTTTTTCAAAATCCGCTGAAATGAAGAAAAAAAGCGTATTTTCTTTAAAAAAGCGCTAAATTTTTTCCTTATAAAAGTGTTAAACACAAATTAATTCGTACCCCGGTAATTCAAAAGCTCAATAATTCGTAACAAACTGCTGGTCCCTTGAAAAAATCGCTTAAATTCGCAAAAACTCTACACATTTTGGTCCCCTCGCTAATTTGTATTTTTTTCAATACAAGGTCTGTTTAAATAGAAATCTCGTTAAATCGAAAACCTCTGTAATTCGTAACAAATTACTGGTCCCTTGCGATTACGAGTTATCGGGATTCTGCTGTATTAAAATGAAAATTAATTAAATACATGTATTTTTAAAGTTTTTAATTCACACCATTTCTAAATTATACAATCACAACAAAAACTAAAATAAGATAATGGAAAAAGAGTATTTTATACACTTTGATCACAAAAAAATATACAGGGTAACAACACAGTGTGACAAAAACAAAAAATTTGAATATACTTTTTTCGAGGCTTGCTTGTGGCCACAGTTTTGTCAAAGTTGTGCACACTGACTATGAAAAAATTCACTGAAATTTGTTTTGCTGTCAAAGGAGGCAGTAGCAAACCTAATCTCATCTTAATTCGCCGCGGTTCTGGCAATCCACCAGTTACGCTGAGAAACTGTTGAACTATTCTTCCTGCTTCGGGAAAAGTGGGGTGTTAAACAACAGATACCTGATTGCCTGGAAAATGAGATTTAAGCAAAAACGCTCTCAGGATTTTCGTACACATATGTGTAAGTGAATTTAAAAATTTTCCCTGACTTTGATTTAAATGGCAACCAAACGATTGTGGTATTGCCGCTTCGTTGTTTTTCCTGTATCGTTTGGCACCAATTTCGAGGCATAACTGTGAAAACTATTGTGGGATTTATTTTATGGGACAACCTCACGTTTTTTGTGTTTTCAAAATCGTCGATTTTAAGAAATTAATAAAAATACTAATAAAAAAATGTTTAAAAAAAATTTCTTGTGTAGATAGAACCTTCCTCTGTCAATAAAAACACATTTTGTAAAAAATCAGTATTTTTTTGTTGCTAGGGCTTTTTTTTATTGAAGATTAAATGCATTGAAAGCCGAAGTCAGTGCGAGACTCCCATCCGCTAAACATCTCCTCTCGTCCGACGGAAAGCTCCTCCCGGAACCACCATTAAGTATTTCGTCGGGAAACCGTCTAGAGCATTACTGCTCACTCGTTTGTTTTCTTTTTCAGTCTGGTCCATTATCGTCCGCTGTGGGGCAGGGTCACTGATACCCTTCTTTCTGAGTTCTACGCGTAAAAACTGTTACTTTCCAGACGCCAACTTCGATTAACCGTGACAGCCGTTATTGGTCTGGCAGCGCGATGAAGAGGTGGCCGGAACAAGTGTGGAAGCAAGTTTTTATTGGCGGGAGTGGTTTCATTCCAGTATGAGGCACCGTTTCGTATAAACGCGGGATATGTCTGGGTCTCCTTGGCGTTTATTTTTTGAGCTGTGCCGTATTGCTTCAACCGGTCAGGTGAGACGGGCGTGGTCTCATTGCAGTCGGGAGCACTGTTTCGTATAAACGCGGGAGACGTTTAGGTCTCCTTGGTATTTATTATTCGTTTGGGCTGCGCCTTGTTGCTTCGATCTGGTGAGACGGGCGTGATCTCATTGCAGACTGAAGCGGCGCCAATCATCTGCATGGCACAGGGCTTTGTGACATTTTGGTTATGCCCTCCCTTTCTGTGGGGTGTTTTGGTCGCTTCTTACGACAGGCATACCTGACCTTGGGAATATTCTAGCCCTCTTCCCGCAGGAGCACGACCCTTTACTCGATTTAGTTATTTGCTTGCCTCGCCGCTCGTTCATCTCTTCGTACTTGTATCATAATATATTCTATGATCTGCTGCATGTGCGCCATTTTTTCTCTGTCATAGCATAGCATTCACTAGCACCTCTGGAGTGATTGCTCCACCAACAATGGTTTTGAGCTGATTTCTGGAGCCCACAAATCTGTAGCATTCTAGTGGTATGAGCTCGGCATTATCGATTTTACCGTCGCGAAATAGACAGTGCGGATGGTCTACTTGTGTGTATTTGTGCAGGTATTAGGGGAAACATCCGCGTCTTGATAAAAACTGCGTGAAGTGATAGTTTATCTCACCATGGTTTCTGTTAACCCATCTCTCAGCGTCATTGTCCACCCATATTTTCAGGGTCATTGTCTACCGACCTTTTGTTGATGCCATTCTCCAAAGCATTTGTCTCCAACCGCTACGCGGCCTGCTGGGATTCGTCTCACTTCTGCGGCTGATTTTGCCATCATATCTAACGGGCATTTGCTTGCTAGCAGATTTGCCACCTCGACTGATACTATTCTGAAAGCACAGCATACCCTCAGCGACGACAACCTGTACATCTGCATAGTTTAGGGGGTAGAACACAGCTTACCGAAGCCAGTTCTTCGTTAAATTTTGCCCCATCTGTCTTTTTCGGTTTTCTTATGAGCGGTAAAGGATTAAATTCAACACCATACTGAAATTCGATATATCTGTGTCTAATAAAGTATCATCTCTAAAGACCTTCCAGTTTGTAATTGACTGCACTAACCTTTCATTCGAAAGAGTTAGGTCAATAACCTCCTGTCTAGTGGGTGTCACCAGAACCCAGAAGACAGGATGTAATTGAGAAGATGAGTCCCTCTTACATTGCACTTGCTGCTGCCCCAGATAACATTCTGTGCATTAGCATCACAACATAATATGAGCCCCAAATTCATCCTTTCACAATACTCCACAAATTCAACAACCATCGCTGGCAGTGGTGGTGAAATTGCATGGTATGGAAAGTAAGCAGAAACAATCGCAAAATGTTTCCATTCTCGATTGTCTTGAAAACTCACCATATCTTGGCCACAAAAGTGACCAAGTTTGGTAATTGTAAGATGAGGAGATGCTGTAAGACAGGTTCTAGATCTATTAGAACTGTCATCGTATAGAATCGTGCGCCCCCTTAACTCAACAAGTCCACAGATGCGTCCTTTATGCACCCAAGGTTCTTGGATTGTTTTTATGTGAGGGAATGTATGCAACATGGATAGGCGTTTACATAGAAGTGCTGCAGCAGCCTTGGAATGTTGTAAATACAACAACTACTTTTGTATTAAAAAATCGACTTCGATATATTTATGTAACTCCGCTTTTTCTTTGAATAGGCTTTCTATGATTCTAACCTTGATTGTCATAGTAGCTATATTTCAGTTTCTAAGGGCAATGTTTTGCTGTCAAACAATGAAATTGTTGTTGTTTTGAAAAATGAACACTGAGCGAAAGAGAGGATGAACACATTTCACTTCAAATTTTTTTGCTGACGGAAAAAACCTGAATCAATTCAAATATAATGAGATTTATAAACACTTTTTTTTTCTTTGCCTCCCTTTGCGTTGTTTGGCTTTTGTTTGTAATTTAATGGCCAAGAAAAAAAATGGCGGAGCTTATTTTAATAGTTTGCAAATTTTAAGCAGTATTTTTCAGCGTTCATACACAAATGTAATAATGTAATGTCTAATTTGTTGCTATTTCCACATATTGTCATTATAATTATTTTCCATTTTAAATTGTTGAATTTTCATTGGCTCCAAAATACAATTTTTAGCTTGAAAAACAGTTGCAGATAAAAGTAGTAAAAAAAAACATACAGCAAAAAAATTGATGGTGTAACAGAGCATTAAAAAAACAATGAATAGAGAGTAAAATAGAAAAACATTGACAGCAAAACATTAATCGTGTAACATCAGCCTAACCGATCTTCAGTCAGTCTTAAAATGCTGTTCCTATCACTGGGGAGAAGTGTCCGACCGAAGGTGATTTTTTGGCCAAAGCCGAACTTCGGCCATTCATCTAACCTTCGGCCGAAGCCGAAGACCGAAGGATTTTTAAAATATAAAGAAATAAAAATCTGAAAGTAAAAGCAAACATATGCAGAAAAATAAAAATAGTGGGTACTCCAAATAAAAAGCTGACCAGTAACACTAAATAACTGTTCACTGTCGAAGGAGCTGACAAATATTATTTATTTCAAGAATCATTTAAAAAATTTTTTACGTCAAAATATACAGTTACATCGACTAAATATCTGTAGAACGAGTGTCGTTAAACGAAACCTGTGTCAAAAAAAAAGTTGGCCAATGGCTGCCTTGATTCTGCTTATCTTAAATCAAAGATTGAATCAGCGTATTAATCGATAGACCTGTAGCCGGAACCAGAATTAACTCTCTAGTTCCTAAATTTTTGATTGATTTAAAAAAAATTGGGATTGATAAATTATAATGTAAAAAGCATAAATCTGATCTCAAAACCCTAAAAAATTTAGTGGGCGTGGTTTTATGAAGCCGAAAAAGTTGATTGCCTAAAAGTATTTGTTGCTGGATAAACTTTTTATCATTTTTTTTAAATAACTAAATATGTTGTATAAAAAATTTAAATTCCTAAGTACTCACAGCTAGTTTTTTTATCTGGCTAGTATGACGGGAAGTATTTTTTTTATTTTTATCTCAAATTCAAACAAAATAATTAATTTTATTGTTTTTGACAAATTTTGACTTTGACTGTCGCTAACATCATAATTACACATAACATAAAACTAGTTTCAAAGTTCAAATATGCATGACTGCAGTATCAGGGCCTGCAAATAAATATCTGTAACTTTCAATCGATTGCAAATTTCAAAGAATCCCTTTACACGTATATTCTAAAGCGATTTTAGCCAAAACAATTTTCAATTTTTTTGACCTCTTTGAAAGCAAAAAAAAAGGTTAAGCGCCAGAAATGGAATTCGGATTCTCTAACAATTCACGCTTCTTTTCAATAAGCTTCAAGTCTTCCTTAAAAAGTAAAAAAGTTTGGCTGGCTTCTGCTGCCTCTAATTGTATTAGCTCAAGCAGGTTGTTTGTTAAAAAAATCACTGATAACTGTTTGTACGGTTGGAAATCTGTGGGTTACTTCAAAAGTAAAACTGGGACAAGCAAACGGAGAAAATATAACACAGAAATAAAATGCTTATAATCTTCGGCTTCGGCAAATACTTCGGCCACTTTTTGCCGAAGGTTCAATTTTAGGCAGAATATCCGAAGAACCGAAGCCGAATAATCGGTCGGACACTACTGGGGAGAGTGTGATCCGAAGCATATAGTACAAAATAGAGTGGTCCAAAATTTTTAAATTTTTAATATTTTTCCATACGCCCACTAATTTTGTTCCTTTATGTTAATAATCTAAGCTGTGAAAGTTTCAGACAAAAATATTTATATTGAAACGTGCCTCCTCGGCTTCAAAATATGTCATATGTATGTATGTAATATGCTGCTTATTTACTTAAATTATTGGTTTTTGTTTACAGGAAGTGACTGTTCTTTAACAAATATGGATATGCAGAATGTATATATTTTTAAGCTAATTAAATAACCGAATGGTGTTCGGTGGTGTTATTAAGTTCGACATTTTAATTTAAAAATAAGGTATAATACTGTTGGCCTCAATTTATTCTGATTACTAGTAGTTTAATGGATGTTGAATATTTTTGAAAAATTTTTGACTTATTTTGAAAAATTTGACTGAATTTTGCGCTCAGCTTCCTAATTTTAGGATGGAAATGTGTGCATCCACTTAGAAAACAAAAAATTGGCTCTGAGCTCTGTATGTACATTTTTGAACATTCGTTTTTATTACATTTAGAAAATATAAAAAAGATGTTGAAAAATTGTTATGACTGTTTCTTTTATGCAAAATTCTTACATAGACCTAAGAGCTCAAGGCAAATTTTTAGGAGGGGCAACACTTTTTTTTGTGTGGGACTGGTGGCAACTTAAGATATGAGCATATATAATTCATATCGAAGTTCTGCATCTTCTTTTAATTCCTTCGATTAATCGACTTTAATGGATTTCAAAAGTCGGTTGATCGGCTTTTAATTTATTATCAATTCAGAAGTTGACAATCACTTTCTTTCCAATCACACATTCCGACCTATTAAGCATCACGCGGAAGCTACATTAACATGGCAAATCAAATATTTAGTATTTGAAGCAAAAATCTCATTTTTAACTTTTTTTACTGCTACTACTACTACTATGTTGGCACAACAACCCATGCAGGGCTTGAGCCAAACATTTCGCATCCATTCATGTTGTTTAAGTTATATTTGTGCACGAATGAAAGGGACCTACAGTTTTATATCTAATCTGAACTGCGAAATGAAAAGCTTAAGCATAGGCAATTTTTACTCTTGCAGATTTGCCATTCCCAGCCAAAAGTTGGTGACATTTCTCTTCTTTTTTTTTTTTGAGCGTACCGAGATTTCTTGTCTAAAACAGGTCTCCAATCTAGGAGCAAAAAGTTATTACAGGGCATGGAATTTGAGACTAAATGCAAATTCGTTTAAGTGTAAACAATAAATACGTTCTTCTTTTACCTGGCTACAATTTTGCTGAACATAGATAACCCCTAAAAAGCAACTTAAACCGATCAATTATGCCCCAAAAGTATAAAATTAAGAGATATTGAGCCTATATATACAAAATTGATCAGGAACTACACAGGGTCTTTTGATATTATCACGCAATCGGCCAAAAATATTGGAAACCGGGTCACGAACGCTCGCATTACACGTTTTCCTCACATTAGAAATGCTACGCTGTATTTTGGACTAGTTATCACAAGCAAACAGCTAACAGTACAAGGACGTGCACCTTAATTCGCAGAGCGGTCCAATAGACCTTTATGCTATTTGTGTCGTGAGCAGAACAATCATCAACGAAAAACCAGAGCTTTCTGCTGTATTTGTGAAAAAGCAGTTTGTATTAAACATTCAAAACAATTGCATAGGTTGAATACTTGTACTTTAGCAAAGTATAGAGCAACAAGAATAACAATTCAACAATTTAAAATCCAATTTTTTAATAAAATAATGTATAAACACAATAAATAAACAAAACTATACGTTTTTTTTATTGATAATTCTATTGTACCCTAAATGAGCATAAATTAATATAGTCATATGAAATTTCCATACAATTGCTCGTTGGTACCTACGGACCTTATCACTTTTTTAATGGAAAAATCTTACCACTAATCCGAGGGTTAATGAAGTCTTTGACTTTTTAAGGTTGCTTTTCCGAGAAAACGAGCCTCAAAAATGTGTTATACGAAAATTTCGTATAGGTATATGAATTTGTACACCCATACGCCAAATCAATTCTCACGATTAGTGCTTTCCGCATTTAACATTAGAAAGGCAACAGGGGTGACCGGTCACCCCACAACTTTTCAAAAGCACCGCGCAGAGAGTTGTCTTAACTGCATTTAAAAAAAATAAGAAAGAATGTATTTTTATTGAAGTAAATAAGTGATTTTATAATAAATAAGTTTGATTTTTTCTGTTTAACATTTTTGCTATTTACATACATAAAAAAAGTTTGCCTTTCTAAGGTTAATGTACCAAGCAAAATTTTTATAATTATCATTATCACTACATTTTGTTTATACATTTATTGAAACCTAGATTCTTTATTATTGGGAGTATGAATGTATAAACTCGTAATTGTAACTAACTTCATATATATCATACGCGCCATTTTTTTGACATTGGCAGCTTTTCTACCGCGAAGAGCGCCAAAAATACTATAAGAATTGATCTGTCAAATAATTTTCATAATTTTACAAAAGTGTTTTACTATAGCTGAAAATGTCGAATTTCGTGCCAACAAAACAACATTTGCGGGAAGTTTTAATTTGCTTCTTCCATTTAAAGAAAAACGCAACTGAAGCACATCGTTTACTCACTGAAGCTTATCCTGACTGTGCTATAGACGTTAGAATGTGTCAGGTGTGGTATGCCCGTTTCAAAAGTGGTGATTTTGATGTTGAAGACAGGGAATGTTCAGGCGGCCAGAAAAAGTTCGAGGATGAAGAATTGAAGGCATTACTCGAAGAAGATTCATGTCAAACGCAACAAGAACTTGCAAAGTCTTTAGGAGTTGATCAATCAACCATTTCTGAACGATTAAAAGCATTGGGAATGATTCAAAAGCAAGGAAATTGGGTGCTGTACGAATTGAAGCCGAGAGACGTCAAACGACGATTTTTCACATGTGAACTGCTGATTGAACGACAGAAAAGAAAAGGTTTTCTGCATCGTATTGTAACTGGCGGAGAAAAGTGGATACGTTACGATAACCCAAAGCGTAAAAAATCATGGGGACCGTCCGGACATGCATCAACATCAACGGCAAAGCCGAACATCCATGGATCCAAGCTCATGCTGTGTATTTGGTGGGATATGAAAGGTGTCGTGTATTATGAGCTGTTGAAACCGAATGAAACGAGTAAAAACATACTTGGAAACGCTGAAATGGGAAGTGCTACCCCACCCGCCGTATTCTCAAGACATTTCTCCTTCTGATTACCACTTGTTCCGATCGATGACACATGGCCTGGCTGAACAGCACTTCCGTTCTTTCGAAGAACTCAAAAAATGGGTCGATTCGTGGATAGCCTCAAAAGATGAGGAGTTCTTTCGACGCTCGTATTTTAATTTCTCCCTCTCTTCTCCTCTTCTCTTTGTTATTTAGAGTAGCACAGTCATGCCGCGCAGTAGTGTGAGCGAGAGGGGAACTGGACGTTACAGTTATCTTACATCTTACGTTACAGTTATTCTTACATTTTACACATTTGAAATTTTGCCCATACCGTGAGCTAAAATGTTTACACATCAAAAAAATATATTGAAAAAAAAAATTATTTGGTCCCGCTTCAAAGTGGGATTCGAACTCACTATTCCACAGCTCTTTCCTACATCCACTACTTTACCTTTCCTTCTAACCAAATCATCCACACACCACTATGAAATACTGTGATCGAATTACTAATATGTAATTACATTCATGCAAATAAATTTCAAACGCAAAGCTCATACGCATTATTTTCTGCTTTGTGTTTGTTTGATGGAAATCACAGCGAGCGAAGTAAAAAAATCTTTGGCTTTGATTCTAGGAAAAACATAAATATTTACAATAACAAATGTAAGGGGAACAAATTTTTAATATAAAAATGCATTTTACGGGTAGTTTACCTTTAGACTTTATTTTAGCAAACGATAAGATCTATAATCTTTCTATACATCATTTTTATGTACCTCTTATAGTTTAAGCAGCATTTTGCATAAAGTAGCTAAATTTTATAAAAAAGCTGACTTTAGTCCAAATAATGGTCTATATTAAAGAAACTATTTGAAATTAACTTAAAATAAATATCGACTTAACTCGAAAAATGCCCAAAGCAATTACATACTAAATTTCATGACAATCCGTTGCGAAATATAGAAACCTGTTAGGACTAAACATTTAACAGAACTCTATTTTACCACGTTTATATCAACTCGCTTTCAATGGTATCTGTCTGTCTGTCTGTCAGTCTGTTCGGTACAAATTTTGCAATCGATTTTAAACTAAGTTCCCGATGAGCTAGAGACTTGAAATTTTAAATATAGTTCAGAACTGGAAGACAATGCAATAAAATAAAATATGCAAAACCGCAACCAAACGTTTACATATTTGTATATAAAGAATATATAAACACTGTAAATGTTGAATATTATTTGCCAAAAGAAATGTAAAATATTTGTTTTATCGAACACGTCAAACTCATCCATTCATACATTTTTGTCCGCTGGATGTGTCGACAACCGTTGCTGTCAAACCATCGGTATTGCACTCAGTGTTGCCAGAATTTTTTTTTGGAAAACGTCCAAAACAACTTTGAAAAGCGTCATTTGAATGTTCAAATCGTCATTTTAAGTAACAATACAAAAACATGATTTAAAAGTTTATTTTTATTAATTTCATGGTATTTGCTAATAAGGAAAATAAATTAAATATCATTGTTTATATTTTTATTGCAAGTAGTATTAATAATCTACTACTAACTCTCTATTTTCTACCCATTTCCAAAAAATGCATCTCTAAAATGTTTCTCTTACTTGTCAAAAATTTAAAATGGCTACTGTTTGAAAAAATGCGTCCAAAACAGCTTTGAAAAGCGTCATTTGAATGTTCAAATCGTCATTTTAAGTAACAATACAAAAACATGATTTAAAAGTTTATTTTTATTAATTTCATGGTATTTGCTAATAAGGAAAATAAATTAAATATCATTGTTTATATTTTTATTGCAAGTAGTATTAATAATCTACTACTAACTCTCTATTTTCTACCCATTTCCAAAAAATGCATCTCTAAAATGTTTCTCTTACTTGTCAAAAATTTAAAATGGCTACTGTTTGAAAAAATGCGTCCAAAACAACTTTGAAAAGCGTCATTTGAATGTTCAAATCGTCATTTTAAGTAACAATACAAAAACATGATTTAAAAGTTTATTTTTATTAATTTCATGGTATTTGCTAATAAGGAAAATAAATTAAATATCATTGTTTATATTTTTATTGCAAGTAGTATTAATAATCTACTACTAACTCTCTATTTTCTACCCATTTCCAAAAAATGCATCTCTAAAATGTTTCTCTTACTTGTCAAAAATTTAAAATGGCTACTGTTTGAAAAAATGCATCTACATAACTCTAAATACTTCTACCATGGGCTATCCCATTCACTCACATAAAATGCACATACGAAGACGAATAATAAATGTCAAATAATACCGCCGCACAGTGGTTTGACTCCATACAAAGTGCGGAAAAAATATAAGTAATCATCTCATCATAACAATTTTAGACTTGAGTTACTCTTAGGTCGTGGAAAATAAAAATTATGAAAATGGGCGTGATCGGCAAACTGCCACGCCCACTTCCCATACAACAGTAAAACTGAAATAGCTCTAAAATCCGTTACAGTCAAGATACTGACATAAATATCATAAAAAATAGTTTTAACAGTTTCAACGTTTCATTTTATTTCATATTTTTTTGTTTTTAACAAAAAAAATTTCTATCTCTTAAAAGTATACTGATACCACAAATAATCACATTTTCATACAGTTTTATTATATGCATTTATTATTTTGTTAATAAAAATGGGATCCGCAGCTATCCGGAGCCAATTTTTTGTTTGTTATTTAGCGAAGATATTATGTTTTACATTTTTATACATATATTAGAATATTTCGTACACCTTCGCAAGATAGACCTGGTCCATCAAACTTAAGGAATTATCTTGAAATTTTAATTTCTATAAACCAAATTTTTTTCGTAATGCTATAACGAAGTTATAGCATATAGTTTAGAGCGCCCGTTGTTAAAACTTTATCTGTTGTTAAAGCGTTTTTCTCAAAAAAACTTTTTTTTGATTCGCCCAAGGGTCTGAAAGAATTCGATTGGGATGAAGTTTTAACATGTTAAACTACACGCCAATAGCTCTTAATTTATTTTTAATCATTTCCTATTTTTACCCAATTTTTCAACAAAAAACAAAACAATTTTTGAAATTTTTTTTAGCAGTCCGCCATATTTTTGAATAAAAATGTTTAAATCTACTACCTGCCAGAATGACAAGCCCACAGGACAGTAATTTATTTAAATTTTTTTTTTCTGATGACTTCAAGTACCGTAATCACCCGAGTCCCACACCTTTTTTTTAGGTGTTCACTTTCGACGTAAAAAACTCTAAAAAAATATCGTAAAATAAACTCCAAAAATTTTTTTTGTACAATGAAAGAAGCCAGTAATAACATATAAAAAATCTAAATGATTGTATTTAATAAAAAATTCCCGAAATATCCTTGAAAATTAGACCGGAACACCAGACTACATTCTCAGATTTTTCTTACCTGAAATAACTCATAAGAAAGTTAAAACAAAACACGGCCAGCATTAAAACTTACTCAATTTCATTAAAAATTTACCCATTTTTTAGTTTTAGCACTTTTGACTGGTTTTCTCTGTTTTCTGTTATTATAAAAAATCAAGAATTAAATCAAATCAGTTGTAATTTTTTTGTATAGTGTTTTATTTCTTGTCACATATTTGTATTCTTTTCAAGTTTCCTTTTTTCAAACTTTTCGTAAAACGTCATTTCGTGCTACTAAATAGTCCAATCGTCATTTGGCTCTGTCCAAATGACGTAGCGGTCGTCCATCTGGCAACGCTGATTGCACCTCGTTGCTGGTTTCTACGTTTCTTTGTTCCAATTTCAACAAGAGCGAATAGCGACCTCTTTACAATCGAACGGTTGGAAAATATTCGTAAGAATAGAAAATATAATATAGAAAATGATAGAACGGGAGAATTGAGTAGGAAGAGAAACTGAGAATAGAAATAGAAAAAAGAGTGTTGGGAAAGGGTCCAAACATAGAAAGAAATAGAATAGAAATTAAGAAGTAGTGGCTTAAACACTCTTTCTTCAAAGGAACGAAACACACCAAAGCATTGATAATATAAAGATGTCTCACTCCCATTCATTTGCTTGTCCGCATACAAATTTCTATTCGGATTTATAATAAATCCATATAAGTGTAACATATGAAATCAAAACAGCAGGAAAGCCAAAGAGAACAATTTTTCTTTGCTGTTGTTGACGGAAGCGTGACGCTGCAAAAAAATGAAACAAATCATCGTAAAATTGTGTGTACTCGCAAATATTGACGATAACAAACGATGTGTAATTATACCTACATAGAAACATCTTTGTCAAATCATAAGCAATGAAAGTTTGTGTTTTTGGAAATAAATATTTTCTGGTTTCTTTGTACAAACAGCGACATATGTGTGTATGAACGGCAATGTTATGCAAAATATGCATTCGTGGTAAATGTAGAGTAGATTATATGGAATTTTTAGGAAGAAGAAGAAAAAAATAAGCGGTCATGTGGACATAGTAATTATTCTACGATTCTACTTTGAAGTAGACGGGTAGTATATGTAGGTTTAATAATTATTTAATAACATAAAATATTTTATTAACGATTTTAAATTCATTTTTCATAACAAAATATAGACATAAATGGGTTATATGAATTATATAAAAATGAATGAAAGTAAAACAGAAAAAAATAACCCATCAAATTGGATGATTTAACTAGTTAATTTTTTTTTCGAAAACTTAAGCAAAGGCAATAAAATATATTCAAAAATACTAAAATTGAAAAAGATTATTCACATAAAGCATCTATTAAATATCGACCTCAACTTATTTATTTTTCGTAATACAGTATAATTCCTAATTTCGTAATCGCAAGGAACCAGCAATTTTTTACGAATTACAGGGGTTTTCGATATAACGAGGTTAAAATAAGAAAAATACGAATTAAAGGCATTTATTTAATGGAAAGAAAAAGAAAAATAATTATTCATTTAGCTGAAATATGATCTAAGCCTGTAATTTTGTGTTGCTCGCTCTTCTCGCGTATCTTGTCTACTGAATTTTCATACACCTCTGGTAAAGCAACGAACAAACTGACCTACATGGATTGAATGAGTTAAAAAACTCGCAACCGGAAATTCCTGCACCTGTAATAAAGAAAATGTGTTCTACTGAAAGGATGTTTTAATGTTTGACGAAGTTGTAATTAGGAGGAATTTGAGTTATAATATTTCAGTCGATGTTATAGATTCATTGGTTGGAATATTTAAGCTACAAGAGAACTAATAAAGGTACCGGTCAAGTCTGCAATTTTATGCTGAGGGGCATATTTACAAATGGATATTCGTTTTTGATTATGTTGTTCCATTAAGGGCCATATTTAAAAAAAAAATACTTACTAAATAACACACAGATTGCCACAGAAATGCATTTAAGAATACGAGCGATAACTTGTGATCAAGGCCCAAACAATTGAAAATAATTTGATCTCTTGGGTGCGGTTGGTTAAGGCGGCTGATCCACAGACGACCCACTGTGAATCACAATTAGCGCTGTAGCGCCGTTTTGGAACCACTTCCTCACCGAACTGGAATTAGGTATCCTAGCAGATTATTTGGGCTGACTGCCGAGCAATCAGACAAGCTATCGAGGAAATCTTGGGTGCATTCGTGGAATAAATAAAAATATATCTACATATTATTTTAACTAATTTTGTGAGTCCTGATGGCACAATTCAGATTGAAATTTTTGAGATAAAAGAATGCATTCAATTTAATTGCAATACCTTGAAGTCATGGTTAATAACCGAAAATTTGCACTAAATTGGAGTGACTTGAAGTCAATTGAGGTTTTGAAGTCACTTGAACTCAATTGGAATTTGAAATTGTTGACACATTGAATCAAAACCAATTGTCTAAGCAATGTCACAATTAATTATTGGACTCGTACAAGATCATTTTCCTCAGATTGCGAATAGCCCTATTCATTAAATATAACAGAATTCAAATTATATCTTCTCACATAAATGGGTACTCAATAAATACTGTTTTTACATTGCACCTCGTTGTGATTCTACATTTTCAAACAGAAATGAAATAAAGGCATTTGCTAAATACATAGTAAGAAGAAGATTTGTTGTTATGGATGTAAAAATGTACAAGAAGAATAATTTATTTATATATTAAAATATAAAATAAGAAAAGTTCTAACATTTTAGCTAAGTATACTTATTTACATACATATATTTATGTACAATGTTGAAAATAGTGATAATATTTCTTCGCATTTTGATTTCATGAAATCAGTAGAAAAAGATTTAAAAGTACTTATATAAAATTCATAAAATCAAAACAAAACGTTGACATATTTGTATATAAAGAATATATAAATACTGTAAATGTTGAAAGTTATTTGCTAAAAGAAATGTTAAATATCTATTTCATCAAACACGTCAAACTCATCCATTCATACATTTTTGACTGCTGGATGTGTTGAAAACCGTTGCTGTCACACCATCGGTATTGCACCTAACTGCTGTTTCTACGATTTTTTGTTTCGATTCCAGCAAAAGCAAATTGCGATCTCTTTACAATCTATACTCTTTGTAAGCGGAACAAAAGGAAAAGAAAAGTTCGTTATTGTTTGTTTTTGTTCTCTGCTTATATCTTCCCTCTCTCATTTGTCTTTGAGTTTGTGTATGTATCAGGGATGCCAACTCATTTTTTCTGTCTCCCCGATAGCCCGCGAGGAATTCCCCGATTTTCAATCAAATTCCCCGCACCGGTATAATTTTATATTATAACAGCGACACACACTTAAAATTGATCAAGGTTAATGTTATTTTAATACGCTCCAGAACTGGTAGGGTAATAGTAAGGTACTTTCTGACTCCGGAATTCTTTTGACACATGGGAGATTGCATCTCAAGGGAACCCACTCTTAAAATCGATAGGGCTCAAATGAATCCGATGTACCGAGTTATTCGACGTTCATTTTGATAGATAAACACTCAAAGAAAAATACATGGGCTTTCTTTTGACCCAAATAAAAACAAAAAATGTTTCCTTTTGAAAAAAAATCAAAACTATTTTTGATTTTGAAAAAAAAATGGTCACATTTTGAATTTTTAAGATTTTTTTCACTTTTTGAAAGATTAAATAAAAAACGTGTTTGATAAGAACTTCCAAATGCAATAAGAGATTAGTTACATGGATCCAAAACAGGGGCTGTTTGACCATAATATATAAATACTACCGCCCTCCAACTACGCGAATTTTGGCGGACAGCCAAAATTAGTTTTTTCAAAAAATTGGATTTTTTAAAAGTATAATGTTGCAAATTGAGGAAAAAATTTACCAAACTTTTTTTTCTATTATGTCCTGGGGCCATTGTTGTATAGAAAAACATATTTAAAATTTAGGCCGTACATGCCAATGGAAAAAACCTTGTTTTGGGAGGAACGGGTTCAAAGTTTTTTTTTTAAATCGATTTCTCCAAACCAAGGAAGTGCAGAGCCCCTTAGGAAAAGATGAAGATTGTAGGACCCAAAATATGAAGAATTGAAAAAGTTAAACGATTTACATTACATAAAATTTGACAAAAAATATTCTACAGACTTTACTAACTAAAAGCTGAACGGTTTCAAATTCCCCGCAAAAAACAGCTCATTCCCCGTACTAAGTGAAATTCCCACAAATCGGGGAATTCCCTGCAAGTAGGCATCGCTGGTATGTATACACATATACATATATTCTACTCCCGCTAAAGCAATGATTTTAACAACGATGAATTCAATGCTTTGATCTATGAAAAAAATGGAAAACTTCCGATGCTAATATTTTAAATATTATTATATTTATATACATTTTAGATATTTTATATTGTTCTGAACTATATTTAAAGTTTCAAGTTTCTAGCTCATCGGGAAGTTAGTTTAAAATCGATTGCAAAATTTGTAACGAATAGACTGACAGACACCATTGAAAGCGAGTTGATATAAACGTGGTAAAAAGATTTGTTTCAAGTCAAAACTTTTTTTTATAAGTTTTTTGTAAGTTCAATATAATGGCGATTTCCCAGTAATCAGTGCATCTGCGCTTTGATATTTTGTCAGTACTTACGAATGCACACGATAATTTAACGAAGATTTTTCTCTCTTTTTGTCCTTCTCGTAAAATCGCAATTAAGCGAACAACAAAGAAAAAAAAAATAAAGCATTATTAAATGGTTTTTTATTACTCTTAAAGATACTAATTGCTCATCTATGATATGTACTTCGACGTAGAATAATTATGTACTATGTCCTCATGACCGCTTATTTTTTTCTTCTTCTTCCTAAAAATTCCATAAGATATACTCTATAGTTGTCACGAATGCATATTTGGCATAACATTACCATCCAAACACATATTTGCCGCTATTTGTACAAAGAAACCAGAAAATATTTATTTTCAAAAACACAAAATTTCTTTGCTTATGCTTTGATAAATATGCTTTGTGTGTAGGTACAATTGCACTTCGTTTGTAATTTGTGCTTGGATATTTCGTCAGCATATACGCGTACACACGACAATTTCACGATATTTCAAAAAATTTCTTTGCCTATGCTTTGACAAATTTGAAATTTGTGTAGTTGATATTTTGCAAAGCAACTTTACTTTTACTTTACTTTTAACTCTCTTGGTTTTGCTTGGGGGTCGCATGCAATGTGAAATTGATAGATGAATAGTTCACTTAAGTCGCTACCAATTTAACCTCTATCCATAAGCGTCCCACGCTTTTCGTTTTAAATCATGCAAGTATTTTCAGACCTACTAAAATTCATAATTACATATTTTCAAGACAATCTGTTGGGGGTTATGAATCTGTACGGTGTTATAAATATGTATGGGGCAAGAAGAAATTATTTTATACTTTTTAGTCCGTTTTAAAAACGTGGTATATTAAAATTTGTTTTTATTTAAATTTTATATACATACACCGAAAAAAAAAATTGTAAAAAACAGCTGTAAAATTGATATTTTTCCTCTACAATATTCGTCCGATGTTAAAAATATCAATTTTGATATTGTTCCAATATCATTTTGATATGATATGATATAATTGATATGATTTAATATAAAATTGATATTTTTCCTCTACAAAATTCGTCCGATGTTAAAAATATCAATTTTGATACTGTTCCCATATCATTTTGATATGATATAATATAATTGATATGATTTAATATAAAATTGATATTTTTCCTCTACGATATTCGTCCGATGTTAAAAATATCAATTTGATATTGTTCCAATATTATTTTGATATGATATGGTATTATAGAATTGATATGAGAAATAATATAAATCTAAATTAATATCATTAAATGTAATTACCTTGTGCTGATAATCCAGTAGTCTTTATATTTGTTTTAAAACACATCTTTTTTAGTAACAAAATATTTTTTATTGTCTTCAACTGACTTATTTACATAAAGATATACTTATCGTTAAAAATAAACATATATGTTTTTAGAATAATTTATTTCTGATTAGAGCGGTCCCATCAGGGATATAATACATATGAATAGGCGGACCTGTAAAAACTCTTAAATCTATTATTTCAAAAAATATACTTTTACAACCTACAACATAGGCCTGGTAGTGGTCCGCAAAGCGTATAATTTCATATTTACTTACAACTACATAAGGCTGATTGTTATTATTAAGTAATATCTCTTTGATTTCATATAGGTTAACGATTTCGTTTCTCTTTATAGTTAAAAAATATCCTGTTTTATAAACAGACCCATTAAATGTTAAGGATTTCGTTGCCAAATTGTTTGTAAAATCAGATTTAACAATCCCAAAATTGGTAATAAAATTTAAATAATCGCAGATTTCAAAATTAAAATATTCGGATTTTGCTTCTCTATGCTTAGATTCATAGCGGAAGCTCCATAAGTACTTTAGGGGTCCGGATTGCTTTATTATACTAACGTAATGGATTAAAAAATGAAATTTTGGTTTAAGTGGCTTTCTAAAAAGTTTCACATAACTTTCATTGTGAAGTTTTATTAAAATGTTTAGATTGTTAAATACATCGTTATCAAATTTACTACTAAGCAATATATCAACTATTTTCAATAGTGTTATAAAAAATTTCCAAACATCGTTTTCTACTGGAATGAGATCACCTATAATAAGAGGCAGGAAATGAATAAAGGTCATCATTTCACGCGCCGACATTTTTATTTTATTATTTACTAAATGTACCAAATCAAGAGGTGGAGATAAATTTCCTATTTCAGTTTCTCCATAGTTAAACATTTGCTTTCTATAATTAAATGTCTCAATTGAAAATAATTTTTTATCAGAAATTAAATGTAATAATACTTCACAAACATCGTATCGACAAACTCCTTCAAATAAATCGTGAACGATATCTGCAATAAAATTTTTAGTTACATGGAAACTAGGTAAATCATTTAATAAGCAGTAAGCTTTTACGCCAGTAAGTTTAACGTCATTTTCGGCTAAATCAGTAGCATAGTTTTGTTCAGATCTCAAATGTTCAGGATATTCGGTACTGTCATATAACATATCTTTTTTTTGTCTGTTACAGAACCGGCAATAGAAATTCGAGTTAAAAGAAGTCGTAAAACCTAGGATGTCATTAAGACCCAAGTTATCACCTAAAATGTTACACATTACGAAATAAATTTGATGGGACCCAGTTTCTGTTTTAATTAATATTCCATTTTCTTCAAGTTCTTTAAATTTATGTATCAATGGTCGCAGAAATGGATCATTACCAAAACATTTTTGATCGTTACTTTTAAAGTATGCCGCCACAAATATGTAATTAAGATTTGACAACAGATGCTGAGGTAAAGAAGGAAAACTGTAGTACACACCACATATTGAGTCAACATTTGCATGACTACCTAAGGGGTTATTTATTTCGAAACTGTCTAGATATATGAAATAAGGTATTATAGTTTTACCAATATAAAAATTAGCTTTTTGTTTGAATGAATTAGAATTTAGAAAGTGTGTAATATTTGAGTCTTTTGATATTTTTTCCATATTTTGTAAGGTAAGGTCTAAGATAAAAGGTAATTCAAAAAACTTACGAAACTAAAAGTCTATAGGCATTATACAGCTTTGAACGTTGCTAGCATCTAGAGTCGGCTTATTACATAAAATAACTTCGGATATTTCGTTATTGACATTGAAAAATTGTGGTTTAGCAAATTGATCGGATTCTGAAATGCTATTGAATAATTTATATTCCGACTGTATTTCTTTGAAAGGATTAGCACAAAAATGCAAAAAATTTTCAAACTCTTCCTTATTAAATTCTGGAATGTGATGTATAATATTATTTCTAATTGATTGTGTTATATTTAAAGTAATTTCAGCTATTTCTTCTTGAATGCATAAAACATCTTTTCTAGTTAGATTACATTTATTATGCAAGTTTATTGAAAACGCTTCAACGCTTTTAGAAATAGATTTTTTACATAATGAATATTCACAGTTATGTCTGGAGTATTGACATGCTCTTGTACTTGCTACCTCATTTGGTACATCGATTTTATTGTTAGATACAAATTGGATATTGTTTGGTGAAACTATTGCATATGGTTCTACAAGGTTTTGTTTTGGTGGAACATTTTTCAAATGGTTTTTTACATGTTTTTGAAATGAAGATAAATTTGAAAAAAGTTGATTGCAGTCTGTTAAAGTGCATTCGTAGTCATTGTAATTATGAAGTCCATGAATTGACTTAAAATGTTTTACCAAAGTTGGTAGATCTTGAAAAATAAATTTGCAAAGAAAGCAAGAAATATTCATTTTTAAATTTTAGTAGACAATTCAGGAAATATTGGCTTTTTTCAAATTTTGTATAAATTCAGAAATTGCCGGACTTTTAGCATCGAAAATAGTGATAATGTCGAAAATGTATTTTTGTAAAAAAAGCCATATTAATGATGACTCTTTTGGATACTCCAAATGAAAAACGTGAAATACCTTAAATGCTATATCCAAGGCAGAAATGAAGGATGAAAACTTAAGTAGAGTTGTTTCAAAGCTCACGTAAAAATCTGTTAATGTTGTAAGTTGCGGTCCAACTACAATTATGTAAGGCTGTATTCTTCCTTTTTCGGCCATTGAACGTATCCTTTTCTTTTCGCGGATTTGCTCCAAATCATTGATTGTGTGGATATGAACAATGCTTCTATAAATAGCATCTTTGATAGTTGCTTTTTGCACATATAATTTTCCTTCGCCTTTCGTCACAGTACGACATGTTGGTTTCAGGACGGTGTTTAGGAGCATAAACAAAATGCATTGCCTGGAATCTGCAAAGATAAAACCTCAAATTAAATATATTTTTTATGAATATGTACTTATTGTACCATTACTTGTGTCTACAGCTTGATTTGCTAGCAACTCGAACAAAGCCTGATATTGCTTGTCTTTTATATTGGATTTGTAATGCGCAAACAATTCAATGTCCAGCTCCATCCATTTATTAATGAGATGATATTTCTTCCCCGGAAACATCATCTCAAAGTCATAATCGATCTGAAATTTAAAAGTAAATCTGACATCACTTGCGCACATAGAATATTACATGGAAATTCTTACAAACTTCTGTCCTCCAGATTGCTTAAAAAATGGCCATTCATCTAAAACATTACTCAAGGTACTCGAGGTTATGTCGCTGCTTCGATAGGAATGCGTCATTTTCCACAAGTCCATAGAGTCACTCTCGTCGTTTTTCATTAGCTTCATTTTGTTTTTCAGTGATACCAATTCAAGTTCTGGCAGAGATTCCTTGCGTTTTGGGGTGGAATCACATAAATCGCGAGCAGGTGAACAAAGTGTTTTCCTACGCTTTCGGTTTAAATTGTTGAATCTGTTAAACAACAAACCACACGGATTTGGCTTTCGTGCCTCCTTTCGCGAGACATAATATATGTCTTTATCTTCCGATGGAAATATTTTGCATATTTCGTCAGCCATTTGCTCCAATTGATAAGTGCGCGGAATAAGATACTTGTTTTTGTGTATATCAAAATAAAACTCAACAATGGAGTTGAGAAGCCTTTTTCTGTTGTCATTGTCAAATTTGTTGGATTCGGCGTACAAATCTAGCAGACCTCGTCCTGTACTGGTTGACTGAAGAATATCAAGGATAGGCTAAGAATAAAAATATTACCGAAATTCAGAGATATTATACTACTACAACTTTGGTTTACACATGAAAAGAATTCTCCTACCTTAATACGAATATCTATAGCTGTGCTGTTGGTTTTGCATGATGATGAAGTTCCACCACTGTTGAAATCTGCGGACCGCATCCAATCGCATACTTTTGAAGCACACGTGCTTACCGCATCTTCAGGAAACTAAGATTAGATTCTTTATTTATTTCAGTTTTATAAATTTTTTTTTTGAGTACATTTTTGGTCTTCCAGATGAACAATTTTTCTCTCAATTCGGCTTTTAAAGCAGTATTTTTTTTTTCTGGCAAGACCACATCCAGATCATCTTTATTGATGTACCTCATCCGATCATAGGTGAAACCACAAGCTTTAACAACGTATATATAAAATATTTAAGAATATTGACTATAGTAAAAATACGATAAAAGATTGATATAAGAAATTATAATAACTGATATAAATTTTACGTTTTACATATCCAAAATGCAAAAATTCATATCAATTTTACATTTCTCTTATCAAAAATTCTAGAATTCTTATCAATTTTAAATTTTTCATATCAAAAAAGCAAAAGTTCATATCCATTTTACATTTTACATATCCAAAATGCAAAAATTCATATCAATTTTACATTTCTCTTATCAAAAATTCTAGAATTCTTATCAATTTTAAATTTTTCATATCAAAAAAGCAAAAGTTCATATCCATTTTACATTTTTCATATCCAAAATGCAAAAATTCATATCAATTTTACATTTTTCATATAAAAAATGCTAGAATTTGTATCAATTCTACATTTCTCATATCTAAAATGCAAGAATTCATGTAAATTATACATTTTTCATTGAAAAAATTTAGAAATAGAAATTTTTCATTTTCATTTCTAGAATACAAGAAATCGCATTTTAAGAATACACATGTATAACTTGATGCATATATAGTTTATTTTTATGTCTAAAACCTGTCGCACTGGAGTGCGAATAATGTAATGCGTTATACTTACATGTAAGAGCCTTAAAGGTATTTTCCAATTGGAATTCTTTTAGCAATTCCAGAAGCTTTTCATCCTGGCCGTCCTGCACCACTGTTGTGAAAAGCGCTGATTCCACATCACCTTCATCGAGGAATGATGAGGCTTCCGAGCTCATTAAATACACAACGTTTGGGTTTGATTGATCACTCATTTTTCTTTTTTTAATTTAATTTCACGAAATAAGCGTGCGCAACCTGTCGCTTAAAATTCGTCTCAACAACTAACGCTGAAAGCGTAGCGAAGCGGAGAGCAACGAATAACGGGATCCTCTTTGATTATAACAATTTTATATTTGAAATATCAAAGAATTATGTGTACTGATATTGAACAATGTAAAAATAACATTTACCTTTGCATCGGATAAATTGATATTTTGAATTAATATTGCCATGTAAAATAAAATATCACAAATATGATATTTTTCATATCAATTCAACAAGAAAGCTGCCGATTTGATATTTTTATCGTTTAAATGATATTTTTCAATGCAAATTTGATAATTTTGATATGATATTGGAATTGATATTAGAAAAATGTCAAATTGATATGAGGTTTTTTTTTGGCTCCGAATATGGCTCAAAATATTGGCAAAAAAGAAATACGAAACAAATTTTCAAGCTCTTGGGTCCAATTTGTTAGGAATTTAGAAAAAAATACTTCTACTCAAAATTATTTTTAATAATAGAAGAAAACTGATTTCGTTTTATGATATATATAAATTTTCATTAAAATCAAACAACTCCATCTTTTGTACGGTACGGTGGAAACAAATCAAAAAAGTCAAGTTCGAATATTGATAATATTTGAATGCAGTTAAATTGTAAATACTTCAATTAGATGAGCTTAAAAAGGATTTTGGAAATTACTTTTATTTTGCCATAAAAAAACGTATTGAAAGTCAAGCATTTGCAACAATGGAATTTTTTGCAGCAAATACTACTTTGGTAGGTTCACTTCTAACTCCTGTAACTTTTTTATTTTTGTTTTAAATATAATGAAACTTTTTCCCAATGGTATTTGTACTATTCTTTAAGGGCATACCCAATTTTGATGTGTTTTCATTTTTCGTTTTGAAGTACCATTACTTGTAAAATCACCATTTTAAAACACAAAAAAAAAATCCAAAGTTTAAAGAGCTTTTAAAAAATCGTCCAAAAACGTCCTCTCTAATTTTTACTTATTTGTTTCTAGAGATATCTCCACAATAATTTCAGCTGCATATGCTTGCATATTCAGACGTAGTAATCAATTTTCTAGCGAAACCTCAAATGAAAAAAAGCAGTTTTTTGAAAAATGTGAACACACCAAATTTAAGCGGAACCTTAGTTGTATGTACTTATGTATACGTATACAGATATATATATTTTACATAAAAAAATATACTTGTATATATGCGTATTAGGGCGTACCCGTTTTTTTTTAAATACTCAGACAAAAATTTTATAGATATTAGATCCTGATCAAGCTTCATACTTGGCAAAAAAAATTAGCCTACCCCGTAAAACTCGTAGAAGTTTCAAATGTCTTACATGAAACTAATAAATAAAACGAATAAATTCAATAGATTAGAAAATACAAGAAAAACTTCTAGAGAATCGTGTAATAGGGATTTGTTAGCGCGGTTATTACTATCTTCTGAGCCACTTATTTCTGGTAAACGAATACCTTGCAGTAAAAACAAAAGAACGAAAAAGATATTAGTCAGTTAATTTTCTTAAAACCAGAAAATAGTGGTCAAGATATAGATTTAGAAATTGTTTTCTCATCGGATTCGAGTGAAATAAAATAGTTTGATAATACCTAATTATTTATGTACCACCTTGATCAAAAAGTTCCCGGAATAACCACCGCGCTCCCATCGTTCTGATTTGAGTTCTGTTTTTTTTTTTTGTTAAGTTAAGTACATCTGTTGTTGATATTCCCTCTGAATCCTAGCGTCATAGCTTGACATTTGCAAAAGTTACGTAGCCAAGAGTACATCTATCTCTGTGTGTGTTGGCGATTTTTTACAATTTTATTAAATTGTATTGTATTTTGTGTAAAAAAGGGATTTAATGGTGCGCGAACGTTGGAAATGTTGGAAAGTGTTTCGGCAACGATTCTCTAAAGAAAACGGTCGTTTACCAGTTGCACGAGCGGTTCAAAAGTAGTCGTGAGTCAATCGAAGATGATGAACGCAGTGGCAGACCATCGACATTGAAAACCGACGAAAACGTTGATAAAGTAAAAGAAATTTTGGTCAATAACCGCAAATTAACCATCAGAGAGGCGTTATGCGGCTTTTGCGTGAAGCGATTCGCCAAAAGAGACCAGAATTGTGGATAGAAAACTCGTGGATTTTGCACCATGATAACGCACCGTCGCACAGTGCCATCAATATTCGTAATTTTTTGACGAAAAATGCAGCAAATACCATCCAACAGCCACTGAATTCACCTGATTTGGCTCCCTGTGACGGGGAACGCGTTTCAGCAGCCGAGAGGAAGTAATGGAAAAATCGCAAGAAGCACTGATGGACATACCGAAAACCGAATATAAAAAATGTTTCGAGGATTGGATCAAGCGCTGGCATAAATGTGTTGCAGTCGATGGGGATTACTTTGAAGGGGACAATTTAGATTTAGATGAATAAACTTTTATTTTTAATTTTCTGAATAAATTCCGGGAACTTTTTGATCAAGGTGGTATATTACATCAATTGAATGAATTACACAAAAATCATTAAAAAATATAGATAATCATTGCAGCTTTAAGACATACCGTAAAATACTTTGACTATATTGGAGATGCCACGCCTACTTTTTCGATTTAGATAATTTTTATAAATTGTTATCGTACTTTAATTTTCAAGGCATGATATTGGGTTCTACGACAATTTTGAGTAAAAAACTGATTAACGCGCTTGTTTTGTATGGGACGTGCCACGCTCATATTTCTAATCTTGACCATTTCTGTTTTAAGAAATGTATCAGTAGCCACTGCACAAAAATTCAAGTTTATTACTTCAAAAGTTTTTGAGATATTGTAATTTTTTGATTCAGCTTATAAGGGAAGTGGGCGTGTCCGTTAACCAATTTAGTTAAAATTCGCAATATTTTTTAATATTTACCTAAAAAATATCTGTGCAAAATTTTATTGGCCTACCACTACTCCTTCTATTTTTGTCCACCGGTTGTATGGAGACGCTACACTGTGCGACGTCGGGGTTGGAGTTAATTTTATATCGCATCGGGCTCATATGAATAAGCAGAATCGTTGACGTCAGTTCTCTCAGTGTCGTCTCATGTGTTCTAATATGCCAACTTTTATTTTAACTTCAGCAAAAATTCCATTTGTTTTTTTATGTCATTTATTTTATTTTCAGAATTACTTTGGTGATGCATGGAATGTTTTCGATTTTATTATAGTACTTGGCAGCTTTATCGATATAGTATATTCGGAGATTAGGGTAAATATTAACATGGAAATGATACATACATATCTAATTCTTATTTATTTTCTTAATTCTATTTATCTCTTAAGAGCAAAAACACCACTTCATGCAATATAACTGAATGCAAATTCAAAGCTAAAGTAAGTTGGTTCACTTTATAATTCATTTTCTGTTTTAATTTTTTTTGTGTAAATTGCAGGCTGGCTCAAATCTCATTTCAATCAACTTTTTTCGACTTTTTCGTGTTATGCGCCTGGTGAAGCTTTTAAGCAAAGGCGAAGGAATAAGAACCTTACTGTGGACATTTATCAAATCATTTCAGGCGCTTCCATATGTTGCTTTACTGATTGTTATGTTATTTTTTATTTATGCCGTTATTGGCATGCAGGTAAGATTTATATTCTGTACAAGCATATCATTCCAGTATAAATAGTGTTGCGTCGATACCATCATTTACCTGATACCTGTACTCCGGGTTACGGGTTGGGAAATTTTAAAAAAGGTGCCCAATGCATTTTTCGTTTAAATTACTTCAAATTAACTTTTGCTGTGAAATTACTGTTTTCGGTGATGAATTTTTGGCACTATATTATAATAGTTATCTTAAAGAAAAGAACAATGAAAGGCAGTCAGAACTCTTAGCAGTTTAAAATAACAGCAATTTAAATTTCATGGAATTATTTATTTATTTAAAAAATTATAAAAATTTGCCTAAAAAATACATGGGCTTTGGGAATTTTTTTAAACATAAATAAATACTTTTGGAAATGAGTTTTAACGTATTTTATTCTTCAATCAATGCAGAGTAAATTCTAGTTTTATTTATAAAAAAATCCAAAATGGATTTGCATAAGCAAATGACATTTAACGAACCTTGACGAAACCTTTTGTTAAGTGCAGTATAGTTATATATGTATTCGGACATTTTCTTAAGCTGGCTAAGTCATTGCATGCATATTATAGTTAGCCCAGTGATTGCAGTTTTTATCAAGTTGACAATAGTCAAATACACCACGATGTGGTGTATTTATAGTAAACTTATGCACAATATACAACCTTAATTTACACCATATAGTTGAAAGCTTGGGGTGCGATTCTATAACTCGTTTGAGGCGATTTTAACGATACTGCGATTCTGTAACAAACATTTTTATTTATTTATTTAACCCAGATATGCCCAATTGCCTATATCTAGTACACTTTAAAAAGTTTTTATTTTGATTGAGTATAATCTCATTAAATCAAAATCAAACACTTCTGAAGTAACCTGCTTATAGGATAATGCGCATATCTGGGTTAAATTTAGTAAATCCCAGCGCTATAAGCAGTGTTGCCAGAAACTACACTTCAAAAATCGTCAAAATTGTAAGAAAAAATAGTATTTTTCACAAAAAAATCGTCATTAGAGAAAAACTCATGTTTAGGTTTGACCAAAAAGCCGTCGAAAACGGATTTTACAGCTTGATTAATATACGATTGAAGGTCACAAAACTGTTTGAAGTGAAATCGCAGCTGCTCATTTTTCCGAGAAATCATGAAATTCCTTTTTTTTATTTTTACGGGTTTTAAAAGCCCACATATTTACAGTACTATACAAATAAAAAGCAACAAATCTAGACTTATCATACTATACATATTTAAAAGAAAATGGATTCAATTTATTCTTAAGTGATAAAATTAAATAATGAAAAACTATAACAATAATAAAAAAACAATTTTTAAAAAATCAAAGAAATATGCACTTAGGGCTGTGCAAGCAAAAGCAACAGTTCTATGGCATTCTTTATTTTTATTGATTGCTTCACATCTGCGAGGCATTGACCTTGTCAGCTTGATGAATGTCCTCTTGGGTGCCATTTCTCCCTTTTATTTCAAATCTGTCCCAGCTCATCCCTGATTGGGAAGTGGTACCCACCCACTCTATGTTTCGAGGTTCTGAAGTAGGTTTCAAGGAATTAAGCTCAGATGGTAGTGACAACCCATGAGTGAAATGAACCCTTCTCCATGCTAATCAATCTCAAAACAACTTTAATGTACGTTTCGAGTAGCTTTCATGTCTATATATTCAAAAAATGGCAATTTCCACAATGGTTGATGAAGCATTCGGGTTTTCGGAGCGTTCCTATGAATTAGGTGGAAAGAATAAAGACCATGAACAAACTAATATATCCCATTGCAAAAAATTCCGCCTCCATGCTTGACAGTGACTTTACAGAGCAATGTTTTAGCCGTCCTCCTTTGATTCGTCTAATATGGGGCTTGTTGTATCAATTAATTCAATTAAATTTGGACTCACTGCACCACTTTTGACTAAACTTACGTCAATTTGTCAACAATTAGATGGAAAATAGTTCTGCATAGACAGAAGTTAAAAGCGGACTGATGAGTCGAAATTCAGTTGAATCAATTCATTCAACAAGTCTCTTATTTGACGAATCGAAGGAGGACGGCTAAAACATTGCTCTGTAAAGTCACTGGCAAGCATGGGGCGGTATTTTTTGCAATGGGATAAATTAGTGGTCCATTTTAACTAAATAAAATCTCTGAAAAATTCAGCCAGATTCAACTTCAATTGTATTATAAACACGTTTTCTATGATGTGATACGATTTATAGCCTGTACAAATTACAAAAAGTAATTTCATGATTTCTCGGAAATATGAGCAGCTACGATTTCATTTCAAACAGTTTTGTGACCTTCAATCGTATATTAATCAAGCTGTAAAGTCCGTTTTCGACATTATTTTGGTCATACCTAAACATGGTTGAAGCTCAATGTGTCCATGATTGCCTTGTCGTAATTGTTCCGATTTTTCTGATCCCTTTACTGCTATCCCTTGAGTGAGCGACACGTCCGATTTCAATTAAAACATACATAGAGGTAGTATTTGTGATTCCGAAAAATGTTTGTTCTACGATTTTTTAAATAAATTAGTTTAAGGTGCCGTAATTTCGATTTACATGGCTGGCCGCTGTAATAACCTTTGGGGATTATGTGGAGAATAAATTAAAATACATTCGTAATAACTTTTAAAAACAATTAATTGTTATTATCCCATACCGTTTGACATAAATTTTTTAACACGGCAATATATTTTTTATATATAAATTCGAAAATAAAAAAACCTTTTTAATGTCCTTAATTTTTGACATTACCTGCGGTAATATGGATTGCCCCACCATTCTTCATCGGATTAATTTCAATATCGCATCTAAAAACCTAAGGCTATTTAAATTATTTTATGTTGGCCCATTGTTAGAACGTTAATTGAATTCAACTGTATCTCAATTTCTTCTCACATTGATTTTTCTTTGTCCAAGCATATTTTTAAGAGTATACTCTATTCAAACTTTTTGTAAAAATTTTTAATTGTAATTCATTTTGAATTTTAATTATTTTTTACACATAACTTAAGCTCTCCTAATTATTCTGCAAGAACATTATATTCATAGACTAATGCTATGTTCATGCTCAGCCCTAAATGCGCATTTAGAACATTTAGCTCTAAGTGCTACTCTAAGTGTACATTTAGCAATACAAAATTCTCTATCTAATTGCAATTAAATGCTACTTCATTTCAGCATTTAGACTAATGCAACACTATAATTTTCGAATAAAAATTGTGTTTCGACCATAATTTCTTGTCATTTATGGCTCAGCTGATTGACAGTTGATGTAAATAAAAATTTTTTGATGTATTGAATTGAATTGTAATTATTTTGGGGACAAAAAAAAAAGAAAAGAAAAATGAAGAGATTCCGAAATACATGGATCGCGGCGGCAGAAGAAATGTTTTTATCTCTGTGGCAGGAAAAAATTAATGAGTTACGAAAAAATAGTCATGTGTATCAGGAGATGGCGGCTGAAATGCAGAAGCAGGGCTTTGATGTAAGCTCTGCTTCTGTAAAAACAATGATTTACAACTTGACAGTGAAATACAGGTAAATTATGTATTTTGTAATATCATAAATACTACATTTATTTTATTTTATACATAACTTTTACAGAAAATGCAAGGCAGCAATTGGAACGACTGGAGGCTCACCAGATGATTGGCCGTTGTATGACAAAGTGCACCAAATAATTGGTGGTTTCACCATCAACAATGTTGATGCGCTTGTCGAGGAGAGTTTTGTATGTGTATATACTTATTTATTATTTTTAATACAAAATTAATTTTATTTATCAAATGGTTGTGTCAGCTCCAGCGGTTTCCCAACCAACGCCGTTGTCTTCCCCACTATCGCCAATGCCACCATCTACATCGCCGTCTGCATCACTGCCACCGTCTTTCACCGCTGCGGAAAGATCTGTCAAAAAAAAGGTATTGACCAGTTAGTAAAAGTATGGGAGAAAATGAATAAAAATTTTGAAGAGGCAATGGAAAGCTTTAATAATTCATCACAAGAGTTAGTGAAACTGGAAAAAGATAAGATTTTACTTTTGGAAACAACAATAATTTTTTTTCGTAAGGCTCTTTAATGTTTAGTACAAGTAACTTGTTCCTTTTTACTTTGTATTGACTTTTTTTTTACTTTTTTTAAAAGTATATTTTGTTATGAATAAAAATAAATGAATATATTATATACTTACTGAAATATGAACTGAAAGCTTCTCTTATTGATTTAGCTTCTGTTAGGTTTTGTTGCAAATTGGTGGAGTATTGTGGGTATCTTCTAGTCCTGTCAAGCGCTCTTTGGTCTGCTAACCAAGCAGGTGCAACTGAGTCGTTTTCCGCAATTAAGAAATTATGGAGAACGCAACAAGCTTTTATTACAGAATTCGCATCATCAATTCTGTTATCAATACCTTTTCCAACACGGCGGAACCTATATAAATCTTATCTTTCAATAATTATCTTGCCTTCAAGTGTCCAAAACCATTTTCAACTACTCTACGAGATTTGGACAGTTGATAGTTAAAGGTTTTTTGTGCAGATGTTTTTTCTAAACTGAATGAAAAAGGCTTCATAAGATACTTGGTGAAACAAAATGCAGAATCTCTAAGAACAACAACGGGGACAATGGAATTGCCCAATTTTTCACTCTTTGTGCTCAGGAGCGAACATTGTTCAAGTTCACGTTTTAAAATTGACCTCTCAAAAATTTAAGAATCATTGCATCATCCGGGACTGCCCACATTTATGTATAAAAAGCGATATCTTAAAAATACAGTATTTCCAACTTAGTTAAGTACCTAGCGTCAACAAGAGCTAATAAAACAGTTGAATACCATTCTTTGTAAGTAATGTAAACGATGGCTTCTTCGTTTTTCGGATGAATCTCTATATGGCAACCATCTGCAAAAACAATTCGCATTTAGTTTTGTATTTATGAAACAAGTAGGGGAATAGCTTACCGAGTGCTCCTATACATTGGATGAATCCAATTTTTTTGAACCCATCACAATATTGTCCGATTTTTTCTCTAGTTAGTGGAAAGTGGTTGAAATATATCGGGTGCAATACTTTCCACACTTCTCTAATAAATTGTAGAAGCAATTCACGCACTTTAGATTTGCCTACCCCAAACAAATTCGCAATGCTGCAATATTCCGCGGATGATCCAAGTGCGTACAGTGCAATGGCCACTCGCTTTTCAAGCAAATCGAATTCTAGAAGTTGGACTTTTTCCTTTCTAAATGTTTCAGAAAGCCACACAATTTATTAAAAGCACTTCTTATCATTCTAATTCTAGTTTTGCTTGAAGAAATCGTCTCCGCATCGTTGACATACGATTTCCAAAAACATGTTTACATGACTCTGTAAATAATAAAATTACATCTAAATGAACATATAAATATATGTAAATATTTGTTACACATACCAGTTGTCTCGCACAAGTTCTATTACTAGTTAACGCCACTAAGTTAAGGGACTCCAGGACTATCTTTTGGGTGTTTTTGTAAAAAAAAACAATATTTGAAACATCTTGGCTCGCCTTTTATTCTTTTCACAAATCAATGTGTCTATTTGTTTTATTTTGATGTAATTGTTAACAATAGACACATACAGTTGAACAACAAACAATAATCGACGCATTTCTTTCCAATTTTAAATAAAAAAATACAGATGTTTTATAATAACAAAAAACATATGCTTACAATTAGTCATAAATGTACATTTACTAAATGCTACTACGAACGCTCTTAAATGCGCATTTAGAGCTAAGCATGAGTAAATAAATAAAAATAAAAATAGAATAGGCGTATCTTGAGTTGAAAAGTAGTCCCATGTAAAATAAACATTCATTGCATGTTGTTATTATTACGAGTATTGTAACTACAAAAAAAATTCGCTATTTTCACCCCCTGAGATAACATTTGATGCAGGGAGTGCAAAACTGAAGACAGTACATACTAGGGATGTGCAACTGGAAAGAAAAATCGATTTTTGACTTTTGGGATTGATCAGAAATTCAAAGTCGATTAATCGACTTTTTTTTCGAATTTTTGTTGCATGGAATTAAAAAAACAAAAACGAAACAAGAGAATTTTGATATGAATTATTTATGTATGTGTATTTATTTACAATATATGAGCCGTTGCGTGCGAGTCAAAATCAGATTTTTAGAAATACATTGGTTTTGTAGAAGTGCTGTGCAAAATAGGGTTCTTGTAAAATTTATTTTCCAGATTTATAGGCAGCTTTATAGAACACATGTTCAACCTATTATTTTTATTGAATGGAATATAAAATAAGTAATTTAAAGTTAATGGTTTTGGAAAGAGTCGGCTGTGGCATCTTCTCTAGTAAAATAGATCTCAGACTCTCTTTCCGACTTCCTGACCATTGCAGCGTCTTTCAGGCGGAAGTAATGGCTATCTATCAAGCGTCCAAGTGGCTTATTCGCAACGATTCATTCGATACGAATATCCGCATCTACACGGACAGCCAAGCAGCAATCAAGTCCCTTGCCGGTGTTTTCACTACATCAAAGCTTGTTCTCGACTGCCGATCTTCACTCAACATTTTGTCGAGTCACTCTCAGGTCCACCTATATTGGGTGCCTGGACATATGAATATTTCAGGTAACTGCAATGCCGACGAGTTAGCAAAACAGGGCTCGCAACTTACAGATATATCACCTACCTGCACCATTGGTGTCCCTCTTACGTCTATTAAATTAGCCATTAAGCAAAACTACCTTGAGGAAGCAAAAAGATCCTGGGTAGCGGAGCATACCTGTGGTATTACCAGGCTAACATGGACCACTATGGACAATAAACGTACTAGACAGCTACTCAACCTAAGCAGAAGCTCCATCAGCATAACGACTTCGGTGCTCACGGGACACTGCATAATGGGGAGACATGCTGCAAGACTTGGACTGCCAAGAGGAGGAAGAAACAGTCCTTCATTTCATGTGCGAATGCCCATCCCTGGCCAGGAGGAGACTAAAACTCCTGGGTTCACCTTTCTTCACTAGTCTGTCCGAGCTATCATCCATAAATATTAAGGACATAGCCAGATTCATTATGGAATCCTCATGGTTCTCCTCTCCGTAAATGGGGGAGTCGCGCCGTACTGTGGTATCACAATGAGCCTAATTATGTGCTTAAGTGTGCTTTCAAGCAGAAGGCTGCCACTCCAACCTAACCTAACCTAACCTAATGGTTTATTTTAAAAGGCATACAGTTTATATGACCTTAGTGCAATCAGCCCTTCTCCCTCCCACACCTTCTATCATCCGTCCGTTCAAAGTCTTTTTACTTATTCCGGCGGTATTATTTGTCATTTATTATTCGTCTTCGTATGTGAATTTTGTGCGAGTGAATGGGATAGCCCATGGTAGAAGTATTTAGAGGTAGATGCATTTTTTCAAACAGTAGCCATTTTGAATTTTTTACAAGTAAGAAATACATTTTTTGAAATGGGTACAAAAGAGAGAGTTAATAGTAGATTATTAATACTACTTTTATTACTTAGTACTAAATTATAAAATTTATTTACAATAAAAAATATAAATAATGTTATTTAATTTTTTTCTTTATAAGCAAATACCTTGAACATATTAAGAGTTAATAAATAATATAAAAAGCAGAAACTAATTCTCCCTATGTACATGCAATACTATGCAAATTATTTTTCCTATAAACTCTCACTTAAAAATTTAACCATGAAAAAACAACGCCGTAGTAAAAAGAATAATAGTATCAAAACAAATGATTTCCCAATTGTCAAAGTTCCTCTTACTTGTCAAAATGCATCTACCATCTTAATTCCTTTGACATGGGATAGCCTATGGATGTGTGAAGTACAATAATATACAGTAGGCTAAAGAGGGAGAAAACTATTTTAGAACTATTTTAAAATAAAATGTCAAAAATTACTGATAAATAAAGCTGCACATACATGTACTACAAATCCACAGTTGGAAAAAATTTGTAAAGATTAAAATAAATGTGAGAACTGAATTGGAAGTTTTAAAAAAATTTTACACTAAAAGTCGAAAGTAAAAGTCGACTTTCAATCAAGTTTGTTAATTTAAAGTCGATTGTAAAAAGTTAAAATTTTGAGCTAAAAGTCGACTAAAAATCGATTTCGATTAAAATCGAAATCGATTTGCACATCCCTAATACATACCAGCTGATTAAGCATACACGTTGATCCTATGTATACTGGGGTTAGTGCGTTTAACAAAAAGAAGTCCACATCAAGTGAAGGTAGCATTAGGGCTTTTTGTTTTTTTTTTTTTGTAAGTAATCGCTTTCTTCGAAATTTTGTTGTTTTCTTTGGTTAGATTTTCTTTTACATAAAAGGGAACATCTGACCCAAACCCAAGTAGTGTAAGCGAAGAATGTCATTTGTCTGTTGTCGAAAGTTTGATATCGGCTTTAGAGCACGATTCTTGTCTTGCGAGGTGTTTAATCTTACCAAGACTACTAGATCCGGTGAGTGTGCATTGCTGTTGTTATAGTTGTTGTTTTAGGGTAGGCCTGTAAATGCTTTTAAGAATAGGTGGCGATCCGTTGGCGGATTCGCACAAAGTATTGAAAATTCCAGCGATATTCTCTTTAGCATCATATGGAATTCCCTGCAGATGAAGGTCGCAATTTTAAAATTTCAGTATCGTCTTTTAAGCCGTTTACTTCTAATGCGACGGCTTCAAAGTCTGCCACACTTTTTGTGACAGTACCAAGATCATGCTGCAAATCATCGATTAGCTGGCCAGAGTATCAAGAATTTTTTTCTCCGACACAAGTATCTTTTCAGACATTATGTAGCACTGCCTACTGAAACGTTCGTCCATGAGCTGGCACAAACTATTTGCCGAACCATTATCATGAAGCGAGGGAGTGGAGTGGATTGGCCACGAGTGCGTTTAAGTACATTAAATGCCATATCATTGTGTGTATGTATATCAATAGGCTTTGTGGTCATAAATTTTTTTTTTAGTGTTTTTTGCTTTACTTTGTTGCTTGCTTTGCCTTCACTTCGCACCAAGCCAGTATTTCTTGCAAAAATGTTTCTACTGAGGTTGTAATAGGCTTGATTTAGCGATATTTGTCGCAAAGTTGGACATTTCGTTTACGATAGTTGTCGTTAACTTTGCGATGAAATATTTCGTGTTGTTAACACTGCCTCTCTACAAGCTATATGTCTGGCAATTGTAATGTTGCTGGACCAGATTACTCTACATATTGCTCTTGTAGCCGCTAAATTGCCATCAAGGAATGTCTAGCAACATTGCCAAACAATTGTAGGGTTGAAATTTTCCCTTCACCAATCCTGCATTCGCCGCAAAAAAATCAAGCATTTTGCTTATTTGTGTTGGCGTTGCGCGCTCACTTCGTTTGCCCCACACATCACACTTTTATCAGCGGAAATTGATAAATTAAAAAATAATAATACAAATGTTATTTGCCAACGTTGGCAATTTTTTGCTTTTGATAATTGTAGTTAAGAATTTTTAGCTTAAACTGTCGTTAAAACGGAGTTACAGAGTCAGTGCAAGCAATAAAATCGCAAATTGAGAAAACGATTCTCCGTCGCTAAGAAAGTTACAGAATCGCACCCCTGTTGTAGTAAATTTGTAAACTTCCAAAATCAGTTGCACCATATCGTGAATAGGGCTCTTGTATTTGTGTATTTGCTAATCAGCTGACCCAAAAATGCGATGCTGCCATATTATTTTGTTTCTGTCAGATCTTGAAGATTTTTAACAGTCAAATTTTTATTTTTTGATATGGCAGCAAAAATACAATGGCAAAACCCTATTGTAAATTTTATATTAACCCTATTCACGATATGGTGAATATGGTTTTGCACAATTGCAAATGCAAAATATTTTTGCTATCACAACAACAAATATATGCGACATGCAATAAAAATTTGTATTTGCAATGATGATGATTTTGGTTGTGTTAATTGTGGTTTTAAAAATGTAAATATTTGTGAATGCGAGTGTGCCACACGGAATGATTTCAACAAATCACTCTTTGAATTAATTAAATTAAAATATAAACGGCACAATATTTTTTTGCCCCAGAAATTAACTGTGAAAATAATGGATCAGCTGTTTAGTTGAAAGTTTTTAATAGTTTTCTGTTCACGTACTTTTTCTGATAGTTTCTCTTTGTTTTTTTTTTTTTCTAAATCTTTCTTTTACTCGCTCCTTGAAAGATTTTGATGGAAAAGTACGTGAACGACGCTAAAGTAAAGACAAAGTGACGCGGCGAAAATTTTTAATATAAATGAATTTACAAAAGCAAAAAAAAAGTAATCATAATAAGTTATATTTATAATAATGCATAGAAGTATTAAAAAATTAGCCAAAATTTAGATAATTTTAATATGTGATAAAATTGCAAAATGAGAATGTTTTTATTTCTAACTTTTCAGCACATTCAGAAGTAATATCTTAACTAAAAGATAATAAGTTTATAATATATAGTGAAACCAGTTATTTTTATTGGGCCTGCAAGTAGTTAAAGTAGCAAAAAACAACAGGCAACTATACTCTATTATTTTGTTTATATACTAAAAATTATCCGTAGTCAATAAAAATGGCATAAAAAAGAGTGTTGTACTTTTTATCCCCTTCAAAACCCATTTTGATTTTTCTTCCCAGTTTCAGTAAATCAAATACACGAGCAAAAATTCAAATGCACAGCGCGCATCCACAGTAAATCCAAAGTACAAAGTTTGCAATGTTTTAAATATTGAATATCTCGAAAACTATGACATATTTGAAAAAATTACTTAATAAAAATCAAGCTTTTTTTTGTAGTAAGAAATTTTTTGATATCTCCAACGGTTAACCAGTTACTAGTAAAAAAAGGTATTTTTCAGGTGTTTTTTTTTTTGGGGGGGGGGGGGGATGGGAGACGCTCTGCAACCCCAGAACTGATTTTTGTTGGTTTTACATCTATCATATCCCATTTTTTTTGGGGGGGGGGGGGGGAATGGGAGACGCTCTGCAACCCCAGAACTGATTTTTGTGGGTTTTACATCTATCATATCCCATTAACAATTACTGAATAAAAATCTGCGATAGAATTATTATGAATTTTTGTTGGATTTTTTGGACACTAAGATTTTTTCAAACGTTTGAGAAGATTTTATCCAGTGTTTGTTAGGATTGTGAATTTGTACTCTCTATCATTGCAGTAGTATTAGTGGCTGAGGAAGAGATAATTTGACTTTCTTTAGAAGACTGCGCAAACTATTTTAAAATAACGGCAAATTCGAGGGCGAAGCAATACTTTCAAGTAAATACCTGTATCCAAATATTTAAGGAATCATTATCACTTCTGTCACCGTTATTGCAAAATCATTGTTTTGCTCCTCACTCACAAAAAGTACTTAATACTTGAAAAATGAATCGAGTATTCACCCGTATCGACGTAACACTAAGTATAAATACATGTAGGTATTATAATTTATATTATTAAATATATTTTCCATATCAACCATTTATGTTCCTTAGGTTTTCGGGAAAATTGCTTTAAATGATGACACAGCAATTACGCGAAATAATAATTTCCAAACTTTTCCGCAAGCTGTTTTGGTACTCTTTCGGTCTGCCACCGGTGAGGCGTGGCAAGATATCATGATTGATTGTTCGCCACGTCCTGAAGTCCTATGCGATAAAAATTCAGATACACCCAATAACAGATGTGGCTCAAGTATAGCATTTCCATATTTCATCTCATTCTATGTATTGTGCTCATTTTTGGTAAGTTTAAATTTTAGATCCGCATCAATTTTAAAATTGTTACAGGCCAAATTGTTTAAAGGGGGAGGAGGATTTCCTGATAATCAATTATTTGAAGAATATTTGAAAAATAAAAATGTTTGAAAAGAATTGATTCCTTTCGGAATTGTTAACGTTTGACTGAATTAACTTTTCTTAAAGGCTTTTGCGATGATTCTGAATTTAGAAATAAAAGCACAATTTTATCATCAAATCTGCTGTACAAAATTCAAAAGGTCACAAAACAAACATCTAATATTTTAGAGTTCTGTTTTTTAAATTGTGGTTGCTACGGCAAGTGATTAGTGTGTTGGATCACTACGCAAAAGTGCCCGGGTTCATATCTCGGCACGCTTAAAATCAAAAATAGAAAATACAAATTTTTCTACATGGCACCACCTCTTGGCTGGCAATGGCAAACCTCCAAGAGTAAGGAGTAAAGCCTATGACAAGCTTTTTACTTCTCCGTTCGGATTCGGCATAAAGTTGTAGGTCCCTTTCATTCGTGTATAAATAAAATTCACACAACATGAATGGATGCGAAAAGCTCGTCATTGGCTCTCCAGGGGCTGTTGTGCCATAATAGTAGTAGTAGCAGTTTTTTAAATTCTTGTTTTTTTTTAATTCTGTTTTTACAAAATTATGCTTTTATACTAAAAAGTCTGCGAATTGGTTTCGTTTACAAAAAATTTATTTGATCTTAAACAAAATGTAAGTTTTTTAGCAACTAAAATTAAAAATTATAAAAACAGTAATAATAAAATAATATTAAATCACTGATGCTAATTTTCGAATTTTTCGTAACAATTTTACTTGTACATTTTTCTTCATTTGTAGCATAGTGTTTTTTTTAATTTTCTCTCAACTTGGTATCAACTTGTTTTGTTTATTATAGCAGAATTTTGAACACAGAATTTTGTAACCAAAATAATAAAAAACAGAAATTCAGCATTTGTATATATCTTGTTTTCCGAATTTTGTAGAAGTTTAAGCAATGTTCTTTACTTAACTTTTCTCTTGATATACATAGATTATAAATCTCTTCGTTGCTGTAATTATGGATAATTTTGATTATCTAACACGGGATTGGTCCATTTTGGGACCGCATCATCTCGACGAATTTATTCGACTTTGGAGTGAATACGATCCTGATGCCAAAGGACGGATCAAACATTTAGATGTGGTAACATTATTGCGAAAAATTTCCCCACCATTAGGTTTTGGTAAATTGTGCCCGCATCGCATGGCCTGTAAACGTTTAGTCTCTATGAATATGCCTTTAAATTCGGATGGTACTGTACTCTTTAATGCGACACTTTTTGCTGTCGTTCGTACTTCACTCAGCATTAAAACAGACGGTAATATTGATGACGCAAACGCAGAGCTACGTGCAACCATTAAACAAATATGGAAGCGTACTAATCCAAAACTATTGGATCAGGTGGTACCACCGCCTGGGAATGACGATGAAGTCACTGTTGGCAAATTCTATGCTACGTATCTCATTCAAGATTATTTTAGACGTTTTAAAAAGCGTAAAGAACAAGAGGGCAAAGAAGGACAATTGGACAATAATACGGTTACATTACAGGCTGGCTTGCGCACATTGCATGAAGTTTCACCAGCGCTAAAACGTGCCATTTCTGGTAATTTAGATGAATTAGCAGAGGAACCAGAACCAATGCATAGGGTATGTAATCTATAATATATATAAATATAAGTATATAGTTATCTTTATCCATATTGATATAAAAACATTAAGAAACAGAAAATCTAGTTGAGAGAAGAACGTAAAGGCATATGAAAATACTTTCATATTATGGCAATGCACTTACTATTTTTAGCGCAAATCTTCAAGAAAAAAATCATAAAAACTGTGTAAAATTTTCGTCCCAAAACGTCAAAGTTATGCATCGAAAACAGAGGATGCGGCAGCAACACGACGACAAGATGGCGTCTGCAGGTCGGGTTGTTGTCGGGTTGATTGCGACCTGAACACAATGAACGCGGCAATGACACATCTCGCTTCTTTAATTAATTTTTCATCTATATTCATAAAAATTAATATACTAATTTTTGTTAAGACTTTTCATAAATTAACTAATATGTTACTTACAATCGAAAATAACAAAACCAAACAAAACGAAACCACTTCCACGGTTGATAATTTTTTTACATTTTTCATTCTGTCGCAGGTAGAATAGAAATATATTGTACTGCGGAAATTGTCGTTATGTTGCATCGTCGCAGTGTTGCAGGCAATGTGTTTGTTTTCATAAGAATATATGCCGTTCGAACTGTAATTCGATTTCGCACTCGTGTCTGACACTTAAGCTATAATCAGGACGCTCACGATCCTATGAGATGGAGCTGAATTGCAACTGTCAACGATTTTACGCCACAAATTTACATCGACTTGGCTTTTTTATGCTGACAGCGTTTTTACGCCGAAATTCTGTTTATACCTTAAAACTGCATGCAGAGTAAAGCTGAAAAGCTGTGCGATACTGCGCTCTGTTTACTCGCAAAGGTTTGACAAAAAGTTGTGGCAGCAGCTAAAAGTCACCTTTGATAATTATAATCAATCGGTAATTCGATTTTTTATACAAAAAATAGGCTTGCAGAAAAACTTAACTTTTTAAATTTAATAATTTCTAATTTAAAATAAAGTTTAAATATCAAAATAACTTAAAAATTTATGGCAACTCATTTCAAGGTGACATTTTCCGATCAATTTTACGGCATGGAAAATGTAAACCAACAATTTTAATTTAAAACAGCTTGCTTAAATTTTTTATTTTTATTGTTTTTGATATACCACCACCATTTGCGTTTTTTTTTTTTATATTTTTAAAATAAAAATATCAGATGTGGTCGACATTTTGTTTGCAATTTGTTGCATGAGTGAACAAATAAGAATTTCGGTAACTTCAATGCAACCAGTTTTAGACAAATTAGAAAGTTAGAGTTGCATTGCGTAAGTGGACGACGGACTAAGTGTTGACAGTTGTCGAAATACTACTGCCGCATTCATTGTGCTCCGATACACTATGAAAATCAACAGTGCTGCAGCGTTCATTACCAGTAAATTTAGAAAGGGTGCTAGCCAGATCAGCGCTGCAAATTGCCATGATGCACTATTATAATTTAGGATTAATGTTAATACATCAAAATACTTTTGTTTGCATTTTGAAACTCGCCCTTCTTGTGTAAAATGCTTTTTGTAAGCATATACATTTTGTATAAGTATACTATTGAAAATTTACATTTGTGATCTGAAACTATTTTGTGTATATCGTTGCTATTTTGTTTTTGCATACAGGTGTAAATATAACAGTAGCTTAAAAGATCCATAATATATTACCTAACTTTCATACTACAGCGTCATCATACACTCTTCGGTAGTGTTTGGTCTTCTTTTCGGCGTCACGGTAATGGCACCTTCGGTCGTTCACGCAATCATAAATCACAAACTAATGGTGATATCATTGGCGGATCAACAACAATGATGTCTGATATGCATGCTGGGGGCAATACGGATGGAAACCTTATATACGATACAATGCACTGTAATGTGGCCGACGGTATCAACCACATCACGAAAAACCTAATGCAAGTACGTAAAACCGCCAGCGGTGGGGGCACTGTTGTCGATAGCGGTGAATCGCTCAACTATTACGATTTGAATGTTAACGACGAAATGCGAACGTTCAGTGAGAGCTTCTCAATGCGCCCTCTAGTGATGAAGAATGGGGGTAGTAATAATAATACTGCCGCCGGCATTAACACTGCAGATATTGCTCATCCAAACAATCAATCTCGAATGCTGGCAATGGCACAAAATTATGAGTGAGTTGGAGAAATGCTTATACATTATTTAAGATAGGAACGTATGTATAGATATATGTATGTATTATAGCACCTACGAGGCTTTTCGAATCCTATCACGCCACCTTCAACTTTTAATCAAATTTACATATTTTACAGTGATAACGGTTCAAAATTAAAAAAGTTCTGAAAATTGTAATCTTTTAATTTAACTTTAATTAAATGAAGGAGATTTTCAAAACCATCTTTGAAAATTGAAATAACCTACAAGTAACTCACAGCAAAAAAAAAACAAAGCCATAAACTCTTACAAAACGTAACCCATTAATTTTAGGTTATACTACTTAGAATTGCTTTTGAGAACCTGCAATGTAATATATGTATGCAAATTTGAAAACAGTTCATGAAACTTTAAAGTGATATGAAAGAATACAAACACCTCATATCTCCATATCGAAGCGAGATATTAGGAATCTTAGTGTTTTCCTCAAACTAATCTACTTTCTTTATGTTTCATAGTTTAAACGGGGTATTAACCGAACTTGCTGTGAAAAAATCACATTTTCAAGTTATCTCTTTCATAACCAAGTATGTAAGAAAAAATTTTAAAAAGCAGATAGCAATTTTACCAAGCTTCTTTACATGAACAATCATAAATAAACGTTTTTAACATAGACTCCAGCAAATTGGTAACCTGCAAGTGCGAACACAGGGAAAATCTAATTTTGTGATCATACAGCCATAACACGTCTAATCAGAGGTAAATCATTAAAAATTCCGCATCATTTCTCCGATTTCCTTCAAAATTCGTGAAATAAAAAACCTAACTTTGTAATTTAAAAAAAAAAAGACAAAAAATAAAAAATTCAAGTCCCTGGCATATTCAATCCCATTTCGATAAAAAAGATATTGTTCGAAATGTAACATTCTTTTGAAAAATAAATTAAATTTCTTGGGGGCGCACAGTGGTTTGACTGCGGAAAAAAATCATTTTTTTTTGACGCGTCGATATCGAAATTTTCGTTTTTACCCTCGAAATTTTTTTCTTAATTTCTATTCATAAATATTTCATTAGCATAATAAAAAAAACTGGAGGGATTAGTTCATTAAATAATTGTGGGTAAGCTGTCGATGTTGATGAATGCTAAACACAAAATGCTAGCATGCATTTTAAAGCGTTTTTCGGAAGCTTTTTTTGTTTAACTATAGTTATAATCTAAAAACTATTTTTTTTTATATGGGTGTGTTATATATGAGAATGTATTTGATAAATAAAAAAAAAACGAGAAAATATTTTTTTTTGGAAAAAAATTTGGTTTTTAGAAACTAAAATTTCAAGATAATTCCTTAAATTTGGTGGACCAGGTCTATCTTGCGAAGGTGTGCGAAATATTTTAATATATAAAAATGTAAAATATAATTTCTTAGCGAAATAACAAAAAAAAAATTAGCTGCGGGTAGCTGCGGATCCCATTTTTATTAACAAAATACTAAATGCATAAAAACTGTATGAAAATGTGAGTACTTTTAAGAGATAGAAATTTTTTTGTCAAAAATAAATAAATATGAACTAAAATGAAATGTTGAAACAGTTAAAACCATTTTTTATGATATTTATCTCAGTATCTTGACTGTAACGGATTTTTAGAGCTATTTCAGTTTTACTGTTGTATGGGAAGTAGGCGTGGCAGTTGGTCGACCACGCCCATTTTAATAATTTTTCTTTTCCACGACCTAAGAGGGACTCATGCCAAAAATCGTCGTGTTGATATGATTCCTAATATTTTTTTCCGCACTTTGTATGGAGTCAAACCACTGTGGGGCGCCCAAACCAATAGCCCGTTTCAGTAACTCTTCGTGTTGAGTTTCATCTTCTCGAACGATTCGCTTGCTGTTACCTGATTCTGACGTCATTCTTGAACTCTGTTTCTGTAAGTGTGCTGAACTTCTACAAAATGGAACTACAAAAGAGTTAACAAAATATTTTGTAGCAAAAATTAAAAAAAAAGCTAAATTTTTTTTATTTTTATGAAAACTTACACATTAACCTTTTATTAGTACTATATACATAAAAGTATATATTATATTTTAAAACAAAAAAATTTGAAAATTTTTGACTTCGTCGATAATCAGTTTGCTAAGTTGATTGAAAAACAACAGACATAAAAGTCTAATTTCATACAAATCTTTAATTTTCACAATTTTTTATCTTCTCAACATAATTTTCCATTAATTTCAATACATTTTTTTAACTAAATACCTTTATAACACAATCATTCAAAGTGACTTCCCATATTTTTAGAAAACTTAAAACAAATACTTTTTTTTTTACAAATTTCACAAAAAACACACTTCTTATTTAAAACAATTTTTGTATTTATAATAATAATTTATAATAACTTTAGAGTTCATAGAAATTGAAAATTAATAGAAAAATTTTTTAAGGATATGAATAAAATTGTAGAATATTTCAGGTTTGATTTTCTGAAAAATTTGACGTGCTAGAAACATTTAGCTTTCGTTTTCTGCTTTTGTTCTTACCTCAACTTTTTACACATCACAACTTTTTTTAATATTAAAATCGGTGTTTTTGGACATTTAAGGGTTAAGTCGTTAGACTCACCGTTCAAAACATTAAATAATCGTGTTTTTGGAACTTAGCAATTTTGACATCAACCGCATTGTTACTGAGGTCTCTTCTCAGCAAATTTTATTTTTGGAAGTAACCAGAAATCGTACGGCGCTAGATCCGTGGAATTCTAATGCCTGAAAGAGAAACAAAGTTATTATTTTTAAAGCTGTAAGAGCTGGCACGTTATCGTGGTATCTAAAAAAATAGCTCATCAGCTATCATTTCTTGGCACAATCTTGAATCTTCGTTAAGGCCACATTTGTATCGTTGATCGAAGATTTCGGGTGGAATTTACAAGAGTCGTGCTTTACAAAAAAATGTCCAGGCTGGAATCTGGCAGGGATGGCGCAATCACTTTATATACATTTTGGCTTTCGTATAAAATTTGCTATGGCTTGACTTGACGTCAAAATCAGTGAAATTTACAAAAATATTGTGAGGCATTTCATGTGAGAGCGGACACCTAAAATAAAGTAAGGTTCAGAAATTCGTTGAAATTCGGCCTAATTGAACTTTTAGAAAATATGAATCAGGACACACAATTTTTTTTTAAAGTTTATTTGTCAAGTGATGGGTTTTTAAAGAATTGACGTAATTGAAATATGAACTTTTCAGAAGTAAAAATCAAAATTTTAATATCTTCGTCCTTTTAAAATTAAAAAAAATTATTTTTCAAAATTTAGCTTAAAGTATTTGAATAATACCCTCAAAATTTCAAAATATGATTAACATTAGTTTAGGAGATAGATACATAGGTGCGCGCTGAACGTGGTAGTAATGTACTTTAATTCATGTATCTCCTAAACTAATGCAGATCCCATTTTTATACTTTAAGGATATTATTTGAATACTTAAAGCTAAATTAAAAAAAAAAATTTTAAATTATCGAAGTTATTAAAATTCTGATTTTAAACTTTTACTTGCGGTTTGGTACAAAAAAAATTTTATTTTCCGATCTGATTCTATAATTGAAAAGAACAGTAAATTTCTTATTTAAATCTCCATGTTTCAATTGCGTCAATGCTTTAAAAACCCATAACTTGACAAATAAACTTCATACAAACAAAATTCATATCTTCTAGAAGTTTAATTAGGCCGAATTTCAGAACTTCACATTTTTTTTTATTGTCCGTTTCACATGAAATGCCTCATATGTTCAATCAGAATAAATCTTTTCCAGCTACAAAAAAATTATAATGTTTCGAATTTTTCAGAGCATTACGGCGAGAAGAGAAAAATATCAACTACGAAGTGCTGAAAGTCATATATTAATCATATGCTAATATTTGTCAGCTTTGGGGAGGTATTTAAAATTGAGCTAAAGCCCTAAAATTTTGGCTACTTTTTTTTGATGTAGGGGAGACTAGGATATTGTGGACTTTTCATTTTCATTTTGGCTGAAAACTCTAAAAAAAATAATTTTTTCTGATAATTTCAAAGCATAAATTTTTAGTACGAGAAATAATCTCTCTTTGAGTCATAGCAGTTCGGTCAAACTGTATTAAATTATACAAGTTATCAGTGCTGTCGTTTTGCAAATTTTAAGGGGAGGAATTTTTCCTTTCAAGCGGAGGATTTTGCTTTATAGGGGAGGAATTTTTCAAAATGTCTTAAAAGTTTTCAAATAAGTTTTTACCAAAAATATTTTATTGACTCAAAATTTACAAGCAACTTTAAAAAATAAACAAAAGGATTAAAATAAGATTAATTCAACAATAGTTAAAACGAAAATATTAATTGAAATTTATGAATTGCGATGTATGAAGCGAATTGAAGTTTCTCGAAAAAAAGTAAAGTAAGTATTTTTCAACGTACATGGTTGAAGCATTCTTTAAATGAAAAATTTCACACCAAAAGGTGTGAAGGGGAAAATCAGATACTGGTGCAGTATCTTTTTTGTTAGTTTTACCAGAAATCTGACAAAATCCAATGTAATTTATTACAGTTACTTTTACCAAAATCACGTCGTATGATCCGCGGCTCCAAATTTAATAAAATAAATTCAATACTAATTTATTGATATTTATTAAATATGCTATTGATTTCAGCTTTCAAAAATTACAAACATTAATACAAAGACAAAAACTTCCGGAAATGGAACTTTTGAATTTTGACGTTAGCCCAACGACAAATAAAACATAGCTAGTCATAGTAACAAATATTTTACAGACAGAAACGAAATGAAAATAACTCAACAGAATACATTTAGTTTGATTTACTGTTATTTTGCATACAATCCAAAAATTCAAATAGGAGGATTTTTTTCCAATTGGGGAGAACCGGAGGATTGAGATTTGAGCGGAGTACAATTACTCCGATCGGAGTACCTTCGACAGCACTGCAAGTTATATCAGTCAAAGAGTGTAGATTGTAAAGAGGCCGCAATTCGATCTTACTGAAATCGGAACAAAAAATCGTAGAAACCAGCAACGAGGTGCAATACCGATGGTGTGAAAGCGACGGTTGTCAACACATCCAGCAGACAAAATTTATGAGTGGATGAGTTTGACGTGTTCGATAAAAATGTAAAAACGATTGAAAATGTTAAATCTTAAACTCTGTAATGGCTTATTTTCGCCAACTATCGGGAAAACAACAAAAACACACATCTCTTCTTCCTATTCTTTGCTTAGCTCTTTTGTTACAATCAGATTTTAACATGAGGTGCAATGTTAAATCTTTTATACATGTTAAATTTCATATACCGCTTCTATGATAACATATAAACAAAAAATTGTTGTATTTATTTTACATAGGTATATACATTTAAATGCTACAAACATACATGTGCACATTAGATGGCTTATTTTGCTAAAGTATTTCAGATCTTCCTTGCGACAAAACCTTGGTGCTAAAAACCAAACAAAATGAAAAAAAAAATTTGAATTTTGCGAAAACTGGATGGGCTTCTCCGAAGAGCGTGATTTCAAAATAAGGGTTTGGGATTTTGTATGGAAAAAACATTTATCTTGCACAGAATTTTAGATATCAAGTCTTATGTAAAATAGTTTTTTGATACAACTAAAACGAAAGCCACCCCTAGCGCCTAAAGTGACCATTTGGCACTTTTTTTTATGAATTTCCCAATTCATCTGTTAGGATTTTCCAGATAGCTATAATTTTTTAAAAATTAAAGTACATAGAATTGTAGGTAATTCAATTTACTTTATTAAAAACACAAAAATTTAGTTATATTTAAACTACTAAATTAACTTTTAGTGAGCCCATGTCGAGCACAATTAAGTTCACTTTCGATAAAACCTCCAAAAAATTGCAATTGCCTTAAATTAATGAAACTTACCAATGAAGAAGTAACTACTAACTTTTAACATTTTCTCCATACTTAATCGCTTGGGTCAAAATTGTTTATTTAAATCAATATGTAATACAGGTGTCCACCGTATAATACGAATTCCTGTTATACGGAACAAGGAAGCAGTATAAAAAGCGGAGTAAGGATCCAAAAATTTAGAAATTTGTCGTGTTATATACGAAATCGTATTATACGGGACAAGCAAGTAGTACAAAAACAGGGTTATGTTCCCAGAGTTTAAAAAACAACTTTTTGGCATAAGTGCTCGTTCGCGCTCTCTCATTCAGGGACATTCATTTGCCTCATGTATATTTTAACTTTTTGAACGGTTTGATACATTTTCTCCCTTTTATAAACAAATTAAAGTTTTTATTTTTGGTTGTGAAAAGTAAAAAAAAAGAAAGTACATTGATTTTATAAAAACAAGTTTTAATAATAAGCACTTAACATAAAAATAATTAAAATTTATTGGAACATTTAAAGAAAAAATTTGAATTTTACAAGCAAAAATGATAAAGAGAGTGAACTGGAATTTGATATATATAACAAATAAAAATTAGAGTTGTAGTTAAAGCGATTTGTATTTCTAAATTATTTTCACTAATCGTGTTATACGAGGGATATAGCTGTTCGCAAACCGTGTTTTTTCGTGCAATTTTTTGACATTTGTCAAAGGTGAACTTGATTGTACTCGACATTGGTTCACTAAAAGTTAATTTACTAGTTTATTTATTTATTTATTACAGCTCTTATAGCCTAATTCAAATGCAGTTATACATATATAATTTTCAAATTATAAAAAGAGAAAAATAACAATCACAAAAACTCAAAATTAAGAATTTATAATTATCTTATTTCTTGGGTTTTACTGTAATTATAAAAAATAAAATAAAAAATTTGTTCTTAGATATTCTGGCTAATATCGCGACTGAATTTCATGGTATGATAAAAAATCTGTTGCTTAACACTATGCGAATTTAGAGTACTTAACATTTCTATAATGGGTGTGTCATAACTTTTCTTCAAGATTAATCTCATACTTTTATTTTGAATTTTTGTAGTTTTTCAATTTGTGCATCTTTCATGATGAAAAAGATTGTAGAACAATATATAAAATGTGGTTCAATTATTGATCTGTAAATCATTATCTTATAGCGTTTACTTAGCAGTTTACTTGTTCTTTTTAGAAACCAGAGTTTCTTCGATATTTCATTTAACTTTAATTTATTATCGATTTGAATCCCCAGATATTTATTTTATCGACCATTTCAATTTCCATACGATTAATTGTAAGATTTACAACATTAACATTTATATTTCTTGATATAGCCATATATTTGGTTTTGTCAATATTAATTTTCAATCTATTTGCACATAGCCATTTATATAGAGCGTCTAAGTCCGATTGTAAGCTGTTCCTCATTACGTCAGTATTTTTTCCACTTATCATTAACAAAGCATCGTCAGCAAACAGTTTTATTTCACTAAATTTAATTACTAAGTTAATGTCGTTTATGTATATATTAAAATAAAATTGGAGCCAAAACTGAACCTTGAGGTAATCCAATTTTAACACCAATTTCTTCGGATATCGAAGACCCAATTGATGTGCGTTGTCTACGGTTTTTTATAAAACTTCTAAACCATTTCAGTTCGGTACCCTTAAACCAATTTTAACTAATTTTTTTAGTAATATGTCCTGATCTATAGTTTCAAACGCTCTCTTAAAGTCAATAAATACAGCTATAATAGATTTTTGATTACTTAATTCTTCTTTCCAACCGGCTATAATAAGATTCAATGCTGTTTCACACGAATGCTTTCGTCTAAATCCTGACTGTTGTGAACAAAGTTGATTTTTGATTACCGTTTCGAGTATCTCTTCGTCACAAGGCAAAATGTTAATTGGTCTTAATTCATCAGCTTTTATATTATTTTTAATTTTTTCTACCGGGACAATAATTGAAGATTTCTATTTCTTATTCAAATATAACTCGATTTGAAAAATTTTTGTACTTTAATAAACTAAATTGAATTGAATCTATAATTCTACGTACTTAATTAATTAATACGTAATTAATTTTAAAAAAATTACCGCTAAATGGAAGATCCTAACGGGTGAATTTGAAAATTCGTTAAAAAAGTGCCAAATTGTCATTTTTGGCGCTAGGGGTGGCTTTCGGTTCAGTTGTATCAAAAAACAAGTGGTCTATTTTACATAGGGATAGATATCTGAAATTCTTTTATGTGCAAGATAAATGTTTTTTTCATACAAGATCTCAAACCCATTGTAAAACATCCTTTTAAATCACGCTTTTAGGAGTAGCGCATCCAATTTTCGCAAATTTAAATGTTTTTTTTTTCATTTTGTTTGGTTTTTAGTACCCTATATTCATATTCTGCTGTCTCAAGGAAGATCTAAAATACTTTAGCAAAATGTATGGAGCCATCTAGTGCACATGCTGCGGAACATATTTTTGCTTTACTTCTTCTTTATTCTATTTCTCTTGCAACAATCATAGCATTTATAATTAATATTGGTAGATAAGAATATTATTTTGAAGTCGTACAGCTTTGGCATCTGAGACAAAGCTGTGTATTACAAATTTTTTCTATCCACACCAACCCTCCACCTGTTCTCTGTATCTTTGTTTTAGGGGATTTTTGATAAAAATTTATTTAAAATTTTTCGTACAGGCTAAATGGCTTGGAATACAGACATACTTCCTTCGATAAAAATATTCCTCATACAAAAGTAAAGAGGGCGTCTGAACACCAAAATTGGTTTTGGGGACATATACTCTAAAAATTCTCCAAAATAACGGTACATCGAGCAGCTGGAGGATTGGTGTAAAAGCAAACAATATTTATCTTTTCATAATAAACAACTTTGTCTCGGACAGCAATGATGCAAGATGACGAACTAACAAACTACCCATCGATTACCACCAACCCAAACAGAAACAATGACCACAATTTTCGCTGGCAAAATGAAAAATATTCAATTCAAACCAAATTCAATTTTGTTTGCTCGCAGCAGAAGAAGTGAAAATCGGCAACACCGCGCTAAAATACAAATTTGCTGAAATTTGAATAAAAATGAAAAATGTAAATATCGGATTGTGTGTTGTGATGGGATTTTAGTGGATAAGTATATTAATTGTTGACGTCTGAGAGAAAAATGTTTATTATGAGAAGATCAATATTTTCAGACACCCTCTTCACTTTTTTATGCAGTATGTCAGTATTCCAAGCCGTTTAGCCTGTATGAATAATTGTAAACAAATTTTTACCAAAAATACCCTAAAACAAAGGTACAGTGAGCAGGTGGAGGGCTGGTGTGGAAAGAAAAAATTTGTATCTTTTTGTAATACACAACTTTGCCTCGGATGCCAAAGTTGTACGACTTCAAAAAACAATGGATGCGTGCAAGGCACGCAAGATATTTGATGTGTAAACAGTTAACCCAACTGAATGCCATATACATAAGCTCACATATGTATAGGCATATATGGGGATATGATGTATAATCTATATGCTTAGGTAGATAATTCAAATTAAAACAATTCTTATATAAACTTAAAAATTTATATATAATAGCCCAATTCGCTATAAATTGCAAATGGTCTTGCAGCATTGCAAATACAAATTTTTGTTCCATATCGCATATATTTGTTGCGATAGCAGAAATATTTTGCATTTGCACCAAACCGTAGTTGCATTACTTTTCTTTTACTCAATGCATCGGGCACGATATGCTCGCATATACGCAGCTGCAATTGCATCTTTTTTTCCTCACTTTAAGTTTTTCTTCCTGTCGATTTGAAATTTTATTAGAGGTGAAAATTTGACATAAGTGCTTTCCGCATTTAACCTTAGAAAGGCAACAGGGGTGACCAGGCATCCCACTACTCTTTAAAAGCACCGCAAAGAGATTTGCCTTAACTGCATTTAATAAAAATAAGAAACAATGTATTTTTATTGAAGTAAATAAATGATTTTATAATAAATGAGTTTGATTTTTTCTGTTTAACATTTTTTCTATAAAAAAGTGTTGTCTTTCTAAGGTTAACGTACAAAGCAAAATTTTTATAATGCCGTGGTTTGCTATTATTTTCTCTACTTTTTGTTTATACATTTATTGAAACCTAGATTTTTCATTAGTTATCATTTTGTATTGTTTTTAAATTTTAAAAAATATTAAATTTTAATCCAATCTAATTAACCGAATGCAAAACCTATCAAACGCCTGTGTTTGCTACGGCGACTTCTCTGCTTGTAGTCGATCTCCTCACGTTTAACACCAACAAATAATTCTACCACGAATAAACCCAACGGGTCGGATAGTCAGCCGCTCGCTTGAGGAGTATAAGGCCAGCACTTGTTGTTTTTGTTTTGTTAACGAACACTTGCTGCCGAAAAGTAATCGACGACAAGATCATCGTAATTTCAAATAACAAAACTGCTGATGCAAAGATTTCGTGAGAGGTCTTCTGAAGCATTTCAAAAGAAGAAGCAGAATATTGTACAGCAGGGCAGTGGAAAAAAGCGAACGAACTGCTGACGCAAAGATCTCATGAGAGATCTTTTAAAGCACTCCATAAGGATCGTAAACGGAGTGCTTTTTTCCAATGACATGCAATGTTAAAAACGTAATGGTGTGTCACACGGAGAAGAAGCGCCTACAGCTGACTTGTCAGCACTCCCGGAGCGTTAACAAGTTACAGTTATTCTTACATTTTACACATTTGAAATTTTGCCCATACCGTGAGCTAAAATGTTTACACATCAATAATATACTTATCTACCAATATTAATTATAAATGCTATGATTTTTTGCGAAATAAAATAAAGAAGAAGTAAAGCGAAAATATATTCCGTCGCATGTGCACATATATGTTTGTATAAATACAAAAATTTTTTATTTACATGTATCATCAGCGATATATGAAATTTAACATGTGCAAAAGAATTAACACTGTATCTCATGTTAAAATCTGATTGTAACAGAAGAGCAAAGAAAAGAATAAGAAGAAGAGATGTGTGTTTTTGTTGTTTTTTCCGATAATTGACGAATATACAGAATTTCATATTTAACATTTTCAATCGTTTTTACATTTCACCTCGTTGTGATTCTACATTTTGTAATAGAAATGAAATAAAGGCATTTGCCACATAGTAAGAAGAAGATTTGTTGTTATGAATGTAAAAATGTACAAGAAGGATCATTTATTAAAGTTTATAAAATATGAAAAGTTCCAACATTTTAGCTAAATATATTCAACTAAAATATTTCAACATTTTACCTAAATATACTTATTTACATTATTTAGGAAAATGTTGAAAATAGTAATAAAAATTGTTTCGCATTTTGATTTTATGAAATCAGTAGAAAAAGATTCAAAAGAACTTAAATAAAATAAATAAAATCAAAACAAAACGTTTACATATTTTTTGTATATACTTAAAGAATATATAAAATACTGCAAATGTTGAATGTTATTTGCCAAAAGAATGTAAAATATTTGTTTTATCAAACACCTCCAACTCATTTTTGTCCGCTGGATGTGTTGACAACCGTCGCTTTCGTTGCCGGTTTCTACGATTTTTTGTTCCGATTTCAGCAAGAACGAATTGCGACCTCTTTACAATCTATCCTCTTTGTATCAGTTGACGCAAAATTGGTATTTTTGCGACGTTGAAAAATGGCAGTTAATTTTTTTCTATTTTGGTGGGGTGTTTAATAAAAAAAGAAGAGGAAAGCGTAATTTTTCATCAACTATTTATAAAAAATGCGAAAAAAGTTGTTTCGGACTTATTTGTTTTTTGGAAAATATCGCGTCGAGCTCACATGTATTGTTATTGAGAGCGAAGCAACATTAAAATTATATATATAAATAATAAATATGTTCGCTTTTTTCGAAAACGTAACCGCGATTCTCTACAGAAGAGAACCTAACATCATCATTGTATACTTACATTTGAAAAAATATTTTCGCACCAAAAAAACTGTTAGGTATTCCGAAAAACTAATGCTGTATTGAAACTTTGCATGAAACTTATATTCATCAAATACACAAAGTCAGCTTTTCAAATGTCAAGAACAGAGTGGTTTTTTACAATATGGCAACATATGAGTAAAACAATGCAAAATTTCTTTTCCATGTCGAAGGCTTAAGGTTCTTCGAATACTATGAACATATTTACATGAGTTGGTTCTCGAAAAATGTAGTCAAATTAAACGAAACATAAAGTGAATAAAAATTGTCGAAGTATCACATTTCTAATTGCTATCGAAGCGAGGTAGCAGTGTGTGTACACAAGTCGAGTATTGAAGGGTAAATGAGCTTAACATGAGGCAAGCTGATGACAGTTATTTGCAGCTGTCATCCACTACTAGGGGAAAAATATGATGCTGGTCCACAATACCCCAGTTTCCTCTATTTAAAGCCATTTACGCTAAGGTAAGTGCAGCTAATTCCGTGCTAGTGGGTAATTCCGTGCTATTTTACTAAAAGAAGTAAAATAAGAAATTTCGTATAAGGTAAGTGCAGCTAATTCCGTGCAATTTTACTAAAAGAAGTAAAATAAGAAATCTCGTATACTTTCCAAAAATATTTTTATTTGAGGTTGTTTACTATACTTAAAACATTACGTACCTGTATTGTCACTACTTAAATCTCGTTAGTTTTATAAAAATCTGCAGTAGTTTAGTACTTTACCAAAAATCCTTATAAAGTCCGCAAGTTTTATTGTTTCGGATAATGAAGCAGCATAATTTGGATAAGACTATTAAGAGTTATTTGTAAGTATAAATCCATTTTTATTTTACTAGTTCGACCAGATTTGATGTCATCTTTCTATTTCTGTGTGTTTTAATTTAATTTGAAGCATAACAAAAGCTAAAATCTGCATTTAGTAATGGCACGGAATTAGCTGCATTTACTTTTGCACGTGAATCTAATTGCGTGCATAGCACGGAATTAGCATATATATATAACATTTAGATTTATTATTCTCTTACTTATTTTATTTAAAAAAAATAATATGAACCACAAATATACTTGGGATCTAATTCCGTCATATCATATTAACAACCATATTGTTATTTTTTAGTTGTAAAGTTGACAAATTTAGCAAAAATTAGATTAAATATTATAGAATGTCACCTTTCTAAATCACTTATATTTTGGAATTTTATTAAATTTACGGATTTATAATTTTAGCATTTCAAAAAAAGTGGATAAGTAAATGTATTTTCATTTAAATTTATTTTTCGAATTAGCTCTTGGAGTAGAATCACATAGGACGGAAATAGATTCACAATATATCCCAACTTTCGCAATTCGGTGCTATATGCCGTAATTAACAACCATAATTAGGTAATTACGTGCTATCAAGTTTGCAAGCGGATAAAGAATAAATACACACAAAAGTGTTGTAAAATGGGTTCATCATTTGGCCGAGATAGGTTTCCTAATAACTAATAACAGCTGTTAGGTTGTGTTGCTAACTTAACCCTCTAGTTCCCAATTTTTGATTGATTTAAAAAAAAATTGATATTGATAAATTGTGATGTAAAAAGCACAAATCTGATCTCAAACCCCTAAAAAATTTATTGGGCAGGGTTTTATGAAGCCGGAAAGGTTGAATGCCTAAAGATATGTATTTCTTGTTGAACAAACTTTTTAACAATTTGTTTTAAGTAATTAAACACTTTGAAGAAAAAGTTCAAACTCTTTGCTACTCATAACAAGTTTTTTATCTGGCTAGTATGACGAGAAGTATTTTATTTATTTACTTTTATTTTACTTTTTTATCTAAAATTCAATCAAAATAACTCATTTTCTTGTTCTTCACAAATTTTTGACTTTGACTTTAGGCAACTTCTGTCAAGCCTGGGGAATTCTATAAACGATGTGATAAACTGTTGCAACAAAAAACTATTAAGGTGGTAATTACACCCGTTTTAATAACGTCTG